>LNAC01000059.1:4467058-4495039 GCA_002007465.1 Ailurus styani
CAGTCATTGGAAAACAGATCGGAGGTTCCTCAAAAAATTAAAAATAGAACTATCCTAAGATCCAGTAATCATACTAGTGGGTATTTACCCAAAGAATTTGAAAACAGGAATTTGAAGGTATATATGCACCTCTATGGTCATGGCAGCATTATTTACAATAGCCAAATTATGGAAGCAGTCCAAGTGTCCATCAATAGATGAGTGGATAAAGAAAATATGGTGTGGATATATACAGTGGAATACTATTCAGCCATAAAAAAGAATGAAATCTTGCCATTTGCAACAACATGGATGGATCTAAAGAGTATAATGCTAAGTGAAATAAGTCAGAGAAAGACAAAATACCATATGACTTCATCCATATGTGGATTTAAGAAACAAAACAAATGAACAAAGAAAAAAAAGACAAATCAAAAACAGACACTTAACTATAGAGAATAAACAGATGATTACCAGAAGGAAGGGGGGTGAGGGGATAGGTGATATAGGTGAAGAGAATTAAGAGTACACTTATCTTGATGAGCACTGGAGTAATATATGGAATTATTGAATCACTATATCATACACCAGAAATTAATATAAAAGTGTGCATTAACTACACTGGAATTAAAATTTTTAAAAGAATAATGTTAGATGACCTTTACTGTCTGACTTGAGCCTTATTATAAATCTACTATAATCAACACCAAATGGTATTAACTTAAGATAATATAGATCAGTGGAACAGGGAAGAGAATCCAGAAATAAATTCATATATACACAATCAATTGATCTTTAACCATAATAGTATTTTCAACAAATGATCCTGAAAATCCTGAATATCTATAAGGAAGTTATGAGCCCCATACATTGTGCACAAAAATTGACTTGGAATGATGATAGACCTAAACATAAAAATTAGAGCTATGAAAATTCTAAAAGGAAACACAGATCTTGAGATCAGCAAAGATTTCTAAGCCAGGACACAAAAAGCACTAACCATAAAAGGAAATAAATTGAATGTAATTAAAATTAAAATCTTCTGCTTTTTAAAAAGACACCACAGAGAACATGGAAAAAGCAAGCCACAGGCCATGGGGAGGGAGATTTTCACAATACCTTTATCTGAAAAATTACTTGACAATGGAATCTATAAAGAATTCTTACAACTCAAAAATAAGAAGATAAAACATCAAATTAAAAAATAGGCAAAGGGTTTGAACTAACATTTCACAAAATATACAAAAGGCCAATAGGCACAAGAAGAAGATGTTTGATATCATTAGCTCTCAGAGAAATGCAGATTAAAATCATGATGAGGTATCACCACACACCTACTGCACTGGCTAAAAATAAAAATAATGAGTGGCAGGTATTGGCAAGGATGTGAAGCGACTAAAATCCCCATTATGGCTGATGAGAGTGTAAAATGTTACAACTCTTCCAAAAGCAGACTGGCAGTTTTCTTGTAAAGTGGAGCACCCAATTACCATATTACCCAGCAATTGCACTCATACATACTTAGCGTGAAAAATAAAAACCAATATACATAGCATCTTGTAAATTCGTAGCAGTTTATGCCTCCTAGCCAATAATCTGTCTGCTCATTTTTAGCACTGGCATTTTATTGTTATCTAAAAAGTTTGGTCCCCTAAAATAATGTATTTTTAGAAATATTTACATCTTTAGTTTAAAAGTTTCAATGATTTTTGATATGTTTTCTACTTTTTCAGAATCTGTAAGAATAATAATGTCTCATTGGAGCATGTGACCTTTTAATATTTAATTTATGACAAGAGCACACAAATATTTACTACTATACACATTTTATTAGGTGTCCAGGCAACAACACGAATCTTACATAATTTAAATTCTTAGCTTTAATGTTAATGTAAATGAGAAAACCTTGAACTATAGGTGTGCAGGATGAAATATTACATTTATATCCTCCATTTTTCAGACATGTTTTATTCCTAAAAGTCACTTGTATGAAGCTTTTGAACAATGCTGTCCTCACATTGAATATAAAATGTGGCTAAAACTTGGACTTTCTATTACTGCCAAAAAAATGAGGGAACATTTATCTTATGAGGTAAGAGGTGTTTATATATAAACTCATCCTTCTCTCTGAATGAAATCATATTAAAATGCTGTTATCAATTAACTATTTAGGAATTGATATTAAATATAAACAGTAGACTATGAAATTGTGTTTTCCTTATAGGATTGGAACTACAAGATGCAGTTAAAACTCTGTAATGTTTCTGTAAAAGATATACCAAAGAACACCAAAACTGATATATATGATGAAACTGTGACTTATGTCATCCTCATCCATGGAGCTGTAGAAGATTGTCAGTTACGAAAAGCTTATAAGGCACCTTCCTTAATTCCTATAACATGCTATCAGGTATAGAAATGTTGATTCATGCCTTCCAGTCAGTATGCCATATATCCAGCCAATGCATGATCATTAGAAAAATTGTCACTTTTCCACCTTCCCATCCTCCGTGTTTCCTCTACCACTCCATAAACACACACACCACACACGCCCAGTTCACTGATTGCTTTGGCCTTGGGTAGCCCCCAAACCAAGATATTCCTGTTCAGTGTCAATGAAGCAGACCGAGTTGTACATTTTGGCCATAGTTAGATTTGGGTGCAATTGTAAATAGCAACAGAGGGCCTGTTAAGTTCATTTACACATCAAAAGGACTACTTTCTCTGGACTGTAGCAATAGTACTTTAGGAAAGTTCTGCCAGACCCATGCTGAACTGAGTATCAGTGGTATTTGCTCAGCTATTTTGAAAGTGAATGTAAAAGATGAAAGAGTTGCCATGTTTAAGGAGTTGAGTTTTCCTGGCAATCAAAATGAGAAGCTGTGCACATGAAGAAAGAAAGAAGGCAGACTGTGTGTGTGCATGTGTGTGTTGGGGTAGAGGAAGAGAGGCACATGTCAGGAGGAATCAGGGGACATACAAAATATAGCTACAGAAATTAAATTGAAAGAGAGAATTCGAGTCAATTGAATCAGGCAAATATTTTTAAAGCAATGAATACATGGCAGAAACCATGCTAGATGCTAAAGTGATCAAAACAAATGAGATTAGCGACTTACTCTCAAAAGAGCTCTCAACCAAGTGAAAAGAAACATATATGTGTTAATGAAACATGTACAGCTATGATAGAAGGACTTAAGAGGTAGATTTGGGACAGGAGAAAAGCATGAGGCAGGGATAAGAGGAATCCGAAGATGAGACAGAGTCATAAGAAAAATGTTCTGAACGGATGCCACCAGCACCAGTGTGATAGATCCTCTGAGAGGGAATGAGACATTACTATTAACTCGGGTGCTCCCTACCTCTATTCTTGAATACATAACAGAGTTCTGCTGTGGGTGCTGATTGGGAATTTAGATGGCTAAGCAAGAGATGCTCAAAGGCAACCTAAAACCTACCCAACTCTGTCTACTCTCCTAGGCAGAAAGCCCTGCTACTGTAGATTTGGGTACCAATGTGATTCAAAGTATATCAAAAACAACCACAGGCTGAAGGGTTTCTTGAAGTCTTTTGTTTTTTTAACTTTCTTTTGTCACATAGATAATCTCTCTGGGTGAAATTTTAAAGGATCATTAATGAACTCTTACTCATTTTTCTCATTTTTAAAAGAAATGAGAAAAACATTTAAAAATCAATGAAAGTACGTGGAATGTTGACTTTCAAAAAACCAAAATAGTCCACCATTTTAAGATATCTATCTAATAGAGACATGTTTACTTTTCAGCCTGGGTATTCAGAGACGTCCTGAGAGAGTAGCTTACCAGAGAAATACTTATTTGTATATGTACTCAGAAATTAACTGACAGTCTGTCAAATTTTAGGTACAAGGCACTGAAGATTTTACAAAGGTAATGATTGTTCAAACTTTGGTTGATATGAAAAAATTCAGATGGAACACTAGAAAGTATGTACCTTCAAATAAAGCATCTCTTCCAGTACCACGTGAGTTAGATTTCTATGAGTAATTGAGACTTTAATTTCCATTTATAAAATTTTATGTATTTATAAAATAGCCATATAAAATTATTTGGAAAGTATTGAACACCTTTTACCTAGAGTATTAGAAAAACATTCTAATTGCCATAATTTAGAGCTGATGGGGGAATCCAGATTGAGAATATCCATGTTATAGTAGGAATTATTCTATATTTCATCTATAAGAATAAACATGCATAGTTATCAAAATACTATGGAAAAAACTGTTAATGAGGGAATTTTTTTAGATTTTATTTATTTTAAAGAGAGCATGAGGGGTGGGGGGGGAGAGGGGCAGGAGGAGTGAAAGAGAGAGAATCTCAAACAGACTCCCCATTGAGGGCAGAGCCCAACTCGAGGCTCAGTCTTACGACCCTGAGATCATGACCTGAGCTGAAAGAAAGATTCAGACATTCAATTGGCTGAGCCACCTGGGCCCCACAATGAGGCAATCTTTAGCTCTTCCCAGAAATTAACATATTTTATATAGCAGTAATAATGGAAATACTGTGGTACTGTCTGACGATTCCAATTACCCACAGGCTTGGCATTTGTTCCCAACACACCTTAACATTAGTGTATGTGGATGATGGGACAATAGATCATTTTTTCTCCCTTTAAAAACTTCCTCCACGGGGCGCCTGGGTGGCTCAGTGGGTTAAGCCTCTGCCTTCGGCTCAGGTCGTGATCTCAGGGTCCTGGGATCGAGCCCCACATCGGGCTCCCTGCTCATCGGGGAGCCTGCTTCTCCCTCTCTCTCTGCCTGCTTGTGATCTCTTTCTCTCTGTCAAATAAATAAATAAAATCTTTAAAACAAAAAAACAAAACAAAACAAAACAAAAAACAAAAAACAAAAACAAAACAAAAAAAAACTTCCTGCACATTTGTTACATAATCTTTATAATAAAAGACTTTTAAGCCTTTTTTTTTAATGTGACCCTCCTGCCCACCAACTGAGATTACCGCCAATTTTAGATCAAAGGCCCTGAGTATGAATGATTTAAACCTGGTCTAATGTGACAGTTGAATTAATAGAAACAGTGCCTTGTTCCAGTGCTGAACTAATAAGAGTCTTTCTTGAACCAGCAAACAGACTCTATAAAGAAGACCTTCAATTTGATACAAATATGGAGGTAAATCTAAAGCAGTCTTTTTAGGAGAAAAGAGAGTCTGGAATATATGGAAATTATCAATGTGTTTCTCTTAATCTGGAGGAGTTTACCTCCTAATCATTTTGTAGATATCAATATGAATACTACGTCTTAGTCCACAGTACAGTGGAAATTGCATTTATATTTTTGGGTAAATATTAGATAAATGACAAAGAAAAAACAAAGGTCAGAAAATACCAGAATATTTATTTTGAATCAGATGAGCCACCACCCACTACCGGGGTGGCTAAGGTTGTCCAGTACCTAAGCCCCTCCCACTTCTCTGCCTTGGGCTGAAATTTTGACTGGTCTGAAGCCTTCATTTCTATCTCACTATGCATCTGGGATCTTCCAACCTGGAGTCAGTTTGCTCAACTATTCACAATGCCTGTCACAAAGCAGGAGCTCAGTAATGAATGTACTAATCTAATCTGCCCCAAGCTAGGGCGCCTGGGTGGCTCAGTGGGCTAATCTGCCCCAAGCTAACCTAAGCTATCCAGAAAATCCCATAAATATTGATTAATTTCATAGTCCCCTATGAACTTGGATAGGTCACTTATGGATCTTGGGATCTTTAAAACCCTGGGCGAACTTGGCAACAAGATCCCAGGTTCTGAAACACGACAGGGCCCTGGAGATAAAACTGGGGGTTATGGACATTGGGGAGGGTTTGTGCTTTGGTGAATGCTGTGAAAGATGTAAGCCTGATGATTCACAGACCTGTACCCCTTGGGCAAAGAACAAAAATAAAATTAAAAAAAACAAAAACAAAAAAAAAACTGGGGCACCGAGAAATAGGATGGAAGTACCTCACTACCTCTACACCAGCTTGCTTATAGACTGAATCCTGGGGAGTTCCAGACAAGGTAGAGAATTTATTTGTAATTCTAGTTTGTGCCAAGCTGGTCGTATTACTCCAGAAGATGCTGATTATAATACCCAGAATCTGAGAGATATCTGCTACAAATATACAAGCCAGAAAATTGTGTATTTGGTTGTTAAAAATATGTTTTACATCAAGTCCGTTTGCTCTATTAGCACTAGGCATAAAACTCTGAGAACACATGGTCCTTCTCCCCTGAATCTCTCAACAAGTGTATGTTGCAGGAAAGCTGGTTACAGGTTCTGGGGGCGGGGGGAAGTTGAAGGTGATTATCTCGTGTCTGTCCCGTCTTCAAGAGGCCAACGCTTTTCTTTAATATCCACTTCGCATCCAGCATAAAAGCAAGAGGTTCACCCCTTCCCTAAACATTTTGGAGACTTTCTGGGGAAGATTTTCCTCAACCTTCCCTGGTTGTTCCTTGTTGCCTGGAACTACTGACCCAATAACACAGGGGCTGAGAGTATGGGCTCTGACATGAGACTCCTGGTTTGCTTCCTGGTTCCATCATTTCTTAGCCATGTGACCTTGGACAGATTTCTTAACCTGTTTAAGCATCCACAAAACAGAGACAGTAACCATACATGTACCTTGTACAGTGCTCCCATGCAGATTAAAGAAGTGGAAAGTACACTGCATAGTGTTTGGCACATAACAAGCAATCCATACACATAATTTCCATTATTTTCCACTAACCTCTTCCTCACACTGTAAACTACTTCTCCAGACTTCTTGTGCACTCAGGTTACTAATTTTCTAAAAAATACGGATACAGGTACTTCCTCTAATTCTCCCAAACACAGTTGCTGCTGAAGACTAGGACGTAATGAAGGGAAATTACAATCTAAAAAATGAAGAAGATGAGGGGAACACTTAAGATAAAATGTTAGCTGACTCCTAGGTGCCCCTGGGTAGCCTGTCTTTCTCCCTAGCCTGGACAGGCTGCCAAGCTTGGAGGAGTCAGCTTAATAGCATATTTTAAATAATGAGGGAGCAGGGAAGCTAATGCTCTCCCTGTACATATTCCCCGAAGTGCTGCTTTTTCATAATCAAAAAAAACCTGACTGCATGAGGTTGTTAATATAGAGAAAGTAGTGTGGAAGTGAGAGACAGTTCATTAAATAGTAGAAACATCAACTACCGAGCCTTATAATAACAATTGTCAAATTGTGTTATTTAGTGAATGCTTATTCTTGATGTTAGATCCTGGCTATGTTTCTGGGCCAGCTCCCTTCATGCTCCCCCAACCCCTCCTCCAGCCAACACCCCAAAACTGTGGCTTTACCTTCATACAGTAAAAAGGCCTGTCGCACCATCCAGCAGCTCTTTACAAAGTGTTTTGGTCCCCATGATGGGGAAAAAAAAACAGTGCTGCTGTTGCTAGCAGTCCTAGTCCTCAGTCCCCCACTCCATAGACGAGATTTGACACCTGCCCTGCTTTATAAAATCTAACCCGAATTAATAGTCTTAGAATTTCACTCCTATCTGCTATCTCGACTCCTAGGTTCAACAGCCTATAGAGCAGGAAATTGACATCTATGCAGTCACCTAGAATGAGGCTCAGTGAAAATCTGGTAAGCTGCCTCAGTTTCCTCAACATGATCTGCATCACACCTGTCCCTGGAGATACAGGTTGCAGCCAAAAGTTCATGTGCCCTTTGGTGTGACAGTGTGAATTATACCCCTTTCCACTAGCCATTACTTGAGATATAATCACTTTCCACTAGCCTGTTGATTCTTCTAATGACACTATCTCTAAATTTTAATTTAGAAAATTAATTCTAAAATAAGAGTCCTTTATCTAGATTTCTGAAATAGACTCCTGGATTTCTCTCTTTATTCTGCTACTTAATCTCACGTGCAGCACGGTCATTTTTCAGGCTGCCATGTACTGTTGAAGATATAAACAAGTAACAAAGATATAAACAGGTACTAAGTGATGCTTTCAATTTTCAAGAGTTTCTGTTCTAGTTAAGGAGGCAAAACAGATCAGAAGGCAGTTAAATAGCCATTCGAGGTACGCTGTGAATAGTCCCAACTGAAGCTAAAGGAATTAAAAACAGAAACAACTGCTAGTGAACATAAACAACATCTTTATGGAGAAGGGAAGAGGATGTTTGGAATAGAGGACACAAGAGACCAAACTTTTAGGGAACAATGAGTAGACCAGTCTGCCTTTGGTCACTCAAAATGTAGCGTCAATGGGGGAAGTGTGTGTGTGTGTGTATGGGTGTGTTTGGGTGTGTGCGCTTTATATAACTCTTATGTTACATAAAGCATATCACTGGGTTATTTTTTAATATCCTTCCCATGGATTTTTGTGTCTCCCTCTAAAAATGTTAACTTTTGCATGCTACTTCCTATGACAAAGGCCATATTTAAAAACAGATTCAAAGGGTAGCAATACACCATGAAAAAGTATTTTTAGGAATCACTTGTAATACGAGCAATATCTTCACGTGGAGATAAAGATGTACACAAAATGATAAGGAAAACACTATGACTCCAATAGGCAAATTTAAAAACAGCCCATTCAGGAAAAAGACAATACCCGGAATAGGGGGAAGATAAGAAGTGCCAAGTTAAACAACAATGAAGTATTAACATTGACCTTGACCTTTTAAAATTAACAGTTTTTATTCCACGGTAACATCTATTTCCTTTGAAATAGATGAAAATAGAGTGATACTTGTTTTCTTATATTTTGCTGGTAGTTGAGTGAAAGGAATTTGAAATAAAAGTTATAAAATTGTTCATACACCTTGACTCCATGAATTTGCTTCTGGGAATCAATCCAAAATGAGTAATTCAAAGTCGTAAAGTAGACATATGCACAAACTGTCCAGTGTACCACCATCTCTAATGGCAAAACATTAATAAGAGTCCAGGTGTGTGCTATGGTGAGTGCTGTGAATTGTGTAAAACTCATGAATCACAAACTTGTTCCCCTGAAGCAAATAATACATTATAAGTTAATAATAAAAAAAAGTACCAAAAAAAAAAAGAGTCCAAGTGTCCAATACTAAGAAATTATATAATTGCACTACAGACTATCCTTTAGAGGAAATACGCAACCATTAAAAAGGTTGTTTATATAGTCCAATGTGAAATATAAAAAGGAAGGCAAATCTGTACATACAACTTTCTTAACATGAAAAGAGGTCCGGGGCACGTGGGTAGCTCAGTCCGTTAAGCATCTGCCTTTGGCTCAGGTTATGATCCCAGAGTCCTGGGATCAGATCGAGCCCCACATCAGTCTCTCTGCTCAGCAGGGAGGCTGCTTCTCCTTCTCCCTCTGCCCCTACCCCTGCTTGTGCTCTCTCCCTCTCTCTCAAATAAATAAATAAAATGTTAGAAAAAAAGAAAAGAGGCCAGAAAAGATAAACCCAAATGATTCAACCAGGTGTTAGGAAGGTGAGAATAGCGACAGGTGTGTTCACCTCTTATTGTATTTTCTGTGGTTTTATTGCTCTTGTAATAAAAAAACATTGTAAGACTCTGAAGCATTATTCAAATACAAATAGTCTGGAATTGTTCTGCCCCCCTTTTATACTCAGCAATCCCTGAGCGGTGAAAAGGAGTGGTAGCCGCCAGAGCTGAGAGCCCATTGGTGTTTCCCACAGTGGAACATACTTCTCCTCCTAGTCCCTAAACTACCCCTGCCCCGTTCAGCAGGACCCAGGGGCTTCTCAGACCCTGACCCCCAGTTTAAATCATGCCACCACCACTTCGGGAAAGGTGACTGACTCATACTCACCCACTCAACGTCCTTCCTTGGCCTCAGCAATAATGACCAACAGGTATTTCCTGTGGGAATGAAACTGACTCTCTTGTACATCCTGTTTGGGGTTGTAAGTCAATGTTGAAAGATTCCAAAGCTCTTCTGCCTTTTTTTTTTTCACTCCCTACTTCTGTTAGGAATGGTTGACAAAACTGTTTTGAAGACTGACCACGTATGGGCTCTGCTGTCACAGGATGCCTCCCATTTCTGAAACACATTTCCCTGCATCAAAAGGGAGCAACCTCAAGCTGGACCCTTATGGATGATCCTGGAGCCACAAGGAAAGATGTTTGGACATTGCAACCATTCCATCTAAAATATATTTTTTGGAACATTTTCTTGATTTAAAATATCTTTTAAATAATCTAAATTTAAATTTAAATATATAATTTAAATATCTAAAACATCTCGAAAATCAAAGAGCAAGTTTTCGTTTTAGAGCCAGAAAATAAGGTTAGGCCATCTAGGACAGTTTGCGTACTGTTCTTAAAGCAAAAATGGTATGATTTACTTTATGAAAAATAAAACAGTATTAAACTGTAGTTTAAATGTTGATCTTAAACCAAGTATTGATTTTTGTCATTTATTGTACTTCACTCATCTTGGAAGCACTCAGTGAATAAAATAGTAAAGAATGGAAGCTGATTTACACATAAACAATGTAGCTCAGTGTCCATTTTGTTCATCATTTCATTACAATAATAAACCCAATGCCTGGCACATCATTTTTCTTTTTAGAGAGAGAGAGTGAGCTGCGGCAAGGGGAGAGAGAGAATCCCAAGCAGGCTCCACACTCACCATGGAGCCCAACATGGGGCTTGATCTCACAACCCTGATATCATGACCTGAGCTAAAATCAAAAGTCAGACACTCAACCCACTGGGCCACCCAGGTGTCCCTGGCACAACATTTTTTAAAATGGTCTTAACCAGGGGCACTTGGGTGGCTTAGTGGGTTAAGCATACAACTCTTGATTTCAGCTCAGGTCATGATCTCGTGGTTATGGGATTGAGACCTACATTGGGCTCTGCACTCGGCAGGAAGCCTGCTTGAGATTTTTCTCTCTCCTCCCTCTCTCCCTCTGCCCCTCCCCCGTTCTCTCTCTCTCTCTCTCTCTCTCTCTCTCTCAAATAAATAGATAAATCTTAAAAAAAAAATTCTGAACCAGTTAAGAGTTATTGCTTGCTTTCTATATGCTAAGTGTCTGACAAACGCCATGCACTTATGGACTTACTTAATCTTCACAACAACCGTATAAGGCAGGTATTATTATTTCCAATTTACAAATGTGAAAACCAAAAGAGTGTGAGTTATTTGCCAAATATCTCACCACCAGTAATAGGCAGAGCAGAGATTTGGAAACAAGCCTATGACTAGCTATTATACCATATGTCTCTCCAGTATGGTAAGTCCTAAATAAACATCTGAAGAATTAATAAAAATTTAAATATGTGTCTTCAGGAACGTGCTTCCACCTGGGGGTTAGAAATCTGAATTCTAAATCTTGTCTTCTACAACTGATGGTAAGCACATTTTCAGAAGCCAGGTGTAGAGATTCCTTTCACAAAAGGTCCTTGTGGAGAAGACAATTTGGTTTGTTTATATTGGGAAAGTCAGATCAAACTAGTCTCTTCAAAACTGAACTCACCTCTCTTCAAAACTGAACTCAACCAGTTTTTTATTCCAATGATAATTGACTAGCGACTATTCTATTGTTTGAGGGAACCCTGTTAATCAGTACCCTTTTTCTCCTGAGTGCTGAACCAAATGGAAATTAAAGGTTTGACATAAGAGACTCCTAATCTCACAAAACAAACTGAGGGTTACTGGGGGGTGGGAGGGTAGGGATAGCGTGGATGGGTTATGGACATTGGGGAGGGCTTGTGCTACGGTGAGTGCTATGAAAGGTGTAAGCCTGATGATTCACAGACCTGTACCCCTGGGGCAAATAATAATAAAAAAAAATAAAAATTTAAAAAAAAAGGTTTGAGGCAGTTAGAGACTAAACACCCCCCCACACACACACACACACACACACACACACACACTCATGCACATGTCTTTATTAGTGACTGAACTGACATAAAGAACATGATTGCCTTCTGACCCCCAGAATTGGGTGTATTAACCGTTGTAGGCGTTTATCATTAAGCTTACTGCATAGCAGAGAACAACAGACAATGCAATATTTCTAAAGTCAAATTCACTCTCCAAAGAAATCAGGAAGAAAGGGCTGAACAAAGAATGTCCAGATTCTGCTTCCAGATTCACCAACATGATAAGCCACTCCACCTGGGCAGAATGAAGGAGGTGGACAAGCCATGAGCGCCGGGGTAATGGACAGTAAAGCCCTGAATCCCAAACAACAGACGAGCTGGGGAAAGGCCTCTGCACCAGCAGCGTGTCATTTACAGCAAGCTAGGTACGCCCCAGACTCCCGTCGCGGCGTTCTGCCCTCCTCAGGCTAGGCCATCATCACAGACCTTTAGAAGTGGGTACTATCATTGCCTCTTTTTACAGAAGAAATAATGGGACTTAGGGAATTCAGATACATTACTCAAAGTCACAGCTAGATGTAAGGACACTGGGACTCAAATCCTCTGAGCACATTCAGTATAATTTGTGAAGTAAAGTCCCTAGACTTTATTTTGGAAATCCAAAGCATAGGAAAAGAGGATACACTCCACAAATATTAGTCATAATCAGTGTCTGGCGAGGTTTGTGTTCTGGAATGTAATCATTTTCATGTGGGGAAAGAACCCTGAACAAGGTACTGAGATATGAAGTGATCCCAGCACCAGACATGGTATATACCCACCCACCCCCATCAGCAGGAGCTGGGTGATCGTGTGCTCAGGACTCTTCTCTCATCTGAAAGAATGTAATACAGGGACATCGATTGACCTGAGGAAAACGCTTAGAGCTCACTTCCACTTGACTCTTCAGAGGAAACCCACTTTTCTGCTTAGAAAGCCCAGAACATCTGCTTTCAAAATTTTTTATTTAAAATTTTTAGATAAAAGGCTTTCCTTGGTCCTTCGATTCTTGGATTTCTTTTTAATTTAGATTTGCTATTTTGGCTTCTTTTTGTGGGGATGTGTGCTGCTATGTTTCCATTTGTGAAACGGAGGTAGATTATTGAGTGCAGAGTCGTTTTCACAGCAATAAATGTGTGTATTATCTATCCATGTCCTGCTCCTCCCTGCTACCTCACACAATCAGGAAATTTTCATGTTGGGGAGCTGCCACTTCTGCTCAGCTCAGCTTCTCCATCTAGTGGCCTGAGTAAAAGTGACGCCTGCAGATTAAGGAGTGATTCCCAGCAATGGCAAATTGATTTCCAACCCCCACCCCTTCGGCATTGACACTTTGGCTTTGCTCAACAATGGAACTAATTAAGCCACCCACGGGGCAGTGTCCAGACTGTTTGCTCAAACTGTTCCACCCAGAGTCTGGAATATCTTAATTCATACTGATGAGGAGTCAGCAATAGTCCTACTCACTGGCCAAATGTCCTTGGTCATTTCGTTTTCCCCATGATGTGAAGAAATTATGGTTCCCTTCTGCTCACCGCTAGGCAATGTGAAAGGTATAGAAGTCACTGAGGAGAGGCCCTTTTAGATTGAATTGAATTTTTTTTCCCAATTTTTCCTGAGGTAATGGGGAAGAGAAATGTTAGTTACAAGTTATAACAATTTGCCAAGACTTCTTCATTTTCTCTCTCTCTCTGCCTCTCTCTCTAACACACACACACACACACACACACACACACACACACACACACACACACACACACAACCACTTTCTTCATACACAAAATGGCAGACCATTGGCTGTTACCCCGGATTTCTGACACACAGAAAAGAAGGCTTTAGATAACTTGGAGACATTCCCTAAAATGTATGGTAGTGGGCCAGTCTGGAAAAGAAAGTGGTTTTGGCAGAGGAGAATGGGAGAAACAGATTAGTGCAGCCCTGGATCTCTTAGACCCGTATTCAGTGGACACCCCTAATTATTAATATATGTTTTGTTAAGAATTTTCTTTCTTACTTCACTGCTTCACGTAATTTGCTGAGGAAAGGGTTTCCTGCATTTTAGATATTCCCCAGGTAAGAAAATCTGCCACCCTATCTTTCCTAGAGTTAATTACCTGAAGGATTGATGAAAACATTGAATGGAGTTACCGTTGGAGAAATATAATGAAAAACAGAATCTCCTGCTCTCCCAGAAAAATCTTTCCCCAAAAGCAGAAGAAAAAGAAAACAGTTTTATTACTGAATAAGCATTGAACCTGAATCACCACAAGTGATTCCCTACAGAGATTGTAAAGACAATGGAATCTTGCTCTTTTATATAACCAAGCTGATACAATCCATTGTATACATTCTCTCAAGACAGTGACCAGTCCTCAAATAAGATTTGACTGTCCTACTTGCCACACATAATTCATCCTAAATGCATCTGGTGATATCTTTGCTAATTGTCCTTAAAAGAGAATATTTCCTCTTTTTTAGCTGGAAGTAGGCTTGCAATTTGGAGTCAGGCTCTGGCTGAATTTCTGCAGCTATCCCCTGCCCCAGGTGTAGGTGGGGGGACTGGGAGGTTGGGCACTCTCTTCCTTGATGATTACATTTCCAAGAGAGAGCTCCCAGATCCTGGAGGAAACATGCCTGGGTTGCTTAGTCAACCTTTACCAAGATTTACTTGCCTTTCAAAGACAGAAAGAACTTACAAGTTTTCTATTATAAAACCTTTAATAAAAGAGAGGGGAGAAGGTTTCCACCCTCATTTTCAGCAGAGAGAATGAAACTTATCTTTTAATTCGTATTTGCCCTTAGAGTACTAAAATGTTAGAAGTACTCATGTATTTGTGTATTTTGCCTTGAGTATCCAGTGCCCCTAGACTGGCATTGCCGCCCTTCCTTTACAGTTCCTCCTCACGTCAGAATGTTTTCTCCTCCTCCCCAGGGACTGTGGTCTCTCTGCCCGTTGGTAGTAAAGCACTCCTGGAAATGCTCCAAGCCTGGCGAGCAGCTACAAGGGCCACGGGAAAACTAGAACCCTCCCCATGCTGCTCCTGACTGTGGCAAGTGTGACCTCTGAATTACTCAAGGACAAGCAAGAAAGCAGCTTGCATTTGTTTTTATCTCATTTGAAGGAGCTCCCCGAGGGCGAGCGTGTACCTGCTTTGCTCCACGTTGAACCCGCAATGCCCAGCATTCAGGAGATGCTCAACATATACTTTTTAAAGAAATGAAAAAACAAATGAGTGACCAAACTGGAACCAGCCATCAAATATAACGATAATACCAAAAATCCATGGTTCCTCTCCCCAAGTTCACTTCTTTGTTTTTTTAACCTTTTTTTTTTCCACCGAGACATAATTTACATACAGTAAAATGCACCCTTTCTGGTATACAGCTCTTCAGATTATGAGACATGCATGCAGTCACATTGCCGCAACCACAAGATACAAAAGAACAGAAAAATTCCCTCCTGCCCCTTGAAGGTCAATCCGTCCCCCACCCCTCGCTCCTGGCCACTCCTGATATATTTTCTGTCCCTACCATTTTGCCTTGTGTTGAATGTGTAAAAGGTAGCCTTTAAGTCTGGCTTCTTTCCCTTAGTGTGACCCATTTGAGATTCATCTGGGTTGTTGCATAGATCTGTAGTCCATTCCTTTTTATTATCGGTCAGTCTTATAGGGATGCAACATGGTTTGTCTAGCTGTTCAGCCCTTGAAAATCATGTGGGTTATTTCCAGGGTATGAGGAATGATTCTGAATAAAACAGCAGTTGCATGCAGGTTCCTAGAGACCTAAGGTTTTATTTCACTTGGGTTAATGCCTAGGAGTGGGATTAATAGGTTGTATGATGAGGCTATGCTTACCTTTATGAGAAACTACCATGCTGTTTTTCAAAGAGGCTGACCCACTTTGCATTCCCACCAGCAATGCATGCAATGAGACTTGCATTCCTCCCCCGCACTTGGTATCTTCAGTTTTCTGGATGTTTTCAATGTTAGCCAATCTAATAGGTGAAAATAAGAAAACCACAGACCCACAGTGGCTTTATATAGGCTAAGTCACCAAAAGGGGCTTAAGACCTAACTAACTGCAGTTTCGATCTCCTCCAGAAATGTAAGGCTTAACTGGTGAGTCAGGAATTTTCTGATCAACATCAGTGAACACATGCATCCTCTCCATCCCCAAAAAGAAGAAGAGGTAATTCACCTAATAAGATCCCCTGTAAGGGAAAGTGACCCTGCCTGAAACAATTCTCTCTTTTCTTTTGCCAGTAACTTTCCTGCCCCACCCTCCTATAAAAACCTTCCGTTCCATACAATCCTCAGAGCATTTCTCTACTTGCTGGATGGAATGCTGCCCAACTCACGAATTGCTTATAAAGGCAATTAACTCTTCAAATTTACTTGATTGACCTGTTTTTCAACAAAAGTGTAAAAGTATTGTATTGTGGTTTGATTTACATTTTCTAATGACTATGGTGTTGAGCATTTTTTCATGTACGTATTTGCCATCTGTATATTTTCTCTGGTGAAATGTCTGTTCAAACATTTTGGCCATTTTGATATTGATGGTTTGTTTTCTTAGTGAGTTTTGAGAGTTCTTTCTATGTTCTGGATAAAATCTTTTTATCAGTTACATGTTTTGTTAATCATTTCCACTGGTCATTGGGTTGACTTAAGTTGTTTGAATCTTTTCTTGTTTTGAAACAAAATTTCCCCTCTGAACTTTTGCAAAACTACAAAGTGGTTTAATAAATTTAGGAATCTGAAGTAAAAAACTCCCATGGCCAGTCTGTAATTGCAGATGGGGCTTCCCAGAAGCTCAACGCTCTCCTTAACCAATGGCATCTGGTTAAGGCCAGTAGCCTGGTTCCCTCCAAGTTGGGAAGGGAAAATTTTCCTCTATTCTGGCTGGCCTAAAAATTAAGTTGACACGAAGCACATTAACAGGAGAAAAACAAAAGCTTAATAACATGTATTCCTGCTGTATGTAATGGAGAGACTCAGGAAAGCTGAGCAACTCCCCCAAAGGCCTGAAGCCAACGCCTTAAATACTGTCTTCAGCTAAAGACAAAAGGTGTTGGGGATGGAGGGTCTGCTGTGGGAGGAAAAGGCAGCGTAAACAAGGGTCACGCTGTTATGCAGATTTTTTTTTAAAGTGATTTTTACTTTACTTTTTTTAAAGATTTTATCTATTTATTTGACAGAGAGAGAGAGATCACAAGCAGGCTGAGAGGCAGGCAAAGAGAGAGAGGAGGCTGCTCAGCAAGGACCCCGACTTGGGCCTTGATCCCAGGACCCTGAGATCATGACCTAAGCCAAAGCCAGAGGCTTTAAGCCACTGAGCCACCCAGGCGCCCTGTTACGCAGATTTAATTGCCTTCTGCATTAGTATCTGTTTCTGGAGACTTACACGTGCAGATTTCCCTTGTCAATGTAAAAGTCTCTTATAGTAGGGTAATTTCTACCTGATTTTCAGAGCTTGCTTTGTATCTGAAGTTTCTTTAAAATAACCAATTTAAAATAATCAATATGCCGAAGAGGCATGTCTCGGGAGGGCGAAATTTGCTCCCCTTTACGGGCTCTGACATTTTAGGAAGTTGCGCGTGCGTGCGTGCGTGCGTGCGTGCACCTCAGACTCTCCTCCCCCTGGAGTCCTCCTCCTGCTGCAGGGAGGTACTCTTCTTCTTTCAGCTTTCGGCTCTGGTGGCCACAGCAACGCCCAGTAAGTCGAGAGCTGACCCCGTTAGAGCACCAGGCTGGCTGAGGGGAAGTCACCGGGAGAACTGAGAGAATGGGGAACTCTCTGCAGAGGGAAGACAGGTGAGTTCAGACTCCCCAGGGGAGGGTAGGGGAGATGGGACAGAGTAAGGTAGCCAGAAAGAGAAAAAGAGGTCTTTGGGTGAGGGGAGGGAAGTGGGTAAAGAACTGAAAAAACTTAAGTGCCTACTGATGGTCAGACACTAACTTCGACTTTCTCAAGGGAGGTCAATGCAGTAAACCATGACTTAAGAAATGGAACAACTTTCTGAGGGCTGGCGGGGCCGTGGGGATGGGCGTGGGGAAGTCTCCTGAGTTCTTAATGCCTGCAGGGAGCTCAAGGACATCACTACTCTTTTAATTACTATTTTAGTTCAAAATAAATTAGCAAGCTTCTGCCCACAGTGAGGCCTCTTCCTGTATACATTCCCTGCAATGGGTAAGCAGAGGTCATTAAAATCGGTCAAGAATTTGGCTTATTTTCTCTAGAACTCAGTTTCCTAATTTTAAGAGGAAATAATACGATACCTATCTTGGCAGTTTCTAGTGCGTGTGATGCTAGCACAGTGTCTTACACACAGTAAGGTTCAATAATAATAAGATATTATTTGGGGGGACCATCATCTTCATTAACGTCAAAGCAGTCATTGTAAAAATTAGTACCATCCAAACCAAGAGAATCCCTAGTGAGGTGGTCTAGAGAGAATGAACTCACTGAGACAGGGAGAGCGGAGGATTTTTAAGGATTATCTTTGCATCCCAAGTCTCTGCCACTGGGAGCTAAGACACAGGACTCAAAATGCCACCTGAAAAAAGGAGGCTTGGCGAACCCATGGGATGTGTCCTGCCCCTCCCTGAAACCTAGTGTTTTCTGAAGCTCCCCCTGGTTCCTCACAGGCCTTGAGCCATCTGCAGCTAGGGCATGTTATCAGCTTATAAATCCCTATTCTCATAACTATGTGTGAGTTCTTCTAATGTAGAGACTGTTTCTTAGTCATGTTTGAATTCTTGTTTCCTGGTATTATTTCTGACAATTAGTAGGCACTCATAAAGAGTTTGATCAATGATTGGAAACATGCAGAAATCACTGTCTTGAGAAGAAAAATAAAGCAAAATACCAATATAACGTTAATGAGAAAGTCATGATTTTTGTGATGTTTGTAGGGTTTTGTTTTTTGGTTTTGGGGTTTTTTTTAGATTTTGGTGTGGTGGTGAAGGATTAGGACATTAATACATGTTGTAGAAACATTGAAAAATACATAAACTATAAAGAAAATAAAATGGTAAATCACAGTTATAACTGTTGACAATATTAGATACATTTTCCTTACTTTTTTTAAAGATTTTATTTATTTATTTGACAAAGACACAGCGAGAGAGGGAAGAGTGGGAGAGGGAGATGGAGAAGCAGGCTTTCCCACCGAGCAGGGAGCCTGATGCAGGGCTGGGTCCCAGGACTCTGGGATCATGACCTGAGCCAAAGGCAGACGCCCAACCGACTGAGCCACCCAGGTGCCCCGGTAGTATTTAATTTTGTTTCTTTTTCTCTGTATTCTCCAATCCCCACAAGTGAAGAAAATGGTTATACAGAAACCCAATCCGAGCAAGGAACAGATTTATTTTCTTTATCTAATCCTTTCTTCTCCTCTTATCCCATGTTCTCAGCCTTGGTGCTGTGAAAGATGATGACTTATGTGAGACAGGCCAGCACTCTTCCCCATCCCTGTGCACCGTCCTGAAGACTGTGCCAAGCTGATAGGCCTCTCCATTCACTGATAGTCTCATGGTCATCATGAGCAACCCCGACCACGTGGGAACAAATGATTTAGGAGCAGTTGTGTGTAGATGTTGTCGATGAATGTCAGTGAGCTGTTGCCATGGCAATGGAGGAACCATCAGATAAAAGGTTACCATGTATGTTAAAGAGAAGCTGTGAACAGATCTGAGGGTAACAGGTGGAAGCTGAGGTGACACACAAATGGCAGAAATGACAAAAGTTGGAAAAATTGGGAATTAAGGAGGGAAGACCGAAAAGGAAGAACTTTGCTCATTCCTGATATGTTGGGTTTTAGGAAGCAGCAGAACACTCAAGAAATACCCTGGACTCCAAAAACTCAAAGCTTCAAACAGAGAACACCCAGGTGAGAACAAATCCAACAAACCTTCTCCCAGCCTTTGCCCATGAAGAGTAAAGTCTGTCAGGTCCTGGACTTCACATATTCCAGAACGGAGCACACTGCTTCGCCCAGCAGCAGTTGTAATCATAGTAAATGTGAAGACAAGACAAAAGACAAAAACACTTTGAACCTTTGGACAGAAGATGTGCCATTCTGCTAGGAGCCTAGTATAATCCCCAGCAACTAGAAATAAGACCTCTAGTTTCTGCTGTCTCTGTTCATTTATTTCAAGTACCTTTAGGCTACAGCTCCATCCTGACCATTCCATGGTTATGGTTCCATTCCATAAGTTTCTATTTCTGAGGTGACCACATCTCCAACATCATCATGATCGTTGAAAGGTTTGTGGACAGAGACTCTTGCAATTACCCTGATGCTGTTAGACTAAGACTTTCTCATTAATCCCTTTTGAATAGTCCCTTTGTGTGCCAGGGAATCACTAGACAATGGAACTGGATCTCAAGGTCCAAGAATTCCCAAGAGTGGCAAAGCCAGTTGTTCTGTGGCCTGTAGAATTATCTGCCCTTTTCCCATGGTTTTTAAGAGAAACTCTTGGAAGAATATCAATTAAATTAAAAAGCAACTACTGAGCCAAAGTTTGTGTCAGGAGCTGGAGACCCAAAGATCCCCCAACAGGGTACATGTCTTCAGTGCAAGCTGAGGATCATGTATTTGGGGGACATCCCTAGACATATATTAAGGCATACAGTTCAAGTAATGAAACAGACCAGAAGGGTCATGGGCATTATAACAAGGGAGAATCTGGGTGGACTTGAGGGCCAGGGAAGTTTTGTGTAAGTGATGGGAACCTGGAATTGCCATCACAAAGATGCATCTGGTCTCCTGCAGAACGCACTGCAAACCAAAACAACCAAGTCGAAATGCAAGAATACATTACAGAAAAATTGCATGGAGCAAATAACCGCTTGAAAACAGCTTTTGCACATATTTAACTTTATGTGACCCTTACAACTCAATGGGGTAAGCAGTGTAAGCACCCTCAATTTACCACAAAGAAACCATGGCTCAAGTTTTCCAGAGAGCCTGGTCCAGTAGGTAACTCAAAATCGGGTGTCTTTTTCCATCACCCAACTCTCCTCAGAGAACTCAGTTTCTTAGCACTAGCGAGGTCCAGTGGTTTCCTTCTGGTGTTTCTTTCACCACAAAAACAGGAGATAGAAACAATGGCTGAAAGTAGCACGAAGAGGAGCCATGCCTTTCAGCCCTCAAACTCTGGGGTACAGGGAGCCCTGGTAGCCATCAGAACACTCCGCCACGCCAGCACCCACGGCCTCGCCTCCAGGGCCCTTTGCAAGGGAACTCCCTGGGAAGCTCATTTGGGGGTGGGGGAGGGATACTTCTGGGTGGTATTTTCACAAACGCTTTTACATAGCAGTCCTGGGACATGCAGGGCTTTCACACTGAACTACGACTCAAGTTCAGAAAGATCCCCGGCATGATATTTAAATGTCAGCATGGATGCCTGACCACAGAAAGATCCAGAACCTTTCTGCCAGCCACAAAAGAGATCCCAGGTGCTGTTAATTTACCTGCCCCTCGGGTCAAAGAGGCAGATTTGATGAACTGAGCCAGGTACAGTTGCTCTGTTCTTGGCTACTTGTTCATTTATCAAATATTTATTTTATTTTTTTTAAGATTTTATTTATTTATTTGACAGAGAGAGATCACAAGTAGGCAGAGAGACAGGCAGAGAGAGAGGAGGAAGCAGGCTCCCCGCTGGGCAGAGAGCCCCATGCGGGGCTCGATCCCAGGACCCTGAGATCATGACCTGAGCTGAAAACAAGAGGCTTTAACCCACTGAGCCACCCAGGTGCCCTCATTTATCAAATATTTATTGAAAGTAGATTTACCAGACACTCTGGCACAAGCCAGTGATCTATGCCAAAGATGAACAAAATAAATCTATGTGGTCCCCGTCTTTACGAAGCTCTAGTGCAGGATGTAAACGGATGAATTACATCCTACACTAGAGTAGAAAGGTCCTTCCCCAGTTAGGAGTTGACAAGCATCATCTTCATATTTCCAAAGGGGGCAGTTAATGTCCTGAGAGGAAGGAGTCGCTCCAGCATGATGAATGTGTCCAAGTCCTCTAGAATAAATACTGTCTTTGAGGTTGGGGGAAGAAAAAAGGTTTTTCACAGCACTGGCAAAGGGAAGGGAGTCGCCCTAATCAAGCTGCAGAAACCAGCATGGTGATTTGTGTCATCTCTCGGTTATTTTAGATGCTGGGATGGCTACGCTGCCCAAGGGTGTTTCTGCCTTCCGTGGTGAGTGGAGAATTGTTTTCAAGAGTTATTTCCCTAAGTGTGGTTTCAATGTGGTATTTACCATAAATCACCTGTAACTGCCCACTGTCTGTGGCCACAGGGGAAGCCTGTGACTCCCCAGACTCTCATCTGAGAGTCAGTCAGGCAAGTGGCAGTTCGAGCCTGATGAGAAACAGGAACAATAGTCTTGATGGCGGTCCTCGAACCGGAAAGCCTCAGAAGCAAGGATGAAAGTGGCTCCAGTGGAGAGTAAGACCCTTTCCTCACACGGCAAGGGCCAGACTCCATGTACAGAAGCACACGTTTCCGTCCCTTGCACAGAGAACTCACAGCTGGGCTGATCATACAAGTCATCTGCCACACTGGGAAAGTGTTGAGAGTGAAAGACATGCTAAAAATAGTTCAGAGTCCCTAAGTGACTGATAAGAACATTAAATAGACTCCCTAAGCCAAGTTTAGGGACCTATGGTCATGCTGCTTGGCACACATGTCATTGTCTCCTGAGATGAGAATGAGCTTCCATTTTATCTAGACTGTGTTCCCCTTGGGGCTACTCTCTATGGAGTAGTTGCCCCTGTACTCACATGGGCCGTGTGCTTGCTTGCTTGGAGATCAGAGATCAGGCTTGGGGTCGTAATTGGAAATAACCTTGGCACCTTATGTCACATGATATAAAAGAAAGTGATATTTTGTTAGAAAAAATATCCCCCAAATAGTTACCAATGACCTCACCATAGTTCTCCATTTATAAATCAACTCCACCTCAACCCATAGAAAAGGGAGAAGGGAGGAAAGACACACACACACACACACACACACACACACACACACGGAGATTTCTACGTAGTCCTATCTTTCATTTTTCCTTTTATCCATCTTCTTTTTCCTCGATGCTAAAAGAGATATAACTTTAATAAGTGAAAGAGTTAAACATAAGGTTTTAGAGTCCAGTGTCATTTCCTCTAAGAGTTTCTGAATATTGAAACCACCAATTTTCCTTCCTTTTCTTTTTTCAGGAAAAAAGTATGCATTTGTAAAGCAAAGCCAGATTCTTCAAAGGAGAGTAAGTCATTGCTTTCTCATCTTTTCTACTTTGGCTAGACTTACATTTCCACACCGCCCCTTCTCTGTGCTTCCCAAGCTCCTCGGGCTTCCTTCCAGGGCAGTACTTAGGCGTGGGTCTGTGTCACTCGTCCAGTTGCTCGTGTCTCTTTCCATGAGACTGTGAACTCATCAAAACAGGAACTGGGTACTGATCTCCGTATCCCTCCCTGAGGTCTGGAGGCCAGGGGGGTGAACTGGAAACAATAACTGGAAAAGTGGAAGGACGCAGAGAGCAATGAGGAGGGGCAGGGCCTTGTGGGTAAGCTTAAGATTGGGGGTTTTGCCTTGAGAAATGCAGAATTATTGAGGGGCTTTAAACAAAGGGCCAGTACGATCGCCTTTCCTTGAAAAGACATCGCCTGGGTTGCTGTGCAGAGAGCATGCTGGCCTAGCATGTGGCAAGAGTGAATGCTGGAAGATCACTTAGGGGGTGAGGCAATGGTCTCTGGAGACAGAAGAGAACTGTAGCTAAGAAGGAATTCGAGAAGGAGAGGGTGGCGAATAGCATCACATGTAAGAAAGAGAGAAAGGAAGTATAGGCCTGAGGACAGGCCACTGCATTTCTAAAGAAGAAAAGTGATGGAGTTTAACCTCTGCCTTCCTGGGTTTAAAGAGCAAAGGCTAATTCTTTCATTCTGAGTCTTGCAAACTAGCTCTGTAAAGCGTGTGAGTGAATCATACGGCCCTCCCACCCCTAACATCACCCAGGAGAATCGTGCATCCAAGGAAACACTAATCTCCATCAGAGCAAAAAACATGGTCGAAATAAAATTTCTAGGGGCTCCTGGGTGGCTCAGTCGGTTACGTGTCTGCCTTCGGCTCAGGTCATGATCCTGGAGTCCTGGGAAGGAACCCCACACTGGGCTCCCTGCTCAGTGGAGAACTGCTTCTCCCTCTCCCTCTGCCTCTCTCTCCAGCTTGTACTATCTCTCAAATAAATAAAAGAAAGAAAGAAAGAAAGAAAGAAAGAAAGAAAGAAAGAAAGGAAGGAAGGAAGAAAGGAAGGAAGAAAAAGAAAGAAAGAAAGAAAGAAAGAAAAGAGAGAGGAAAAAAGACATCTAATGCTAAAACCCACAGACGTTCCTTGCAGTGATACTCAGGGACATCCTAGATGGCCATGGGGATTTATAGAGATGTGAGAATCTGGGATTTCAGTCCTTGGGGAAGGTAAATCCATAATATAATAAGCAAGGTGGCCTGCAGGGGCACACCGACCTCCCGTGTAGGAAGGCATCCTGCAGCTTCCGTGCGAAAGCTCACATTGGCTTATTGAGCTAGTGTGTTTGCAAGGGGTTAGGGAGTAAGTCCGTTTGCCTCTTTGCTGAGTTGCCAGAGCCAGTTGCTTTTAAATAAACTGGCTATTGAAAAATTGGCCTGCTTTTGTGTGTCTCTGCTAGCAAATTCAGGAATGGGAATGCTCAATTTAAGGATTCCCTTCCGTGGAGCTTTTCCTGAACACCAGTCCCCCACCCCTACCATCCCCTGTCGCTTGCAGTAGACACGACAATCCTCTTTTGCACCGTGGATCCTTGGGGGCCCTTGTCCCCCGCCTGGGCTAGCCTGTGAGCCCCTCGAGGACAGGAACTGTTTCTGATTTTTCTTGTCTCCACAGTGCCTGGTCCAGGGTAGGTATGCAATGAATTTAGTATGAGGGAGGGAGGGGTGACGGGATGGAGGGAAGTGTGGCTTCGCTTCCAAAGCCCCACCGAGTGTGTCGCCCTCCACTCAGCCTCTCAGCCTGCACAGCTCTGCTGTTTCTAGAAGGTCCTGTCACTCCCCAGGGGTGTGTCGCAGGTCAGGATAGCCTGATGGGCTGCTGTTTGGCTCTCTGACTGCTTCTATCCCAGTGTCCACGCCTCCGCAACCGCCCCCATCCTCTCTCTCCAAATCTCCCCATGACCTGAAATTGATTGTATTTTCTTTCTCCAGATAAAGGAATGTCATCTGCTCCCATGCAGGTAATGCAAACATCTCTGAGCCTTTTTCTGAGATGCCGGTGGCAATGCAGATACTCCAGACTGCAGAAGTTGGCCTCCAAGCCCCCTTCAAACCTTGATATGAAAGAAAGACTTTAGATGCCAGTGCTTGTTAGCCCAGGGCCCTGTACAGAGCCTGGTGGCAGCGGCCACCTCTGTTGTACATCTTACCGAAAGGGGCTAATATATATGGAGCCCTTCATTGATGCCAGGCAGTGTGCGGATAGCTTTGCCTGTAGTGCCTCATGTCACTGTTACAACAACCCTAAAAGGCTGGCGCTATTATTTCCCCAGTTGTACAAATGAGAAAACAGAAAAATTAAGTGATATTCTCCCCAAGCCAGACAGCTGACAAGAAGTCAGGGGCGTGATTCAAAACCAAGTCTCAGTTCCAGATCCGGGCTCTCCTCTTGTACTTTGCTGCTTTGCTTTTTATCTCCTGAGACCCCACTGCCTAGGAGCTTCTCTTGAGTGGTTTCCTTTTTAATAATGCAAAAATCTCTAGGATGAGTGGCTAAATATCATAAGCGGTCATGTTAAGGTGGCCTCAGATTGTTCTCTTATATAAGAATGGGCTTCCCTCAGGGCCTGACACTTGGGAATTATATATATGACTTGGGATAGTCAGGGGTCACTCTGGAACATGAGGCAGAGAGGACATGTCCTGCTAAGCTGAATACTCTGGACAGCATGAGCTCTCCGGATGCCTGGGCGAGGGGTGTGGGTGGGGGCAGTCATTTAGGAAAAACAGCCAAGGGGGTGGAGGAGAGATGGTCATGGAAGACTAACTTTGGCCAGCGTTGGGTCTGTGTTAAGCCTGGAGTATATGAAGGGAATGGCAAGAAGCCCACACCTGATAAGGTTCTTCTTTGACCAGCAGGACAATGCTGACCAGAGCTCGTCGGAGGATCTCTGCTACACCCTCATTAGTCATAGCATCCCTGGGAGAAGGCCATCAGGGATCTCCACTGAGGGGTGCTATGAAAACGTTTCACCTAAGACCAAGAAACCCAGGAAGTCCTTGGGAGAAACCGAGACTTCATATGCACTTCTCCGAGTGACTTCCTCTCCAAGGCATTTGTCTTCCCCAGAAGAAGAATATGAACTTGTCATCCCTAGTAGACTCTCCTTCCACGCCCTGCAACAGCCACATCTACCTCTGCTACCTTCAAAGACTGAGGTTTCCTATTTATAATGAAATAGTTGGACCAGCACTTATCTAATACCAGTAAATAAAAACTGGGGGTGCGGGGTTCTGGTTGAGGCAGGTGTGGCATCTAGAGTCCTTCAGGTTTACCCCCACTCCACACACACAATGGCCCTTGCTACAGGGGTCTCCGCAGAATCTGATTTGCCAACCATAGGACCTCTTACATCCAGCTTAATATTCATCATCCAAGACCAACTACCTATCCTGAACCACTCTTTGAGAATGGAGTGGCCATCTTTGATTCCAAATGGCTTTGAAAATGGGCCGCTTTGCTCAGTGGCAGGAGGGGTTTCTTGGTGCCCTACAACTATGAGCATTACAAAGGGTCTGCTCCTCGGTCCAGGTACTTCTCCATAAAATGTCCACATGATTATCTCCTGGAGTCACAAGGAAGCTTTATCCATCGTACTATGTGTGTCAGGGGGGGTCCACTGGTTCCACCATGTTCGAAGTCCCAACCCCTCACTCTGAGCCTTCCGGGTGGGAACCTGTGTGTTCCTCTCACCCTGTGCCACTTAGCAGTATCCTTTGCATCGTGTCCTTTGCCTCATTGACCCTCATGGCTTTGGTGGTTATGTGAGTTGAATCAGTAAGTTCTATATGAGGTTTCTATACGATTTTTAATATAATTTTAATCCATATTTTTTAACTTTGTATTTCTCCCTAGAAATCTTAACAAGCAAATCATAGCATTAGAGAATGGTAGAGTAGAAAGACCTATGGAGACACTCTAATGCCATTATCCTTTTTGCTCAGAGAGAAAGTAGCACAATTTACATTGCAAGTTAGTGATAGAACTTTATTCAGAGCCTGATTTCCTGGTTTCCAATTCAGCATTCTTCCAACATACTACATAGAAGAGACTCTACCCAACTGTGTAGTGTATGTCTCGATGAACTAATATGTCATGTATAAAATATGAAAAAAAAAAGGTCCACGTGGGACAAATAACACCCCCAAACCCCCCCCCACATACCCTTTCTCAGATTAGCCTTTCTTGATATGTTCTGATTATTTTTCCTATTTTTTCTTCATTGTTCCTAGAATTCCATATATCGTTTAAAACAGGGCTCAGCAAACTGTGACCCACAGGCCAAATCTGACCTAGTGTCTTTTTTTAAATCAATAAAATGTTATTGGAACACAGCCATGCTTATTCGCTTATGCTGCATACATGTTCATACTGTCTATGGCTGCTCAGCCACAGAAGAGTTGAGTAGTTGTGACATACACTGAGGGTTCTGCAAAGCCAAAAATATTTATTTTTTTTTTGCCCTCTTCAGAAAAAATAAAATTGTAGACCCCCAGGCCTAAACGATGATACCTGGAGATAACAGTAACAAAAATGTGTTTGGGTATTGTAACTCATAAGAGGTGATACCAATAAACTGGCATGAAATATTATACCACAGGGCGCCTGGGTGGCTCAGTGGGTTAAAGCCGCTGCCTTCAGCTCAGGTCATGATCCCAGGGTCCTGGGATCGAGGCCCACATCGGGCTCTCTGCTCAGCAGGGAGCCTGCTTCCTCCTCTCTCCTCTCTCTCTGCCTGCCTCTCTGCCTACTTGTAATCTCTCTCTCTGTGTCAAATGAATAAATAAAATCTTAAAAAAAAA
>LNAC01000059.1:4497578-4514924 GCA_002007465.1 Ailurus styani
CTCTGCCTACTTGTAATCTCTCTCTCTGTGTCAAATAAATAAATAAAATCTTTAAAATAAAAAATAAAAAAAAATAAAATGATCTACAGAGCTAAATTAAATTGAAAGGTAGAAAAGAATTGGATGCATGGACAGAATTTTCGTTGGGGATGGGAGAAGGGGCACATTCCAGTACTCTGGCTGTATCCCTTCTGCCCGCATTTAAGTGACTTCCAGAAAAGACCAGTGTCTCTTCTCAAATCCTTCAGCGACGTCACAGAGAACTGCTGAGACCTCATTATGCACCAGGCATTATGCTCATCATGAAAATGTGTGATGACCAATAAATTCATCTCCTGTAGCAGAACAGTGTAGATGTGAACGCCATTTTTTTTTTCAGACACCTTAAAAGGCTTTAGTCACAACATTCAGTTCTTTCCACACCATCGGAGCCAGAGTCAAACCTATGGAAAGTCTTCAGTATGACTTGCAAGGGGTCAAGGTAGTTGCATTTTAGCGCTTTCCAAAGAAGAAGGGATAAGCCCACTGTCCTGGCCCTTCCTTCCAGCCCGGGCCAGAGCACCCAGGAAGGAATCAGATGGGAGGGAGGAGAGAGAGGGGAGGGAGGGGAAGAGGGAAGGGAGGGGTGGGAGGGGAGGGAGGGTCCCTCCCTGCCTCCTACAGCAGAGGAGGACCTAGTCCACTCCAGCCCCTCCAGCTCAGTCTTACTCAGAAGGGGAAACTGCCCTCCGGGAAATGAAAAATCAGTTCCAGCACCATTCACTGCAAGAAAATGCCAACCCCCATCATGCCACGGAGACTCAATACTGTGAAACCAACGTGACTGTGACCATACCCACGCAAAAAAATAATGTATTGTAAATAGTTTTAAATCCTTCCCCATGAAAGTTATTCATTACATTCTAAGAAGTACACACACACTACAGTTTACGTTTGACACGTAAAAAATAAAGAGGAAGAAGGGAAATGCACCTATTTGACTAGTTTGAGGAACCGGCCTCAAAATGAGACACCAGGTTACAATAAACCTATCCTTTAGTTAAATAAGAAAGAAAATTCACATTATCCAGAGTCCTGGATCACAAAAAGACCAGGGCGAATCTAGCCCGAGCCTCACACTTGGACACATTCCCATACACAGCAACCCCTCATACGGATGTCCACCCATGACCCATTTAACTGAGATCCCGGAGCTAAGGATCTCTCATGATAGGACCACCACACTCTCCCCTGGAATATTTCCAGCAAAGCAATTTTCCTAATGAAATAAATCCTCTGTTTCCTCACGCTAAACCATTCTACGTCCATGGATGGTCAATACAGTCACTGACATCGACCCCCTCTTGCTAACAAATTGGCATCAAGCTTCCAACAGGTATTTCAAACAGAGAGTGGCTCTTCCTTTTTTGAGCCCTCTTCAATAATCGACGCCTGAAGACACTGAGTTTTAGAGGAAAGCTAATCACATGGGACAAGAAAAAGCCAGGGGCCAGCATGCACATGGTTAGCAGCCTTAACGATCCTCTGATTTCCATCATCTGATTTCCATCTGAGAAACTGTTCGGGGCCAAAAGCATCCCCAACGACAGCAGCGTGTTCAAAACTCAAAACACACAGGGACCCATGTTTCCAAAAGCAGTGTTCAGGGGTCACCGGAGCATTGAGGAAATGTGAAATAAGAAACACACATCTTATTTCTGTAGCTACACATGACCCAGTAATATCGGACGACGCGTCGGAGGCTGGTTTGCTAAGACAGGCAGCTGCAGGTCATGGAATTAGACACAGGACTTTGCTGCTTTGGTCGGGTAAAGTGCCTTCCTCAGGTCTTGCTCAGAGGTAGATCAAATACCACAACGGGAGTGGGAGGAGGACTTCAGCGAGAGATTGGCTCAGTTGTCCCTCACCTCCTGCCTGCCCACTCTTTCCACCAGCATGAGTTGACGGGATCCTGCCTAAAAGGTCACCTTCCCACTAAAGAGAAAGTGCGCACCTGTGGGTGGAGGCAACTGGCGCTCCCAGAACAGCAGTCACCCCACACTGCAAGGCCCACCCACCTACCCCATCACCCCCGCTCCATCCAGCTTCCTGTCTTTGCCAAGACTAGACCCCGCAAGAGGCCCTCACAGAGGCTGTTCTCCTGGACACAGAGCCCAGACTCCATAAATGCAGAGTCAGGAGAAAAAGGACCGTCTCCACCCCTCCAGGCATTGCCAGGCTTTCTATGGTAATTCACGGGATCTTCTCTGGAAAATAAAGTGAATTCTCTCCTCCCCAAACTCAGTGGAACACTGCCTTCGGATGCATGCCGACATCCTCCCCTTCATTCTGAAAAGAGAATACAGACAAATGAAAGTCACTAATTTTTAAAAATCGTGATTATTTTAAAGATTTATGCTTTCCATTTTATTTCACTGGGTTTCAATATAAATTCTTCTGTAAAATTGAAATGCTTATAAATTCCTAACAGAGGAAATTTTCTTTTCAGTCAATACACACACACACACACACACACACACACACACCTCTGAACACTTTTCAGAAAGCAAATAACACAAGGCTCATTTGTTTTGGCTAAATTCATGATAAATAACATTTTGATGAGGCCTGTTGGGTGCTGAGGACATTAAATATTCCGTCCTTCATCGTAATCTCACTACTAACCTCTAAATTTTCAGTTTGTTGAAATGTATACGGCAGCTTCTGAGAAAGTCTGCGGGGGGAAATGGTGTGGACCTGGCCTGACTGAGGAGGAGATGTTTGTGCAAGGACCTGGGGACACCACACAGACAGCCCACACTCTACCACAGGGTGCTCGCGGTTGACCTTATGGGCTGGATAATTCTCTGTCGTAGAGAGCTGTCTTGTGCACCGTACCTGTGCAGAAGCCTCCGTGCCCTCCACCCACGAGATGCTAGTATCGCACGTACACACCCTGTCTTGACAAATACAAATGTCTCCAAACATTGCCAAATAACCCGGGGGTGCGGTGAGGGGGTCAAAATTGCCCCCAGTTGGGAATTAGTGCTCCTTGGCTAAACGTTCCAAGTTTCCTGGAGAATCTCTACACAAGCCCAGTGATTTTCCTTGATACCACGCAGTCCTTTCGAGGACAGAACTCACGCGTGGGTTCCTCTGCCAGCAGCCAGCTCACCAGTTCACCCCAAAAATGTCCGAACAAGATTCAGTTCTCACTGCCTACAGGTCTTTTCCTCTTTCCTCTCACATAAATCTGGTGCCTGCCTTTATTTCTCATTTAGTCTACTAGCTGACTCCTTCCCATATGAGAAAACAGCACAAAATAACTAACTCAGGTCAAGATGTCTAAAATAACTCACGTTGCCATTTTAAATTTGTAAAACAGAGTTCCCCTCCTCCTCCCTGGGCCCCCAAACATCCATAAGGTGAAGTAGCCCAAAAACAGGGGAAGGGGGAGGTGAGATCTAGTACAATTCCCTGAACCTCGAGGGCATTGTGCTGCGTGAAGTCAGTCAGACAGAGGAAGACAAATGTTGCATGATCTCACGGGTGGACTCGAGAAAAAACAAACTCATAGAAAAAGAGATCGGACTGGTTGTGGGGCAAGGGGTGGGGGGGTTGGGTGAAGTATATATATATTTACATATACTTCCAGTTATAACATAAATAAGTTCTGTGGATGTAATGTACAACATGATGGCTAGAGTTACCATTGCTGTACAGTACATGTGAAATTTGCTAAGAGAGTCAATCCTAAAGGTTCTCATTATGTGGAAAAATTTTTAATTGTTTAAGTCATTGCTCTTTCATTATCGACAACAGCCAAACTATGGAGAGAGTCTAAATGTCCATCGATGGATGAAGCGATAAAGAAGATGTGAAATACACACACACACACACACACACACACACACACACACGAATATTATTCAGCCACCAAAAAGAATGCAATCTTCCCATTTGTAATGACATGGATGGAGCTAGAGTGTCTTATGCCAAGTGAAATAAGTCAGTCAGAGAAAGACAAATACCAAATGATCTCACTCGTATGTGGAATTTAAGAAAAAAAAAAGATGAACATATGGGAAGGAGGGAAAAAAGGAGAGAGGGAAGCAAACAATAAGAGACTCTTCATGACCGAGAACAAACTGAGGGTTGATGGAGGGAGGAGCGGGGGATGGGCTAGATGGGTGATGGGTCTTCAGGAGGGCACTTGTGATAAGCACTGGGTATTGTATGTAAGGGATGAGTCACTGATTCTACTCCTGAAACCAATATTGACTGGTTAATGAACTAAAATTTAAAAAAAAAAAAAAAAGAATCATTGTTCTTTGCAGAATTGGAATGTTATCTCTGCAGGAAACTAGCTGCCCAGATGATCACAGGGGGTCATCGGGGAGGGGGGCTAACCCTCAGGCCCACAGTGCACGTGAACATGGAAAACTGGCCTAAGAACACACGGGGTCTCACTGGGCCCCTCCCTCTACCTCTCCTGCCTGTCCCTGCCTGAGTTTGCCCCTCCCTTGGCTTGCCTGCCTTTTCTAGGTCTCTCTTCTTCCTTCCTCACTTCCCAAATGGCCACAATGTCCTCTTCCATTTGACTAATACTCATAGTCCTGAAAATATCAAATGGCTCAAATACTGCACATGCATGTTCTAGAAAGTGGACATCAGGTCATAGAAACATCCTCTCCCCTGCAGCAGAAATGTCTCAGAGGAACAGTACAATCTCCTGCTTAGCTCTTGGTTGCATCCGTGGGGCCCAATGCCGAGTCTGGCCCTGAGCAAGTGTCTCCAGGGCCATCTGCTCAAGGTCTGCTCAAGGTCTTCTCGAGCTCTCCCCAGGCTCACAGGCCACCTGCCTTTTCCCCTACTCTGTATGGCCTTCCCAACCCCCTAATCTTCTCAACTTTTTCTCATCATCCTCCTCTACCTTCCTCACCTACATTTGGAAAAAGCTGGTAACCACCATAGTACAGAGGGGGGCTCAGAAAATCAAGACCAGTCAGAACACAGCAGTGGCCACCACACACAACTCAGGCAGGGGCACCTCCCCTCTCTCACCTCTTTACACAGGAGAGGGTCTCTCTGGCCTGCCTGCCTTCCTTCCTTCCTTCCTTCCTTCCTTCCTTCCTTCCTTCCTTCCTTCCTTCCTCCCTCTTCTCCCCTCCCTCCCTCTTTCCTTTCTTCCTTTCTTTCCTTTCTAACATTCCTGTGGGGGGTGGGGGGTATAGCCTCTTCACTCTCCACATGTATGCCCCCCACCTGGCCCACAGATGCAATTTATTCAAATGCTCTGTGAAGAAACCATTCACTCCCAGCGAGTTGAGACTTGGCCTTCTGAACATCATCCTTTCTACTTATTTGGGGAAAAGAAAGCTTTCAGAACTGCTTTATATAACTCTTTGCCTTCTTAGACAAGGATTAGCCTACTTTCACTTCCCATCATCATAAATAGGTGTCACTATAACAAACGCCCCTTCTCATACTATGTGGTAACAGGGGTGCTTTACAATCTCTCAGTTCTATCTCCTGATGCTAGCCTGGCTGGCACTGTGCCTGTTGCTAACCCATCCCCTGATATGTCTTTTTCATTCATTCACCTAGTATTTCCTACTACTGGTGTACGAAAGTATTTCTGATAGATGGTGGATGATGGAACATCAGAGAGAGTTGGCGGCGGCGGCAAACACGCCTCTCCCAGCAAGGAATCAGAGTGGGGTGTGAGACCAGAGGCCTGGCCAAAGTTCTTGTGCAGGCGCAAGGGAAACACCTCCCCGAAGCTTGTCACCAGGTTTTGCACAAAGTCTTAAAAGTTCTCAGATTCTGACGATCGGGGTGTCCTCCAGGCTTATTAAATAACATGCCAATTTTCTCATTGTACTCTTGGTCTCAAAGGTAGATGAGTAAATTTATTATACCTTTCTGAAATAAGAGGCTGCTTTGCCTTGTTCTGCCCTCTATTAATGTAATTGACTCAGCGGCCTTCAACAGAAAAAGAGATGGGTTCCCCATGCTGGGATCATTATTTGTTTCAAATTCAATACTTACTTCTCTTGTGAAACCAAGACATTTCCACGGAGCTCACTAATGATATTGCAAAGCTTCAAACATGAGTAAACAGCAACAAGGAAATATTCAGTTGTCCTTATCTTTACAATTTAATTGTTTTGTCCCAAACCCTCTGCCTGCCCGTGGAGGGCAGGGACCGTGTGACCTCCACGGAGCACAAACCCCACCAGTGCAAAAATCAAACCCACCCAGCTGCCCTCAGTCTGGCTCACCTGCTGACACCACAGCCCCGCCGTCCTGACTTCCTCCACTTACCGTAGAGCAAGAAGGACGCTGGATCCAGCCCCAAAGTCTCACAGCCAGACACTCTCTGATCATGCAGATTCTGTAGTAAAATGCCCCGCACCAACTCCTTATTCATCCTGTACTTCATAAAATAGTCATCTTCCGAAGGAACCCCAAACTGCAGGTGGTAGGCTATTGTGGCATTTTCACCGCTGAAAGGCACACCAGAGACAGCCACAGAGATCAACAGAATCGCACTGCAACTCAGGAAACTGACTTTAGTGGGACCATATTTGTAGTTCCTCAAGTTCTTCCAGGACAAAATAGCAAAGCATACACTGTTCTAGAAGCCTCTTCTGTAGTTTCCTCACAGTAAGCTGAGGTGACCCTAACCTCTTCCTTCCACCTAAAACCCATCCTCTAGGAGTCCACCGGAAGAGGCCGCTGAAGGGAGAGTCACGACCCATCTATTGCCAAGGAAGATCCAAGGCTGCCCCACCATTGGCCCCAATCCCGGCCTTCTACTCCCTGGGGCAGGAAAGCCCTGTTCTCCGCTTGCATTCCCTGCTCCACGTTCCCACACTCCATCCACCGTCTCCCAGCCCAGACAAGTGACCGTCAGAGCTGCTGGGTTCAACCAGTTCATTCCTTAGCCTATAAAATGTTTGTGGTAGGACGCAGCCCTCCCCGCCACCTGCTCATTCCAGAACTCCTGAACTCCCACACACCTTCCCGTGCAGCGGCGGCAAATCAGAACCCCCTGGTTTGTCTCGAGAGTGAGAAACTCATTCTGTCCCATTTCCACCCTCCGAGCCTCTCAGCTTTGCAACTCTCAGTAAAGGGCCCTAAGGAAAAGGAGTTTTCACCTTCCCAGAACATATTTTTTCATTTCCAAAATAAAAATAATCACAGGGCAATCCTCAGTTAATGAGCAGCTTACACTGCTCATTAAAGGCTAGCTCAACATTTAGGTGTTTCAAAGTTATCCTGTTACTTTGGTTCAAGGAGGCCCAGATCAAGAGGCAACAGTAAAATAATTAAGAGGTGGCCACATCTGAGACTCCCCCTGAGGCAGTTTTTTACAGACTGGACACACTCCTAGAAGCCAGAATCAGACCTCAGTCCCTGCTAAGGACAGGGAACGGGCTCCCTCTTGTGGCCAGAGGTCACATAGGCCAATATTCTGGCATTAATGCAGCAGACAGTCCTTTTAGGAGCTCTGCCACAGCCAAGCCCTTGGCCAAACCCTGCTGTTCGAATTAACAATATATCATAAAGACTCTGAAGAAACTCTCGGGTTATGGATGCTGCCACAGGCAGGCTGGAAAATGCACGTTCACACTCTTAGCTGGCTACCCAAGTTTCCAGGTGTCCTTATTTGTTCTCTGTGCTCTACCTTCCAATTATGGCTATCCGTGGTCAAGGTCTAGAGGCGCAGCCACCCCGCACTCCCACAGCTGGGCAAGGGCTCAGGCGGGCTTATGGAAATGACCAGAGGCCAACTTCCAGAAGACAGGCCAGAAGGTGAAAGAGAGGGTTGCCTTGCCTAATTCAGTCCCACTAGCCCAACCTAATCCCACTGTGTCTGGTCACCGACCGATGGAGTGTTCCTCTCTTCTGTGTGCCCTTGTTGAGCCATATAATTAATCTGGGCTTCACTCTGCTCCTTTGTAAAATCAAGGAGTTGAGCTAGTGGGTGTCTAAAGATCCTTCCAAAGCCAACGGTCTGTGATTCTACCTATCATCGGTTCCCTTTGTGCTCTGAGACTCAAAGGTCCTTCTAGATAAATGGTGACGGGCGTCACTTCCCAGCGGGAGAGAGACCAACATGGAAGGCTCCACACTCTTACCTGAAGTCCATCATTTCCACAGAAGTAAAATAACGACTCAGCAATGGGGATGACGCATACACATCGGTGAGCTAAAACACACAGGAACAAGTCAAACAACCACACACATTACAGATGGATCATCTTGCATATCACCTGACAAAGCAAAACTACTCATAGACAGAGATTCCACGCTAGCTCGGAATTCATTATCCAGAGGCTCTGGATCGAGAAATAAGAAGGTGTGGGCCTACCTACCCCGACCAAAACTCAACAGTCATTTAAAAGAACCTCATTTCTAAGGAGCAGGTGAGCAGGCTGGGAGTTTCAACATCTCTCACATGTTGTGCGGACACCTGTGGCCTTCATGGTGAGTGTGGCCAGCATGGACCACGGAGTCCCCACGGACCCCGAGGACCCCGGAAAGGAGACAACACTGAAGTAGCTGGGAAGGCAGCAGAACAGGCCACTCAGGACCCGGCCCATCACCGGACAAGAGCTTGTACTCTCCTTTCTGAAGAGCTTCCTTTTAAGGGGACAGGGCTTTGGAAGCGCTAGGTATGGTACTTTCCCCCAGAAGAAGTGACCGAGGGGGGCCGGCCTGTAATCACAGAGTTCTTATTTTATGCATCAAATTCTGCTGTCACACACCAAAAATGACACCTCTGTCCCCAGGTTTCACACCTACACATTGTACCGTAGTTAGTTCAGCCCTACACTTCAAGAAACAAAGCAAAGCTATAGCTGCTCCTACGCACGATTTTCAGTGATTTTTCTCCCTCTTGCCCCCTCCAGCACTAGCCATGGTCCTGAAGTTGGCATGCATCCTTTTCACACAGGTTTTTATCAATGTAATACTCTCTTGTGTAATCTTAACAACTTATAGTTTGTGTTCTTATTCAAATAAAAGGTGCCGTATTCTGCATAGTCTTCTGTGACTTGCTTTTTTTTCCCACCCAAAATTACATTTGATATTTACCCAGAACGGTACATCAAGATGGAGGTCATTCACGCTGACCCCTAAGTCCTGCAGAGATCCCATTAAATGATTACACCAACTTTTCCATTCCCCTATGTGGTGATGTGCAGCGTTTGCAATTTTCTTTTATCACAAACTATGCCAAGGAATCTTCCTGGAACATTTTTGCACCTCTCTTCTGATACGTGTAAAAGTTTCCCTTGAATATGTGCAGAGAAATGGAATTGCTGGGTCCAAGAGTGGGTGCATCTCCAAGCCACGTAAATCTTGCCAAATTGCTCTCTCAGCACTTGGCAGTGTTCCATTTCCCACAGCCTTGCTGGCACTTCCTGTTACCAGATTTTTAAAAATTATTGCCAATCTAAGGGGTATAAAATTGTTTTACGTTGTTTCAATTTGCAGTATTACAAGAGGGGTTGAGTATCTTTTCAGGTACTCATGGTACCCTTTTCATGGACTCCTTTGGGATTTTTCACTTTGATTTGTCTCTTGGTTTCCTGTCTTTCTCTTGAGTTGTCTCTTCCTTGGTATCTGTATCTTCTGTATCTGAAGTGTTTGGTGTTATATTCTGGACACTAGCTGCTTTTATGTTACCAGTCTCTTCTCTTTGTCTTTGATTGGCCTCTTCATCACGTTTCAGAGCTGGGAATCCTAGCCCAGTAGGACTTGAGGACAGGTAGCTGAATGTACTTATATTGCACTTTTGTAAAATTAGCATTTGAAGGCTAAATGCCTTTGTCTTTTGCAGACAGCGTCTAGCATAAATCAGGAGGACTGCCCTGGGATCTGGCTTCACTCTCTACCATGGACCCCGCTCTGGGGCTGGAGTGAGCCCACCACCAGGCCCATTCCTGCTGAGCCTGAAGTCAGTCAGCCTGGAAGGTTTTTTGCACAGTTCAGCGTCCTCTGGGGTGAGTGACCGGGCTGCACCCAGGACGGCTCGGTGCCCTCTCACTCCATCCAGGAGCAAGCAGCAGACACGCCCCAAAGAGCAGTGCCCTGAGGGGAGCTCTGCTCATTTTGTCTCCCACCCAGTTCTAAACAGAATCTCAAGGAGCCTACCTTTCCACAGTACACTCCTACTGAATTCGCCTGGTGACAATTCAGTCCCTCCAAAGGGAGCAGAGGCAATTAGAGCACCTATAGTGAGTACGCCTTCAATCTTCTATTTTTGCTGTGATCTTTATAAGAACCTGACATAAGAGGCATTACCACCCCTTCCCTTCTTACTAATAAAGAAAACAGCATGCGGAAAGGGTATGACACCTGCCCAAGGTCACTCTGCTCCTAAGGAATTCACTCCTTGGCATTATAGACACTAAAACCCACTTTCTTTACATTGGAGGATGAAGCAAGAAGGAAAGTGCCCTGAATATCAAAGAGGAAAGAAGCAGAGAGGGATAAGAACTTTGGGGAAAAAATGACTGAGTCATCTTATAGTTTTTGAGCCCCTGAGAAAAGAAGGCTGCAAGAGGTTTTGCAGGAATAAGAAAGTGGCTGCTAAGAACATCAGGGAGGAGGAGGGGGATGCTATAGATGGGGTTTGTGTTTCTAAGCGCTTCCTTACATACACGCACACACACACACATGCACACACACACATACATATGTGTACACGCGCACACACCTATACATACATACATTCCTAAACATAAACAAATGTGTCATGGCAGGGATGATGTCTTTCCACCCTTCTCTAGTCCCTCTCCTCTCTCCTTCCTCTTTAATCCTTAGGGCTTATTATTGTTTTGCATAGTCCTAGTCTCTCAGAAAAAAAAAAATGTAGCTAAAATTTTAAAATTTTACATGAAGAGCTGGAATGGCGGACCAGATCACTTTCAGGGTCCACTCTGATTCTTTTCGGTGACATGGTCCCCTGTTGTCGTTGGGACATGTCCACATAACTGGGAGCGGTTAACTACACTATTATGGGCCCAAAGACATGGAAAGGGGGTCTCCTCACCCCTGGCTCTGGAGTCTGATGCTGTGCCTACGAGGCTGGGTGCACGCTGAGCTAAGCGCCCGGTGAGCTGACTACCAGAGTTGGGCAGAGTGGCTAATTTGAGACCAGAGACGTATCTCCCCCGTGTTAGCAGAAGTGCCATTGTTAACGCCTCCACGTGGGGCCAGGGTAACACAAGGTGCAGCTAACCTAACCGGCTGGTTTAGCAAAGCAAGGGCCCCAGCGGGAAGAGAAGAAAACTCTGGCAGTGGGATAAGGGAGGGACTAGGAAAACTGTTTAGAAAAGCAAGATAATAAAGCAAAAGCAAGGACATGGTGTTCCACCATCCACTCCCATTTACCTTCCATATCCAGAAACTTCTAGAAGTTGGCCTGAGTGAATGAAAGAAAGGGGCTCTTGACCTGACAGTAAGCCTAATATCTCTACGTTCTCACTTCTGTTCCTGAACATATTTGGTTGGGACCCCAGGGGGCAGAAGCTTTGTCACCTCTCTGTGCCTTAACTTTTATCATCTGTAAACCAGACCATTCTTTATAAACAATGTTTTTCAGAGTTCTTTATATGCATCCCATATGCACCTGTGGGTATACAGGGAAAGTGTAGCAATTTCCATTTATCAGAGAAGGAACCAGCTGGAACAGACCTGTGCACTTGCCCCAGGGATCACGCCAGTCCTTGTCTCTTTGCCACTACGCACTGATGAGCTAAAAATACCTACAGATCTGCTCCTGTCTGGCTCTGTGCAAGAGATACCGCTCGAAGGTGAATGATTAACCTCTGCTTCGCTTTGACATAAAGAATTCGGTCTGTAACACGTGACACGTGTGGATGCTGAATCATTTCATTTCTGCTCAGCAAATGCAAAACCCTTTGATAAAAAAGCAATCAAGAGGAAAAAGGCAAGAGGCTATTCACTCAGCAACTTGCTCTCGAAGCAGGTGAAAGATAAAGAGGAAAAGGGGCTCGTGGGTAAGATTTAAGCATGCAAAAGAAAGAGGAAGAAAAGCCAAGATAATCATCCCAGAGCACAAACCCCTGTGACCAAAGAAGCAATCTAATAACACGCCCTTGGGTGCCCAGAAATTACTCCGGGGTGACCGAGATGGACTGGCCTCCTGGGGAAGCTCTCGTAGGTATCAGATGGAAACCAGATGAAGGTGACTCACACTATTCCACCTGTCAGCTGCAGAGAAGGCTGTAATGGATGGCAGGCTGGTCTTGCTTAGACTGTTACCAAATACTTTTCTAGGTCTGGCTGTGAACCCAACTGGCCCTCATGGGGAGGCTGCAAGCCCTCATCTTGCACCAAGGACATTCCTGCACTTCCTGCTCCAAGAACGAAGCCACCATCCACCCACTCAGCCACCCAACCAGGAGCCTGGAGTTGTATTCGCCCTCATCCCCACATGCAATCAGCCATAAAGTCCCCTTGAGTGAGAAGACCTCTTAAATCCCTCTGGAACCTTCCTTATCCCCCCTGCCACTGCCCTGGGTCAAGGACCCCATCTATCACCAGGACTACTGCAGTACCTGCTAACTAAGCCCTCAGCCTCCAGTGTTTCTGCACCACCACCCAGAATGGCTAACATGAACAGCTGACCATGTCAACAAGATGAAAATGCTTTAGTGCCTTACCAAAGAGTAGGAAAACCTTCATGCCTCACCCCTGCAAGTCCCCACCGCACGGTACACAAGAGGCAACAGACAGTGCGGGGAAGATCCCCTAGCATTATCGAGAACACTCCTACCCCATATTTTAAGACTCATCCTGAGTATCATCTCCTGCAAGAGGCCCTGCAAGCTTCCGTCTGCACCTCAGGTAGTTTAGATGACCCTCCTTTGAGCTTGCAAAACATTCTGTATGCTTTTCCCTGATAGGACATATCACACTGTCTAGAACTGTCTATGTAACTGCATCCTCTCCTTGCACTGAGCCCCCACTGACAGCCCAGACTCTGTGACTGTGGCTCTCAGTATGCTCTCTGGCACATTGCCGGTCCCCCATGACACAACAGGTTGAATCAAGCTTAAGACCAGAGTGAGGAGACGGAGCACCGTCCTCCAGGACACATTTCGCTGGAGGGCAGGGCTCCTCTCTGAGGCTTGGCACTATAGAAAATCCATTTCTAAGCATCAGTTTCTGCCAAAATCCAGACCAAGAATCCAAGCTTGAAGCTATTTACGGGATAGCTCTATGCCAACTTCGCGGAGAACCCACATTCTACTGTGAAGAACTCTGTAAACAATGCTTACGATATAATTACCCTTTCCGTGAGCAGGTGAGGCAATTCCTCCTCGGTACCGCACTCCTCTGGAATCTTGAGCACGACTAAGAACGTTTTATTTGATGATAATTCAAGTATTTCGTCTGCATCTTCATCGATGTAAGTTACTAAAGGGGGGTATAAAAAGTAAGAGTAAAGTAAACACATGTTTAAAATAATGATTTGTTCCGCTGGCTGCTGTAAACGACACTGAGCGTACTTCAAGGATAAAGCCTAGACAGGAAGAGATTACAGGCAGAAAGGTTCTGTCTTCTTGGCGATACCAAATAAAGACAGGGGCTCGCCTCCATTATGATAAGACTCGTTTGTTTTATACCATAAGAGCTCCCAGATTCCACTGAATACAAACTGGGGGGAAGCCGGTGGCAGGGGGTAGGAAGAACATGAATTTCTTGGTTGAACGGAACCTGCGGCTTTAGCTGTGTCCACACGTGTCTTTCGAGGCAGGTGCTGGACAAGGATCGGGGAGCGGGGGGCGCAGGGGGGCGGCGAACAATGGGTGACGGGGGCCAGGGACTGGGAGCAAGGAACTTCAGTGAATCGCCTCAGTTCTGGACTCTCAAAGGCCCTGACGAGGAAGGGACATCATGGGCCAGAACCGAGGGGGGACGTGGGGACTGGACATGAGCACGTGAGCCCTGTCCGGACATCTCTGGGAAGACAAGATGGGCCGGGAAGCCACCACTCCGCAGTCTGTCCCACAGGAGAGAATGTTCACACGCTCTTTTTTTTTTTTTTTTTTTTTTTTTTTTTTTTNCCAAACTGCACTCAGAGCCCCAGGGCCCGAGGGCCTTGCATTCCTGGCACAGTGAGTTCTGCGTGGCTGCTAGTGCTCTAATGACGGTGAGCTAATTGATTTTTAAGCAGTTAAAGCCAAAGGAAAAACATACAAGCTCAGGAGCCAGGAGCTAGAAGCTGGCCCTCCTGGTACCAGCTCTGCCCCCTTGGCTCTCCAGCCGCCTCTCCGCTGGGCCCGCACAGAAACCACCTCTCTGGCCCTGAGAAAGGCGTGGGCGGCCGAACAAGGTGCTCACCTTGCGGTAGCCTTGACTCTCAGATCTCATGCTTCAGACACAACACAAGCTGCCTCTGTGGCTGGAATTTGAAAAGGCCCTCAGTGTATGATGGAAATGCAGGTGAAAAGCAGCAAGAATCCTGATACTTATTCCCTGAGAGGCACGAGGAGCAAGGGAGCGTGCAGAACCGAGTTCCCAGAGCCTGAGATGACCAGTTCAGAGAGGCCGGCTCAAGGCTGACCCCCAGCTGGCCTCTGCGAGCCTGGAGCTGGGGAGGGTTCCCACCTTGCCCGCCCAGTTGGTACCTCCTGTTGGTACAAAGTGGCTCATGCTGACCACCGTTGCCTTCTGGGGATCTGGAATTTTAGCATATGCCAGGCAGAGGCTGCCTCCAGGACCAACCCAGGAAAACTCTGGTCCCTGAGTCTCTGACGAGCTTCCCCGGTAGACAACATGTCTCACGTGTTGTTACATCTCATTGCTACGGCAGTTAAGGGGGTCCTCAGGTTTGTGCCTGGTTTCCTCTGGATTTCGCTTTATTTCATTTTGCTATGATAAGTCACAAGTGATGGGACTTGATGTGGGGTCCAGGAGCAATTGGTCAAGAAAGCATTCTTGATACATTTTCGGTGCAAAAAGGGTGGTTTTGTTAAAGCAGGGAGACAGGACCCAGGTGCCCTGGGGTTGTGAGGAGCAACTGATTAGATACTTTGAAGTTGGGAGGGGTAGAGACAAAAGGAAGTTTCCAAAAGGATTTTCTTTTTTTGTTTTTTTTAATTTATTTATTTGACAGAGAGAGAGAGAGATCACAAGTAGGCAGAGAGGCAGGCAGAGGGAGAGGAGGAAGCAGGCTCCCTGCCGAGCAGGGAGCCCGATGCGGGGCTTGACCCCAGGACCCTGAGATCATGAAGGCAGAGGCTTTAATCCACTGAGCCACCCAGGCGCCCCCAAAAGGATTTTCATATGTTAAAGAGGACTTAAAGGATTCTGGATTAAAGGATTATTGTCAAGTTTAGGTGGTTTTTTTCCCTCTAGAAAGGCATTAATTTAAAGACAGTTGGGAATTCCTGGAGGGAAGTCCTACTCTACCAGAGTCAAGTATTTGTCAATGGGCTGCAAGTTTTAAGGAATTTAATTTTATCTACATTTCCTTTTGCCTTTGTTCTCCACATCAATAACCATCTCTATGACTATGTGCTGAGTCTCATGAATTCTCCCAGGAAATCAGTGGATCTAGGAGTGATCCTGAGGACCCCAAACACGGAAAATTATCCGCCCCCCACCCTTATAAATAGTGACATTATTTTGTCTGACAATAAAGTTATGTCTTCATAGCTGAAAACCTGCCAAGTACAGGAAATTGTAGCAAAACAAGAAAAAAAATACCAATAACCCTTTAATCAACAAGTTTTTCCTCACATTTTATGTTATATATTTTGAGTCTTGGGGCACCTGGGTGGCTCAATCGGTTAAGTGTCTGCTTTCTGTTCAGGTCCTGATCCCAGGGTCCTGGAACCAATGGGTTAGGAGTGAGCAGGAGGCAAGATCCAAATGCAGACTTCTGTTTCTAGAAGTCTGCCAGTGAAAAAAGAGAAAGAGAACAAAAATTCCTAAAATGAAGTAGCAAGATTCTGATGGAAGAAGGTTTTGAAGGACAGACAATGCAAGCACATTTCAAGAGGCCCAAGTTTAGAAGGGCCTGAGGATGCTTAGCGAGACGTAGACAGATCTGACGGCCCATGGGTCAGGAGAAGCTGGGGAGGATCCTGTGGAGAGCATAGGTGAAGAGACTGGTCCTGGGAAGGGGGAGAAACCTCTGAGATTGGAGGGCAAGAGAAACAGGGGAAAACACTGAAATTCCAAGGACCAGGGCCTACAGATTTGCTACTAAGTTCCTGCCCCCAAGGGCCTTGCTAGTTTATAACTTGCTAATGCTGTCTGCTGAGGATTTTCCCATGAGTCACCCTACACCAGGGAGCACTTCCTTGTGCAACCCATCTGCCTGCCAACACTCTGTGACAGCATGGCTCTTTAACCCAACGCAAAGACAAAACAATCCATTCAACACACGGCACTTCTGAAGTCCCTGATTACATCTCAGGACCACAATGCTCCTACGCAAGGAAAAACCTGTATGGAAAGACAGTAAAGAAGGCAGGCATGCTAAATCTGATCACTTTTAAGTTATATCTCTAAGCATCCACCTACTTGTCACAGTTTGGCTTACAGAATACTTAAAATTTTTTGCCCACTCCAACAAGTTTCATTAGTAGGGTGTCACTTGGGTCTCTCCCCTCCTTGGCTGGGGTAACTCAGTGAAAAAAAGCAGAACACTTGAAGATGCTTAACTGATCTTCTAAATTGTCCAGAAAGAAGATGACTTTGAGAGAGAATGAGAGAGAGAGGAAGGTTCTTTTTTCCCTCTTTTACCATTTATTTACATCAAGGAATTTATGTTTTTTTAGGGAGAAGAAAAGACTCCATCATCATCTTTTCCCTGAAGAACGGAGACAAAACCAAGCCTCCAGACCCAACAGGATACCCTGGGCTCTGCTCCCCAAATTGGCCACTTTAAAAAGATTTCACTGTCTACCATGTATGCAGCCCCAGCTCCATGCCTGGAGCTCAGCCCCGATCCTGAAGTTGCCATCACCTCAATGGCATGGTCAAGGGCAAAGGGCGGGAGACCAACCCCAGGTGCAGGCAATAAAGAGTGTACAATATGTAGAAAATTAACAATAATAAAGCAGACCACAGCTGACGGTAGTTCTCAACAATGTCAGTGACAAGACATACCTCCGCGCTGAACACCCCACCCAGGGTACCTCATTGTCCCCTCTTCAACTTGTTACCCCTTCTATGCAAGGACCTATTTATTGTTCACATCTGTGTGCACTTCGGCTCCACAGTTATTAACATCTCTGCCTCTGAGCCTGGTCTGCTTGATACAGAGCCTGGTGACAGGAGACTGAGGAGCTGGGGGGCGGGGGGGGGGGG
>LNAC01000059.1:4523329-4554224 GCA_002007465.1 Ailurus styani
GTCCTGGGATCGAGGCCCACATCGGGCTCTCTGCTCAGCAGGGAGCCTGCTTCCTCCTCTCTCCTCTCTCTCTGCCTGCCTCTCTGCCTACTTGTAATCTCTCTCTGTGTGTCAAATGAATAAATAAAATCTTTAAAAAATAAAAAATAAAGTTACAGAACTTGTTAAAAGCACCCGAATCCCCGGGGATTTTCTCTGTAGAGGGGAGCTGCACACCTCCACGGTAGGGTTCCTCCAGGTCCGCGGGGGTCAGAGGGATCGGAGGGGTCTCAGGGCCCCGGCGGGCTCAGGCGGAAGCGCACTCCCAGTCCGCTCCATTCGGCATTTTTCCGGGCGCACCGGCGCTCCGCGTCTGCGACGCCGGGGGAGTTGGCTGGAACCCCGCAACGCTGAGGGCGCCCAGCTCGGAGTGCGCCTTCGGACACCGCCCGCACGGCCAAGCCGGCCTTACCTGGGCTGGGCAGGGCTCCTCCACCGAAAGGGGGATGACCTGGACGGTTCCATTGAGAGGCTTCTGCTCATCCGGCTGCCCCCCGGGCGCCAAGAGCTCCAGGTCTTCGCCGGGCGACGGGGATCGGGCCTCTTCCATGGGCAGGCAGAGGAGCGCTGGGCGGCCCGCGGGAAGCAGGGCGCACACAAGCACGGGGGCAGAGTCCAGAGTGGCCTCCCGACGGGCGCGCACTCCGCCCCCCGCGGGCGCGGCGGAGCAGACCTCGGGCGGCGGGCGGGGCGGGGCGGCGCGGGGGAGGCGCCCCGGGCCCCCGCGGGGTAGAGCCGCCGCGCCTCCTGTGGGCTCGCGAGCCGAGCAGAGGAGGGCTGTTTTTCTGGTTTGTTCAGGGCGCTGCCGGCTCAGCCTTTCCGTTCGCGCAGACCCAGAGCAGAAGGCGAGCCGAGGGCCCGGCCCCGGGGGCAGCGCGGTGCCACGGAGGACTGTTGACGTTCCACCCCCAGGAGCCGCCTGCTGCCAGGGCTTGCCCCGCTTTCTCTACCGAGCAGAAGTTCATTCATTTCCTCCACAAGGAACTCCGAGGCATCTCCTGCGTGCGGGCATCGTGCGAGGTTCGGAGCGGAGCCGGTGGAAATGAATGGTACACAGGGACGCGTGCCTTCCCTGCACAAGCCCAGAGTCAGGCAGAGAGACGGGATGGGGTGGTGGAGGGGAGGGCAGGCTCTGGGACCAGCCTGCCCAGGCGAATCCCCTTTCGCACGGTGCCTACAGGGAGACCTTGGGCTTCATCCTTCCTGCCAGCGCTCTCATCTGGAAAGTTGGCAGCGTGTTTGTGCCTAAGTAATGGAGGTGTCGCCAGGATTAAAAGAGTTGATGTCGGTAAAGCCCTAGGAACAGTGACTACTAACATGTAGAAAACATTCACAAATGTATAGTATCATCTGCCTTTGAGAAGAGGAGTCACAGACACCCCTCACCCCCAACAACACACACACACACACACACACACACACACACACAACCTGAGGGACAGGCGTAGGCACTGACACACAATGCATAGTTCAGAACTTAGGCTCTGGGGAGACTGGAATCGGGTTTGCTAAACACAGTGTGTGTTGATCCTCTCAAGCTTCTGTTCAGAGCAGGCTTGCCCCCAACGCACGGGCTGAGACCAGTGTGAGGCCCGGACAGGGTGCACATAAATACGTTTCACTTCAGAAGATGTTGACTTGTGTCCAAAAGTCTGGCATCCTTGATGCCTACTGTTCAGACACTTCCTAAATATTGGGTGTCTAGTTGTCCCTTGCCTGGTACCGGATCATCTGGGCTCTATTTGCCTGCCTTCAGGGCGCCTGGGTGGTTCCTTCAGATGAGCCTCAGACTCTTGGTGTTGGCTCAGGTCACGATCTCGGGGTGCTGGGATCCAGCCAGCCTTGGGCTCCGTGCTCAGCATGGAGTCTGCTAGAGATTCTCTCCCTCTGCTTCTCCTCCCTCCCGCTCTACGTCCTGTACCTCCCCGGGGCTCACACTCTCTTTCTAATAAATAAATAAAGTCTTTTTAAAAAAAGAACTGGAGCCTTCAAAGAGGGCCCTCCTGGTAGGATATAGTGACAGGACTGCACCCCAGCAAGGAGGACACAGACAGGAATAAATACTCTGACCTCTTTCTCACCTGCCACTCCCCTTTCCTTGACTCCCTTTGGGAACTGGTGATAGAAGTTGGGGGTCAGACTCTTAGAGCTCACAGAAAAAAATGAATATGGGGTGCAAAGAGAAAGGGAGCCTGCACCTTTCTGCACCTTTCCCTACTGACATCTTGTCTTCCTTCTCAGACCTTCAATAGTCAGCACATCCCTCTTGTCTGATCGGATTCCTCTTCCAGGCTGGCCCTCACCTCCCCCACTCTATTGCCGCCTCCACTTCTTCGTATAGGATGTTCCCTCTGCTAACAATGCTTTTCCTACCACTTTCTGCATGGACCATTGCCATTCATCTTTAGCTTCTATCTGAGACATACTTTTTCCACAAACCTTCCCTGACTTGCCTCCTCCACCAGAAGTTATGCACACTCTTCTCTGTGACCAATACACATTGTACCTATGCTAAATGCATCCAATTCAGTCCAATTTAATTCAACAAATAGTACTGAGTGATTGCTTTTTGTGTCAAACCTTCTTCTGGGTGCTTGAGATATGTCTGAAAAGATAGATTAAATAAAACAAAGTCACGGCCACTGTGAGGCTTATATTTAATGAGGGCAAATAAACTTAAACAACATGTCCAGATTATTTGAAATGCCTTGTGCTATGGAAAAAAACAAAGCAAAGGAAGGGAGCCTGGAGTGTCTAGTGGTGAAGGTTAGGGGAAAAAGGAGGTGCAGTTATAAATAGGACAATCGTGTCAGACCCCATCGAGAAGGTGGAATAAATAGGACATGGGGATGCAACGTTCATCTTGGCGACTGTAGTTTAGAATATGTGTTGTGTATTTGAAAGTTGCTCAGAGAGTAGATCTTACAAAGTTCTCATTGGGAAAGAAAAAACATTATGTGTCGGGAAGGACATTAACTAGACTTACTGTGGTGATCATTTATACAAATATTGAATCTTTATCTTGTACAACTGAAACTAATACCATGCTATATGCCAATTATTCCTTCAGTTTTTTAATGTGCACTTGGAACAAAGAGTTAAAGTTGGTGAGGACAGTAGCTGTGTTGGGTCAAAAGAAGAGGGATGTTCAGGATAAGGACCATAAACTGGGGCCTGTTCGACTTGTACTGTCTGAGAATCAGTAAAGCAGCCCAAATAGCTAACAGGAAGGTGGAGCAGTAATTTTTTGTCTTCTCCATCCCCTCTACTGTCTATGCTCCTTGAGGTACCTATGAATTCCCAGTGCTTAGCTCTGTGTGGAGCACAGCACCCTATAAAAATGTCAGTTAGTTGGAATGACAGAATGATATTCTCAGCAATGATGGTTTGTTAGGCCCAGGGCCTGAGACCCCTAGACCCACTGAGACACACTAGAATGACCAAGACCTCTCAGACCCAGATCCCCATCCTTACCCGGGGCCCAGAGAGCCTTTCCCACAGTTCCCTGGTTTGACTGCAGGAGCTTAATCTCAATGGGAGATTCCCTCCCTGTGTCAGATAGAATTGTAGCTGTCTTCTGAACCCTGTTTCTCCTTGAATAGATGCTTAAAATCTCCTTCACCCTCCAAAGGATCAAAAAGCTGCTATTTACTATCACAAACACACTCTAAAACAGATCTCCTAATGCTTTCTGAGTAGTGGGGAGCAGCGTTTATGTAATCTTTAAACTAGATAAGGACACATTTCTAAAATTCCATAAACCTAACCCTTGTATACAGTTGGCATCTCTATGGTAATACAGGTTTTGAAGACAAACAGACTTAGGACTCTCACTACTGTGTGCTCTTGGGAAAGTTGTTTAGTATCTATAAGCTGCTGCTGCTTCTTTTTCTTACTTTAAAGAGAGAAAGAGAGAGAAATACAGAGTATGCACACAAGCAGGGTGGGGTGGGGGGCCAGAGAGAGAGGGAAAGAGAATTTTTTTTTTTATTTTATTTATTTGACACAGAGAGAGAGAGATCACAAGTAAGCTGAGAAGCAGGCAGAGCAGGGAGCCTGACGCGGGCCCTGATCTCACGACCCTGAGATCATGACCTGAGCCAAAGGCAGAGGCTTTAACCCACTGAGCCACCCAGGTACCCGAGAGAGGGAATCTTAATTCTCAACATGGGGCTTGACTCACCACCTGAGCTCATGACCTGAGCTGAAACAGAGTTGGAAGCTTAACCGACTGAGCCCTCCAGGTGCCCCAAGCTTCTTTCCTCATTAAAAAAAGGATTCCTACCTGGGGCACCTGGGTGGCTCAGTGGGTTAAAGCCTCTGCCTTTGGCTCAGGTCATGATCTCAAGGTCCTGGGATTGAGCCCCGCATCAGGCTCTCTGCTCAGCAGGGAGCCTGCTTCCTCCTCTCTCTCTCTGCCTGCCTCTCTGCCTACTTGTGATCTCCTTCTCTGTCAAATAAATAAATAAATAAAATCTTTAAAAAAAAAAAGATTCCTATCCAGTAAAGACAATTAAATGAAGTAATTAGAGTAAAGCATTTATTCCTGTGCCAGACAAATAGCAGGGTCTCAGTAAATATTCCCTTACTTTCTGTGACTGTAATCATCTTTGTAACTAATACACACCCACCTCCAACCCTTAGCATCCAGCGATAATTCTTGACTCAACAGATTTTCTTTTGATACTGATTTGTGTTCTTTTCCTGTTGCATTTTTTTTTCAAGATTTTATTTATTTATTTGTCAGAGAGAGAGAGAGAGAGAGAGAGCACAAGCAGGCAGAGTGGCAGGCAGAGGCAGAGGGAGAAGCAGGCTCCCCACTGAGCAAGAAGCCCAATGCGGGACTTGATCCCAGGACCCTGGGATCATGACTTGAGCCGAAGGCAGCCACCCAACCAAATGACCCACCCAGGCATCCCTCCTGTTGCATTTTCTTGATCACTGACACTAGCTGACACCTCCCAATATTACCTGAACTACTTAAATTCTTACTTGCACTTGTTCCTGATTTCTGATAACTGCAAATTTCTTAATCTCCAGAGAGCTGATCCAGAATGTAGATAAGTGTCCCAATCTCTTCTTAAGGACTTTTCATCCTGCCAATCAGTCTGACTCTAAACTAAGGATTCAGAATGAGTAAGAAAGAAATGTTTCTCCCTTGAGGTAGAACCAAATTTAGATTGAACAACTGTTGATGGAAGTGAAAGATTTTTGGATGAGAAACCACATTCTACATGGATTTGTTTTGCCATTTTTTAAAAATCTCTTTCTATAGGGGTAGCTTTTTAAAGGGTATTGTTCTTTCATAAAGTTATTCAAACATGTTTTTTAAAGTATATTGTTCTTTCCCAAATAGTTTTTAATATAATTTCAAATTATTATTGACTCAATTGCTTTAGTTTCCTTAAGGAGTAAAATGTAAATAACATAAAAAAATTAAAACCTCCTTGTTGCCAAGACTTGCAAGATTTTCAATTTTGCTTTTCTTGTCATAGTACTTACTCTTTTCCTTCATTTCTCTTTTGAGAGCAAATAAGTCCCCAAATGATTATTGTATAAACTGAAAAATAAAGTAATATCATCTAAGTGACATCACCAAAGCACCAAAGCATCTCATTACCTTCAAAGAGGCCTGTACTTCTTGAAAGCACAACAATATGTATCCATGTGTTGTGAGGTGACAAGCAGTTCTACTCTAAACATAGGCCACTGGGTCAGCCTCTCAGACTAATCAAGTAGAAAACAATTGAGAAAGGGTTGGTTTGTGATGTTGCATTCTGCAGATTTGAAGACACTGTGAAGGAGGGCAAGATTCCCCAGTAGTCTGGCACATAGAAACGCTCTGGTCTTGGATTATGGAGGTCATTCCACTCTGCCAACTAAACCAGTCTTTGGATTTGCCTCTATTCACACTTTTGCAAGAATGAAGTATATAGTTCCATGTCATCCTGGCATCTTGGCATAATATAGCCAAGTAAATTAGGTTGGTGTTTCTGAATCTTTTCCCCACTCCTGCACCGCTGAAGAACATGGTACACTCACATTTGTGCAAGCAAGTGTGTAGAGTGGTAGCATGTATGTGTGGTTTGGAAAATTCCCTGCAATGAATCTGATAGATCATGCTAGACCTTCTCCACCTCCTGAGATCACAGACTTACTCAGGTGTTGATGATGTTTTTAAATAGTAAATCTCCTTAGAATTTACCATGAATAAAAAGTATAATTCAGGGGGCGCCTGGGTGGCTCAGTGGGTTAAAGCCTCTGCCTTCGGCTCAGGTCATGATCTCAGGGTCCTGGGATTGAGGCCCACATTGGCTCTCTGCTCAGCAGGGAGCCTGCTTCCTCCTCTCTCTCTGCCTGCCTCTCCGCCTACTTGTGCTCTCTCTGTCAAATAAATAAATAAAATCTTAAAAAAAAAAAGTGTAATTCAGGGATTCCTGGGTGGCTCATTTGTTTAAATGTCTCCCTTCAGCTCAGTTCATGATCTCAGGGTCCTGGGACTGAGTCCCACATTGTGCTCCCCACTGAGCAGAGAGTCTGCTTCTCCTTCTGCTTGCCACTCCCCATGGTTGTGAGCTCTCTCTCTGGCAAATAAATAAAATCTTAAAAAAAAAAAAAAAAGAACAAGTACAATTCACCTTGTACCTAGGTCATAGCAATCCCAGGCAAAATTAAACCTGATTTTAAGAACTGTCAGCTTAATTTGTACTTCCATACAGTGAATTTAGTAGCTAAGTCCCACTTTGTGAATGAAGGGGTACACTTGGTGCTCTGAATTGTACTATGCCATAGCTTGCTTACTGAATCCTTAGGGACCCGTTCAGAAAGGTATCATTAAAATGTTATGTGTTTTACCCGATGGAAACAGTCTTTTGGCAAATTAAAATATTTTCTGTGAAATGGAAATTATTCACTATTTCAGGGATATTAAATCCACATTTCAGTTTTTCTGTCTGATCCAGAGAATGACCTTTTTTGCTCTCTTTCTTTCCTTTTACTGTTAAGTTAATATCCTCTGAAACCCCACGAAAACCATTTTCATTATTCTGGATACTACTTAAAAATAGCATTGTTATGGGCGCCTGGGTGGCTCAGTGGGTTAAAGCCTCTGCCTTCGGCTCAGGTCATGATCTCAGGGTCCTGGGATCAAGGCCCACATTGGCTCTCTGCTCAGCAGGGAGCCTGCTTCCTCCTCTCTCTCTGCCTGCCTTTCTGTCTACTTGTAATCTCTCTCTCTCTGTCATATAAATAAAATAAATAAAATCTTTAAAAAAAATAGCATTGTTATTACTTCTTTGACCCTGTCCCAGGGAAAACAAATGATATCATCTTCTCCTTCCTGCTGTTTTCAACTAGTCAGTGGTATTGTTAAGTCTAGCTTAGCCTCTGTTCATGGAAAGCTTATTCTGAGATCAAGTATGAAACCTTCTAAATCAAGATCAAATAAATCAATAACTATGATGTATTGAGCATGTACTACAGCTTTACAACTATGCTAGGTATTATAATGCCCTGAAAATAGAAGTATGTCTAGGTCATCAGAGTTGTGTTAAAAAAAAAAAAAAAGCCAAATGATAATATGTCTGAAAATTCTGTTTTTCAAAACAATCATCTAAAAATTCCCTCCTCATTCAACCGCTGAGCAGCATTATCACAATTCCTTAAATCCCAAGTAAGTCCTTTCAGTCGCACTACCATGATGCTTCATTCCATGATTTTAGTGAATATAGTTCCATGTCATCCTGGCATCTTGGCATAAAATAGCCAAATAAGTTAGATTGTCAGTTTTATGGGTTAGTTGATTGGTTTCTCCGTACACAATATCACCCTTTGCCATGGCTGAAGAAAGTCTGTTATGATGCGGTTAGACAAAATTGGATTGGAAACCAACAGTATAGGTACTTCCTTTGTCAGTGACTGAGCTTGGGTTCATTTGCGTTTATAAAAGAGACATTTTCGTGCATTTGCTTTTATTAGAACACTGAAATCAGGCATTTTAATGGAACTTTTTATTTTAATAAATTAGACTTATCCTAAATCCTTATAAATATCTGTACCTTGAATAGAAACATAAAGAATGGATTCCTGAGCACCTAACTCATTTTTTATCTTATTTTAGAGTCTTTATTTATGAGATTACTTTAGGTTTCCTCCATTTCTGAATCAATGGCCCCTTGATGTTTAAGAATGAATACAGCTCTAGACTTGAGGCAATTTTTCATGGAATAAAATACATATTAATTTCTCTGTCTTTCAATAAATACCAAGTGTAAGCAACCTGAAATTTACAGAACAAAAAAATTGGGTCTCCTTTTATGGTTAATTATTGCTTTCTTTTTAAAAGATTCTATCCCAGAAATCATAGTCAAAACTCCAACTTGTACTTTTATAAAAGAGAAGGGACATATTTATGAATCCAGGGAACAAAGTTTGACACTCTTGTGTAAACACCAGGAAAGTTTGGTCTTCCACATCCATGTCCCCAGCTAACGATGCCAGTCAAAAGCCATTTTCCATCACTTTTTCTTCGACAAGATAAAGGTCCACCCGAATCTCCCTACACAAGAAGATAATGTAAGTCGGAAGTACCTTTCTCCCGTGATCATCAGTTTTGTCATTAATGTGTTTAATGGATAGTATCAAAATTCCCATTCTAGAAAGTTTTCACTTGGCTAATTATTAGGTATTTTGGAGAAGGGTCAAGAAATAATGTGAAACTTCTAATATCATTTGGGAATTAGTCTTCCTAAAATCAAAAAGCTGCATTTGTCACAAGAAATGTAATTCCTTAGTCCAAGAGTATCTTTACAGTATTCTTGTAGGGAAAACAACTTTCACACACCACAAAGAACAAACCTCAATAGTAGTAGAGGTACCCTTTGTAGTAAGAGTAATAAAAATAAGGCTAACATTTACTTAGTGTGAGCTGTCTGCCAAGCACCATTTTGGGTCATTTAGCCCTGACAACAACCTCACAAGCCAGGGTTATCTTGAAAAGTTGACCTCTGCCTCTGGGTCATGCAAATTCAGTGGTTGGCCTCTGATTCTGACAAAGAACAATGAAAAATTAGATCCCAAGGCAACACCTAAGGTTCACTGGCCCACAGCTGTCAAGGACAGATCATCCTCATTTGAGAGTCCCTTCTGATATATCAACTCCACAAAGCAAAGATGAAAATAATACAAAGTGTAAACACAATTCCTACAGTAGCATCCTTTAAATTATAACATCTGGGCTTTATTTTTCTAGTTTGGAGGACAGGTAAAGCTGCAACTTATCTAGAGGCAAAGATAAAAAAGCATTCCAAATTTGCCCCTGAGTCCCATCCCCCCCAATTCCGACCCTGCTTATATGAATTCTGACTGGTGAGAAACTGGACTCTTTTCATTTTAATTATCATGACACCAGCTCTACTACATCTAAGTTGACCTGTAAACTCTGGTGGCTAGGTGAAACAGGACTACATAACTGACTAGCCTCAGGAAGTAGCCAAAACATAGCAGCTTTAGCATTAGGCAGATAAGGGTTCACATTCCAGCTCAGGTATTTACTTACTAGCAGTGTGACTTTGGATAATTTGCTTACCCTCTCTGTGTCCCCATTTCCTCTTCCGTAAAATGGTCATGAAAGAAAGACTTGAATGAATTTATGTAAAGGATCTAGTACTTGCCACAAAATAGGAGTTCAGAAGATAAAATCCATTATTATAATAAGATGAGTTTTTGTGGCATAGTGGCTACGGTTGTGGAGAGATGTGGGAACAGCTCCCACTGCCCTCTTCATACTCTAAAGCATCTGTTCACTTTTTCGCAATCAATCATGTAGCTATCTGCATAGATTGGAATCTGAGACTTGGAAACGTATTCGTGAAGGTGGATTCCAATCTGACCACCGCCAGGAGGCCTAACCAGAGGCATAGGAATGAGTGTCCTCTGTCACCTGTCCCACTCGTCTTTCCCTTCCCCCAGCCTAGGCATCAAAGGAGCAAGGGCATAAAACCCTGGTATTTCAGAAGAGAAATGGCTGCTAGTTATCCTAATACACTGTATATGTGTGTGTGTGTCTGTGTGTGCGTGTGTGAAAGAGAGAAAGAACTGCTTTGTTTTTTAGTTCTTGATTATAAAAAAATAAATCATGGCAGAATAATAAATCCAAACCTCATTCTCTAAATGTTGGAGAAAAATACATGGGAAGCAGAAAATTGAATTTTATAGACCTAATTGTTTAATCACCTTTCCCTGATTTTAGGCAATTAGATTATAATTAATCTCTGAATTAAGGGAAATACCTGTCCTAGTTCTTTCCCAGTGTTGCGCAAGTTAAACATGAAAGCATTTACGGAAAGTAGAACGTCTTGGCGAAGGAAAGGTGCGATGACCTACCCGGCAAGCATCTCTCTTGCCTGACAGGACCCCCGCGCAGAGCATCCGTGAAGTGATGATCCCATAGGTGGAAACGCATAGGGTTTGGTCAATGAGCTCTACCTCTGCTTGCTGCAAAACAGGGGAGCCTTTATTGTCTGGAAAACACACGGGAAGTAGAAATCATGATAATGATTACACTTATTCGGGGTGCCATTAGACCACCTATTCACATTATCTCCTTATCTTCAGAACAATTTTTTATGTCAAGACTTTTATAATCCCCACTTTGCTGATGAAGAAATAGAGGCTGAGGAGGTTAGAGGGAGTGCCCAATGGCACACACCTCGAAGGTAATTGAGCAGGACTCACACCCAAGGTCTGACTCAATCATCGGAGCCGCTGAACCACACTCCCTCACTATGTACTTCCTGCTTCTGGTGGGACTGTGAATCCCAACAGTTACTAATACTCACTGGTTTCGAGACCTACCGCTTAAATGGAGCAGCATAATCTGATATAGGGGAGAGTCCTGGGAACCATAAAAACATAACAGTTTGTTACAGCCCTTTCACTTCCTTTTTATCCTGCCTGGCTAAAATGATTCCGAAAAATAAATACACTCACACTCATGCTTATAAAGAAATGTCCCACGATAAGCTGGTTGAATAGACTCTTCCCTCCTGTGATCTAGGATAATGTCATTAAAGCCCCGACCACAGTCCTGATAGGTTACAGGGGTTGGAGCCGTGAGCCGCCCTCCCTCATTAGGGTTCTGAGATCCCAGCAGGCCACTGGGACAGCATTAACTACATGCGGGCAGTGAGCCCTGGAGAAGCTGCCCGCAAGGAACGTTTAGGGAGTGTCAGAGGAGGCCGAGGGTAAGATTCAAAGTTGGTTGGGCTTTGGTGAGTGCTGTGAAAGATGTAAGCCTGATGATTCACAGACCTGTACCCCTTGGGCAAAGAATAAAAATAAAATTAAAAAAAAAAAAGATTCAAAGTTGGCAGAAAATGAGTCTGTCCTAAACCCTTGGAAATGGCTGCACGGGAATCTGAAATGTGGGGAAGACGAAGGAAGAGTATCAGCCCTGGGGCAGTGCTCACAAAGCTGTGGCTTATTCCCCTCACTGCGTATTTGGAATCAACCTTGAATCCCAAACCGTGAAAAACCTTGACGGAGCAGATATAGGGACATTGGGACTTCCCCACCACTCTGACCTTTGTGCATAATGAGAGAGGCCAACTAGGGTGCAGGGATTGTAAAGAGGCATCACGGAGCAGATATAGGGACATTGGGACTTCCCCACCACTCTGACCTTTGTGCATAATGAGAGAGGCCAGCTAGGGTGCAGGGATTGTAAAGAGGCATCCCCTCTGAGAGGTCCAATTCTATAACCCTCGGGCCTGAATTTGCAGTCTGGGGAGCTGCAGGCTGGCCTTCCGCCCTGACTCTCATCTACCTGGCAAGTTGCCCTCATGACGGACATTTTTGCATAACCCTCCAGACGGTTGCCTCTGACTTGACACAATAGGGTGAGTGTGTGGGAGGGGTGCTGTGGGTGTCCTTTTCTATAGGAAAAGGAAACCCTTCTTTGGGTGAAAGGGAACCTAAAGAGTAAAGAGGAATTGCTCTTCTACAGTGGAAAACCTAGCAAAGTTTGGAAAGGGTCCATCCCATCTCTCCGATCTTGCCTTGCTCACAGACCCCCCTCCCTGCCGCCCCTCATGAGGTCGGTCTTGCTTCTTTTGGGGGTAAGAGAAGAACATCAGAAAATAGAAATAAAAACACCTGTCTCCATTCTACTTCTTAGAATTATCAGGAAGCTTAAATGAGACCATATACAAAAACCCTCTATGAACCACAAAGCACTACATCAATGCAAGTTAGTATTATCTGGAGGAGGAGGACATGACCATCCACTGGTTCACACACCTGCTTCATGCCTTCGCCCCCAGCCAGTTACCCAGCACTTCTCCCCACTGCGCAGTTTCTGGCCAGCAGGAGGAATGCATATTGGCTGAATGAGCTGTTTCAAGGTCTCAGGCCAGGCCGTACTGAGCTGTAGCAGAGCAATGTCATAGTCAAAGGTCTGACTGTTATAGTACTCATGGACCACAATTCTTTTCACCGGGGAGATGAACTTCGCATTCCCCTGCACATACATCCCAAGATGAGCAGTCCAGGGCGTGGGGTCTGACAACCTGGCAGAAAAGGAAGGAAGCATGAAGTCAGTGGCCAGGGTTTGGAGAACCAACCAGGGTTCTTCTGCAGACAGCCCTCCGCAGACAGCCAAGGGCTGAGGGATGGAGGCCTGCCTTCCAGTTCCTATCGTAGTCCCTGGCTCTGTCTGCAGACATGGCAAAAAGCACAACTTTTCTGAGCCTCTCTTGTCTCATAGTAAAACCAGAGATGAAGGAATATATTGTAGGGGTGGTGCATGGTAGCCATGTTCCAGAAAAGTCCCTCCCCCATCCTAAAGAACTGCTGGAAATTCTGCTGCCCCTGCTATCTCATGAACCGCACACAGCTCAAGAATGTGACTGGAGGGGCCGCCTGGGTGGCTCAGTTGTTAATGGTCTGCCTTCGGCTCAGGTTATGATCCCAGGGTCATGGGATCAAGCCCGCCCCACATCAGGCTTCCTCAGCAAGAAGCCTGCCTCTGCCACTCCCCCTGCTTGTGTTCCTTCTCTCGCTGTCTCTCTGTCAAATAAATAAATAAAATTTTAAAAAAGAGAGAGAGAGAGAAATGTGACTGGAATTAATTTGTTACATTCTTCCTGTTCATGCTGACATAGGCATTTGGTGGGGACAGACTGGGCCAGTAGGACAGTAGTCTGGGTACCCTTTTGCCAAATTCAAATGATATGACTTCCAAGAGAGTTAAGAAATCAAAATGCGATAAGGAGGAATTTGATGAAATTCTTTCTTGTCATCCATCTCCCAGAAGCCTGAAAGATCACAGCAACAACTGCTCAAGCATGACCATTCACGGGGGCCCCACTCTCTGTCCGCCCTTCCAGAACTCTACTTCTGACCCTTGTGGGCTTGCACAAAGTTACTGAGGGTCTTGTAGTCTCCATGTGAGGCATCCCTCTCCACCTGCACAGCAGCCTTGTTCCAGTGGGGTGAAGAGACTGTTCTAGGGGGGTGAAGAGATTGCAAAAGCTTTGTAAGAAAAAATAAGGACAGAGGCCAAAGAGTATGGCCCCAAATCTGCTGGCTGACATCTCGTGGGTGGTGCTGGGGACCTGGGGGAGTATTACAGTTAACATGACAGGAGCACTGTCATAGTGTAAAAGACTAATGATTGAACAGAAGCATAGCCATTTTAGTCATGAACATGAATTCTGTAATTTCCAAAAGAAGCAAATAGTCAAATTGTATAAAATTGGTTGATATACTCTACTTCCAAAAATTCAGAATGAGAAACGAATGATATATTTTTGTATCTAAGGCCCAATAGATTCCAAATACGGTTACATTTTAGTGAAGTAATTTGATCTAAGTTTCCCTTTCACTCTTAGCTGGAAGAGCATCTGCCCCATAATCCCCCTGTTGGTAAAGGCAGACAGAGCCCTTCCAACGCCAACCCTAATACTGGACCTTTGCATGATTCCCCTCTGTGAGATTGTGATTTATAATGAGAAATAAATATTTGGTCTTTGTCTCCTTCTGGCTCCTTAAGAGCTCTCTTAAAAACCCATGGAGTGTGAAAGGTGTAAGCCTGATGATTCACAGACCTGTACCCCTGGGGCAAATAATTATATATATATATATATATATATATATTAAAAAAAAAAAAAAAACCTTGGAGTTTCCTAAGTGACTAGAGCCACAAAGCTGTCTTTTCTTATGTTGTTATGTTAATGATGACTTTTGGACCCCACCTGAGGTCAGGAGCTGGTGGCTAGGAGAACCAACTATGTGATTGGAGGGTTGCAACTTTCAGTCCCACTTGCTGACCTGAGGAGGGGAGAGGGGCTGGAGGTTGAATCCACCACCAATGCCAATGATTTAATCAATCTTGCCTCTGTAATGAAGCCTCCAAAAATACCCAAAAGGACAGGGTTCTGGAGTGGGCATAACAGCTTCTCACCCTTTCCCCAAACCTTGCCCTCTGCATCTCTTCCCTTTGGTTGTTCCTGAGTTATATACCCTTTTACAATAAGCCAGTGATCGAGAAAGTAAACTGTTTTTCTGAGTTCTGTGAACTGCTCAAGCAAATTAACTGAACCCCAAGAAGAGATGTTTGGAATCTCTATAGCTGTTGAGCCAGAAGTATGGTGACAACCTGGCCTTAGAACAGGAGTCTGAGGTCAGGGAGAAGGGACAGTCTTGTAGGTCTGAGCCCTTCACCTGTTTAATCTGATGCTATCTGCAGGCAGACAGGGTCAGAATTGAGTTAAACTGTAAGACGCTCAACTGGCATCGGAGAGTTGCCTGGTGGTGTGGGAACCCTCCCCACCCCCAACCACCACTTTGGAAATTGGGTGCAGAATCATTACCCTTCCACTCTAAATAGAAGTCCAGTGCCCATTCTACACACACACACACACACTCACACACACCCCATTTGAATTGCTCGAATGTCCCCCCGCCGGCAGCCTCCCTCCACAACTTGAGGGCAGATGTATGATCTGGAATCAGAGGGTGTGCCATCTTAGAGTAAGAATTGAGATGCCCTACCTGTTTCCATGGAAACAGTGGGCCGCGGAAAGAAGCCACTCCCTGGAGATGACCGAGGCTGCGCAGTAGGCCAATCCGACAAAGTGGAGGCTGACTTGCCACGGCCAACCCCCTTCCTGCGTGTCAGTGCCCCCGATGATGCGGTGGAGGGCGGAGGTTCCCCTGCTGCAACCTTCGGGAAAGGAAGAGCCACATGACTTAAAAGCAGACTCTACAGAAAAACTGGAAATTAAATCAGGTTTCGAGCTGCACTGGGAACTGAGGCACCAGGCAAGCAATTTGAAACCTCTTGCTTATCTGAGCAAAGGCACCCACAAACCACTCCCTCCTGAGAACAGGCGGGACACAGAGTCTCCATACAGAAAAGCACATTGATTCCAGGAGGAGGGGCCTCCTTAGCAACAGCTGCCCTGATAGGAACAGTAGCTCTGGGGCTTAGATGATTGGAGAGGGAAAGGTTAGTTCCAAACCCAAACGCAAGAGAATTGAGTGCATCTTTGGAGGCATGCTGATTTGAGACAGAGCATTCGGGAGAGAATTTCTAAGTCCAAGACAAATGAAAACCTATTAAGATAAACTAGTTATCAGAACAATTATTTTCCAGGGCAAACTGTATTGATAAGGATGCGTAACTAACAGGCTGCCAGGTGGCCAGTTAGAGACCACAGACTAACATATGGCAGATCACAGTTCTCAGGGCGTGGCTAAAGAAAGCAACAGCACTTGGCATTGATTGTAACATAAGGCTTAGATAACAGTCACCCACTGTGTTCCAGTTTCTGTTTCTTTTCTCAGGGGCTTTTTATCTAGGAGCCTCTCCCTTGATTAGAGTTATCAGAAAGTGAAAGTTCTCATTATAAGCACCTGAGGCTTTAATGCTTGTTATGGAGAAAGCACACAAGATCCACTCCAGAGTTTTTAAATCTGAGAAACCATTTCAGACGCAGTTCGCAATATTTACTATTCTTCCCTGGACCCCAGCTTTTGCCAGGGGGATTTACCCCAAGAAGAGAATGAAAATGAACAACTGGAAAGTGAGGAGGGAATACAGGGAGTCGGAAGGAATGTATTTCTACTCACTGCAGCCTTCTTCGTCACTTCCATCTGGGCAATCCACGGTCCCATCACACTGTGCGTTTTGTTTCCTAAAGCAAATATCATTGCCACACTTAAAAGTCCTGTGGCTACATGGAATGCCTAAAAATGAACAAAAGAGGGAAGAGTTTTTCCTGCCCAGAAACAGACTTGAGGAAATGACGCTCAACTCCGTCCTCCAAGGATTGGGTAGCGGTGGCATCAGTATTTGCTGCTCTGGGCAACATGGCAGAGAGTGATAAAGCAAGCCCACGGTGACCAGCCCCCTTGCCCCAGCAGAGCCATCGGAAGCCATGCAGGCAGGCAGGCCGCCTGTTGAGAATCAGTCCGATGGCCCCTCCTTTCCTCCACCAGACGTGAGATGCAAAGCAGTTGGCCTTATTGTTTGCGTTAGGCCATGGTCTCTTTGCTATTAATTATTGTGTCATGTTCTCCAAGAAAATTTTGAGTAAAGATCAATACCATATTCAGTGTTTTCATAGCATTACGGGGAAAATAGGCAGGTTTTGTGAATCCCAACACATTTGTTCACAACTCTAGTGGTGTGTGTTTCTGCAGGGGCTAGAATAGAATATGCCCATCACAGTATCTGGCAGGTCCCACTAGATCACGTCCTCAGCATCCTTTACTCTCGAGCAGCATTGAAAGCAAATAAGCAATGAAATCTTCCAGTATTCACACGGACACACGCACGCGCATGCGCGTACACACTCACCACACACACTCAACTCAAACAGTGACCAACTATCTGGTCTTGCCTGGGGTGGAGAGGATTCCAGGCAACTGGGATTTTCAGTGCTGAAACTGGGCAAGTCTTGGGAACACTGGGACACATCAGTTGCCCGAAGCCCCCCACCCCACGGGTATTTCGGTTCCGACTCAGCAGAGTATACGGGAGGAAGGGCAGAGCGCAGAGACTCTCCCTCACTTTGAGTGCAGTTCTGCTCATCCCAGCCATCCTCACAGTCCCTGAAGCCGTCACAGACCAGAGGGCCAGGCTGCCTTAAGGAACTGGCATTACAGGCGGGCTTAGGAGTCACTAGAACGAGAACAGACAGAAAGCTCATGAGCCAGAGACATCAGCGGGCCTCTGAGAGCCAGCAGTGCCCCTCTAATGGTGCACATGATTAGGATGACTTACATAAAATACAAAGTGTCTTTTCCTCCAACGGGGACACCTGTGAAAGAAAAGGTTGAAACTTTGCTGTAATCCCTAGTGCCTGGTCAGGTCTGGTTTTTGCTTTTGCCTAAAGGCATTCAACTCTGGCAAATTGTTTACTTAATTGCAATTAAATGCATCCTGAGATTTTCCTTTAAGGAAAAGAAAAATCATAAGCTGTTATCTAAATTGAACTTGTCTGGGGCGCCTGGATGACTCAGTCAGTTCAGCTCTAATTCTGGATTTTGGCTCAGATCCCTGTCTCAGGGCGTGGAACCTGCTTAAGATTCTCTCTCCCTCTGCCCCTCCTCTCTCTCTCTCTGTCTTAAAAAAAAATCAAATAACTAAATACATAAAAATGAACTTGTCTGCCTTCCTAAACAAAGTGGGAGTGTCCTTACATTGAGGATTTTGTCTTATTCATCCTTGTACCTCAGGCCCCTGACTATATAGTAGGTGCTCATTAAAGTTTTGTTGATTGATTAACAGCTATGAGATCTTAAAGAACAACAGACTTATAATCTGTGTATAAGGAAAACTCTCTTTGAAATGATTTTGTCCTGGGATGCCTGGGTGGTTCAGTCAGTCAAGCGGCTGCCTCCGGCTCAGGTCATGATCCCAAGGTCCTGGAATTGAGTCCCACATGGGGCTCCTTGCCTTGTTTTTCCCTCTGTCTGCCTCTCTCTCTCTCTCTCTCTCTCTCTCTCTCTCTCTCTCTCTCTCTGACAAATAAATAAATAAAATCTTTAAATAGATAGATAAATAAATAAATAAATAAATAAATAAATAAATAAATAAATAAAATGATTTTGCCCTGGGCAATCCATTTCCTGAATTAAGAAACACCATTGTAAATTATCACAAGTTTTCTTCTTTGGAATATTTTCATGAATTGCCTTGGGACAAGGGACAGGCACAATTTTATTAGCAAGCACTCTTGGGAGGTATGATTCCTTCAACATTTCTGGTTTTGTGAAAAGTGATCATTTTTGTTATTAGCTCTCATGTTTTCAGTGGCATCTCTTGTTAGGGGCCAGGGGTAACAGGGGAGGGCATGACTGTCATGAAATGTTCATTGAGCTTCTGGGTGTATCTAGCTGACTCCTAGAGAGTAGTTCCAAAACGGCACAAGGAGAAATAATGATTACCAAAAACTGCCCATTTTATAAAGTAACAATGATCACTTCTGTTAGGAGCATCATAGCAGGGAATGATAATAATGTAAAAAACACCAGCAACCTTGCTCACTATAAAATGGCCAGCATTTATTTTCTTAAGCAACAGAAAACCCTATAGATTGAGAAGGTCAATGAGCCATAAGTTAAGAGTTTTATTTTGTTTTGTCAATAAATAAATAAATAAATAAAGACATAGAGCCATAAGTTGTTTTTCATGAATATAAGTTTTTCATAGTTATACTAACTATACTATTTCTCCAAGAATCTGAAAGAAATTAAATAGCTTCACCATCGCAATTATATTAGAATGAACGTCTGTATCTGTAGGAGAAAGCATTGCTGATAGTGTCATGAACTATGATGAACTAGCCTCTCCATATTACTCCCTGAAACTGAAGGTAGATTCAGGAATGATGTGCAAATAGTAACAAAAACCAAGAGAGAGAATCTCTGTCCAAAACAAGAATATCCAATACCCTGCCTCTTTGTCATTGCAGTTGTGACACTGTTGCAAGCTATACAGGCAGTAATAGTAATAACAATAATTCCCTCCTTCATAACGTCTGTGCTACATGAATGAATGTACTGAAAGGGGTGACTTCTCTGTTCAACGAGATTCTGAACTGCTCTCAAGATAAAAGGTCTGTGCTTTAAAATAGGATTGTTAGTGAAGATTGTGGTTCATTGAATTACTGGCCACAGATCTTCACTCCCTGTGGTAGTATTATACACCTCCCCCCTCGCCATGGCCCCAAAGTGTGTGCGATAATCTTCCTGCCCATTGACTATGGCCTTAGCTCTAGGACTCGCTTTGACTGATGGAAGAGGATGTAAGTGATGGTGTGCCGGTTCCAAGCCCAGAATTTAAGAGGAATCCTGTGGTTTTGCTCACCCCTCCTTTGCTTCTGTCACTGCCATGGCCAGCCCACTGATTCAACGAGAAAAAGAGCCATGAGCAGTAGATCTGACCCCAACCTGGGAAGAACCAAGCTTAGGAGGACCTACTGCTTAAAGCAGAACCACCCAGCTGCAGTCAGCCTAGACCAGTCCTATCTCAAACAACCCATGGGTGCATGGTCCAGAATACATGATTGTTGTCAGCCACTGAGTTTTGGGGTAACTTGTTATGCAGCAATAGATGACAGCTACAAAGACCCAGGATATACGCCAGCAGCAACAATGGCCCTGGGAAGTTACTTATTCATAAGAAAGCCATAGAACAATTTGAATACCCACCACAGAAAAGTTCGTCACTTTCATCAAAGCAGTCATTTACTCCATCACATCGCTGGGTCTGAGGGACACACAAGCCAGAGGAGCATCGAAAAGATCCAACAGGACAGGCTAAAGACAATAAAATGGAGGAAGTCTTGTGTGAGTCCCTAAAAGTCATCAGACCACATGAGCAAAGAACTATAAAGTACTAGGTAGTTAAGGAATTGGCAATGTAGAGATAGTAATTCTACAATTTCTCCACCAAATCAAGCTATAGATGACAACTGAAAGACAGAAAAGTTGACTTTAGGAGAGCAGAGAAAGTAAACTAATTCACCAGAGCCTCTGAGTGGACATTGGATCTGGGTCACGGGTACAGTCAAACTTCTACTATCTCCATCTTTCACTCAGCAATCCCACTTCGTCACCGACTTGGAGAAAGTGAATGCTGGAATATGTTTTAGAGTCCAGCAGTCTGGGTGTTTCGCCTTTAGACTCCCCAGGGAATTACAAATGACCTCTGGTGTCTCTGAATCCTATATGATCAGATGCACTGTTCTGAGGACTCTGCTTTTAATTCCATTTTCAAGTGATCTCTGTTCCCAAATATATTAGTAACCACTGATCTTAGACCCTCGGACCTAGAGAGATTAGTGACTGGCCTCAAAACTCAGGACTCCTGCCTTCTACCTCCCAGTCAACTTCAACCAGGTTACTCATCAAAGATCCATCCCCTATCTGAGCTTGAATCATAAATCCTGGACTTATACCTAAATATATTAGAAATAATAAATCCTTTGTTGCTATGGTCTGAATGTTGGTGGACCCCATGAATTCATATGTAGAATGAATTCATGAATTCATAGGAAGAAGAGCCTTAGGGAGGGAATTAGGTGATGAAGGCAGAGGCCCCATGAGTGAGATCAATGTCTTTATAAAAGAGGCCCCACAGAGCCCCCTAAGCCTCCTCCACCACGTGAGGATACAAGAAGACTGCGACCCAGAGAGAGCCCTCACCTGACCATTCTGGCATCCTGATCTCTCATGTCCAGCCACCAGAACTGTGAGAAATAAATTTCTGTTCTTTATAAGCTACCCAGTCTGTGGTACTTTGTTAGAGTAGCTGGAACAGACTAAGACACTCCCCTTGTGCAAAAGAATGGGGGAAAACGCATGGTCAGGTCAACCCCTGTCTCACTGGGACACAACAGAGAAGGTAGGCTTCTAGAAAATATTCCTGGTTTGAAAAACAATTGAAAATAAGATGCTTCACTATTTATCTGTTATTCTTGCTGGAAATTGTCATATTCTGATATTCAGAAGCGTGACAGCTCAGATCCAGGAGCAGGTATATTGGCAAAGAACGAAGGTTCTAAATGAGCTTTCTCTCAAGTCTTATCTTCATGGTCTCCCAAGTGGTTAACTCTTACTTTTCCCCTTTTTAAAATGGGTCAAGAATTTCCTGAGTCAGTATCTACTCTCTCCAGCTCTAAAAACGTCCCTCAAACACTGCTGACCACTTCCTGGCCACAGTCCCCGTGGTTCTCATTGTGAAGTGCAACGTTTTGAGGGCTGCTGTTTGAACTCTCCTTGACTGACCGATCAGCTCTCCCTACAGGTCATGGGCTAAAGTGAGTCACAACGATGACTGATCCACCAAATGTAGGTATAAACATCATATCTACAAAAACTTATGAGTAGCAGGGACAATAAATCAAGAAATGGGTTTGTCCCATATTTCAGGAATAACATAAGAAATCCTTTCTCAATTATAACAAATAATTATGTTATTTCTTCTATAATTTAAATAGTAGCAGTAATAAAAACATAATTTTATGTCTTATTTATTATGCATTTTATTTATATTACATGTATTTATAATATATTTGCTTACATGTTAGTAGTAAATAGAAATAAATCAGTTTTTAGTCCTTAATTTCTCAAGGTTTAGAGTTACAAAGTATGAGGCTCTGTTTAACCATTTATTAGGATTTTCCAAAGAGCGAATTCGAGGCTTACGTTGACTGATGTTGTAACTTCCGTATTCCACCAAAAGTGGCTGGTCGGAAAGCCTTGAACTGCACTGCAGCTGAACGTGAGCGAGCGGACTAGGCACGCGGAAAATCGTCTGGTGATCCATGTAGGAGCCACAGTACCTGAGGAGGGGAGAGTCAGGGAAGAGGCATGGATGAGGCTTTGTCTGCTGCGTCCCCATTGACAGTGAACGCACTGACACTTTGGTGCTTTGGGCTTCCTAAGGGGAGATGCTCACCGCAGAGCTAACGGCAGTTCTCCAATCTAGGCTAAGTGACTGGTTGAGTAACTTCTGTCACCTCGGTTTTCTACTCTGCTAAATACAACTGCAGTACTCTTGACTGTTACCTACTGTTTTTTTCACCAACACTTATAATCAGAAGAAATATGGGTCCTCTCCTTTTTTCTGCGTAAATAACCACATAACAAGAATTGCCTGCTTTTTCCCAAAAACCTTGCCATGGAGCAGAGTAGAATCCATGAGCTTGGGATGAAAATATGCAAAGAATCCCAGGAATACTTAAAGTAAAACACAACAATATCTCTTCAAACGAAATTGAAAAACAATATTCACTTTGGGCTTGTCCTTGGTAGAGTTTCAAAATAGTAATGTCTGTCCACAATATTTCCTTACCTTGATTTTCCTTACTTCTTGTAAGTAAGAAAACTAAATGAGTAGTACACTACATATGTCCTACTTATGTAGAAACTACGTAAGTAACTACATGAGCTCTGTGGCTAGTAGAACATGAAATACTACTATGCTCTGGGGGCCCGTGATAAGTTAGGTCTCTGCCCTGTATAGGCAAAGCTCTTTCCAGGGTGAAACCAGCAAGGTGTCAAAGGGGAACCACAAACCCACCGGCTAAGGAGGAACATCTCCACTGGAATCTGTGAATGCCAATCACTTCTCACCCCCAAGGCACTTGGGCTGGAGTTTAGAGGGAAACTCCATAATGGGGCATAATGGGGCGCCTGGGTGGCTCAGTGGGTTAAAGCCTCTGCCTTCGACTCAGGTCATGATCCCAGGGTCCTGGGATCGAGCCCTGCATCCATCGGGCTCTCTGCTCCGGGGGGAGCCTGCTTCCTCCTCTCCCTGTCTCTCTGCCTGCCTCTCTGCCTGCTTGTGATCTCTCTCTCTCTCTGTGTCAAATAAATAAATAAAATATTAAAAAAAAAAAAAGAAATGGGGGCAGAGTGATGACTAATGGAGCTAAAATGTAAAAAAGAAAGGTGGGGGGGCAGTAGAAATTGGAGAAACCGGCAAGAGTTGGTGTACAGATACAGACACATGACAGGTGAGAAAACCGAGAAGTTAAATAGGTGAAGTAATGTGTTCAAGTTCAAAATAGCGAGAAAGTGGAAGGATTAGGACACAAGTCTGCCTGGCACAAAGCCCTAGAACTTTCTGGAGCACCAACAGCTTTCCCTTCAGAACTCTGCAGAACTTCCTAGGAAGGACATCCATTGCCTCAGGGTTTATAGGCTGCATTCCAGCTGCTCTGAGCACGCACACCCCATCCCCACCCTCTCTGAACTCACCAGCACTAGGCTTCCTTGTGCCAGTATTACCTTTTCCTTCTTCCCCATTAGAGCCCAATGCCTTTAGGCAGCTTTTCAGCAAGATGTCAGAAATCAGTTCAGTTAGAGTCTTTCCTTTTTAGATGAAAAGAACTGATAATGGGAAGGGTTGGGATTTTAAATCCTAAAGGCACAACTAGCATCAAGAGAATCTGATAGGATTTCAGCCAGCCCACACGACGAAGGGAAGAGCTGACCCTTCAGAGAAAGTATTTAGGGCAGAGAGCTTTTCTGGTATCAATTGCTTGGGAGAAGATCTTGCTCATACTTTGGCAGCAACACTCCTGGTGGTTGGGGGTTGTTACTTAGGACAAAAAAGAAATAGTATCACATTTCACCAAAAAATTGTAAAGATTTGTTTTCTGGACCTCTATTTAATGAAATACCAGAATGCAGTATTCTTAAAACTTGGAGAAGGAGCACATTCTATAGTATTTATCTGTCCAATGTCATTTCCAAAGCAATCTTTTTTTTTTTAAGTACAGTTAACACATGATGCTACATTCGTTTCAGGTATACAAAACAGTGATTCAACAATTCTATCTAAAACAATCTTATTAATTATAATAATGGCTAATATTTTTTTGGTGTGTAGTATGCATCATCTCATTGAATCCTTCCCCCAAAAAATCCCTCCTTATCTCATTTACAGACTGCAAATCAAAGAGATCAAATAATTTGTCCTAGTTAATATAGCTACTGAATAACAGAGCTGGAATTTGAACCCAGGTATTCTGCCTCCTACATAATAGACCCTGATTCAAAAATACTTCCCCAAGGAGTAAAAGCCATGTCTTAATAATGGATCCAAGAATGCTCTTAAATCAGGTAGGATTTATTGCATTGAAGACAAAACCAATGACTATTTTAGCATGTAATCTGAGAGTCTAAAGGAAATGAAAGAAGGTTGTTCAGGAAAATCATTTAGAAAAGGAAGGTCTCATTCATGGATGAACAATGAGCACAGAATTAGTAGGCAGATCCCTAAGGCTAACTTCACAAAAAAAAATCTTACCTCAAAGTAAACTTAGAAGCTATTCTGCTGCAAAGACAGGACATTCTATATTTTTTAATACAAGACCTATTACAACTTCAGAAGCAAATAAATAACAACCACTCAGGACAAATGAAAGGTGGGAGTGAAGAGCTCCTCTTCAGGAGGCTCAGTCATCTAGATTTCTCTGATCAGCCTCAGCCCATGTCCCAGCCTCAGGATACAGTCAGGCCCATCCGGCCTCTCCTCCTGCAAAGAACTGGCTAATGGTTTCTACCTTTCCTATCACCAAGTTTCTTATTTACTACTTCCTTCAGGCCTCCATGGTTTGAAAGACTTTATCTGCCAAGCTATTTTTGTAAAGTGTAGAGTACACACCTCATAGCCCAGCAGGAAAGAGCAATGGGCCAGCAAGGACTTGGGTGCCGTAAGACATGGATTTGAATCCTGGCTTAATCACATAGGACCTGAGCGACCTTGAGCAAGTTCTTTAACCCCTGTATCCTTCTGTTTCCCTATCTGTAACTAGTACGGTGCAAACTCTTGGGGACAAGGAATCCAAGGCTTTGAACCTCTGGGTCAGGCCTTTCATGAGATTCCTTACATCTGGAACCCACTTACATGTGCTCGTTAATTTCCCACCATCCATGGTCACAGCCTTTCACACTCTTCTTGGTTATTGAATAGTTATGGAATCTCAGTGCTATGCCAAGGGTTGATAGGGAAGTCTGTGAAAAACAAACATAAGTCAGAAAAATGTTTCAGTTGAAGGACACGTTTCAGACTGATTCCTCCTCACTCAGAACTCATTCCCTTGACTTGCTGTTCTCGGGCATTTCATTCTTTGTGCCCCACCTTTGGTGGGGTAGACCCAACTCCCCTCCCCCAGGAAACTGGACCAAGGAGAGCACAACAGAGAGGGAAGTGGTGGCCCAGTTCCCAAGGAGCAGCTGTTAGGTCCCAGTTTGAGTGAGCTGGGTGACTTGGGACACATGAGATTATCCCTAGGTGTCGGTTTCCTCCTTGTAAATGAGCTTGAAAACACCCCCTTGTTAATGAGTGCACCCAGTTTCCTCCTTCAGTGACAATAATGACATAGTTTATTTAAAGCACTATTCAGATTATTTAGATAAAGGAGAAATGAATCAGCGTCCTCTTCATATTCAACTTGGGCATTCCTGAAGTCAGTCACTGAGTCACTCCCAGGTCTGCTCAGACAGAATGAAACAAGAGAAGAGGCTGCCATACAGCACACGCCCATGTGAGCACATGCCCCCCCCACCCAGAGCTGACCATTTACAACATTGTATGGCACACACATACATTATGTTTGTGATGTGATGATTTTAGTTTTAATTTTCACTTTGACCCAGGAATTATTTAGAGAGAGTTTACACATTTCCCAGGAGTGGAATTTTTGTTCACTCACTCTCAAGCTTTCTAATTCTATACTAATTAGATAAGAGATTATTTGTTGCCTGTATTGCTTTTTAGTGTTTTTATTTATTAAAGATTTTGATGTGATTGAATTTGTGAATGCTCCAAGGTCATTTGAAAGAAAAGGGTAATGTATGTGTGTATGTATGTCTATACGTATATAGCCGAACTCATTATTTGTGTGGTAGAACACCCTTCCTAGCTGTAGTCACTGTCCCCACTACCTCTGTCAGGAACCAACGGAAAGGAACTAAAATCTCTTAGTTAAGCATTGCCCATTTCTCTTTGTATTTCCTATAGATTTTGATTTATGAGTATTCATAGCATGTCCTTTGGTACCTAAATAATTATCACAGAACTTCACATGGATTTCCCTCTTTATCACAATAGATCACCTTCCGTTTCTCACCCAATGTTGCCCTAATGTTGATTTCCATGCTGTCTAGTGCTAACGTTCTGATCCCTGCTTTCTTTTTGTTTATGATGTCTGGCATCATATTGCCCATCTTTTTACTTTCAGCTTTATTAAATCACTTTTTATGCTGCCATCTTTTGTAAATAACATACAATTAAGTTATAGTTATGTTATTGACTCACTTTGTGATTCATTTCTGTTGTCTTTTTTGTTTAAGAGATAGATTTTACCCATTGATTTTTATCGCTCTGTTATTTGGTTTTTTAGAGATGTCACCGTATTTGATATTACAGTTTCTTTGTTGTGTGTATGTACTTCTTTCTTTTTTTTTTTTAAGATTTTTTTTTGTATTTTTTTTATTTACTTGACAGAGAGAAAGAGATCACAAGCAAGCAGAGAGGCAGGCAGAAAGAGGGGGAAACAGGCTCCCCACTGAGCAGGGAGCCCGATGCGGGGCTCAATCCCAGGACCCTGGGATCATGACCTGAGCCAAAGGCAGAGGCTTTAACCCACTGAGCCACCCAGGCACACTGTGTACTTCTTTCTAACACGTACTTAAATATAGCAGCCCTCCTCCCTCAACCTGTCTTCAAGAGGGAATGATTCGGGCTCTTTATGTCTCATTTAAAAATCACAACAACATGGTTAGGAAGGTAGTATGAGTCCTATTTTATAGAAGAAATCAAAACTAACCAAAAATAAGTGACATGCCCAAGGTGACCCTGTGTTTTCCTGAAGGCCACATGGTGGCCATAGTGTATCCTGCATGGCGCCTGGAAATGGACAGTGAGGGCTCAAGAGGAACGGGATTGTCTATATTCAATAAAAACCAAGGGCTCCTGAGGGCACACATCAATTTTTCCCCCAGTCTTGTTATCTGACTTTGCTTCACATTAAAAAAAAAAAAAGATGCAAACAGGTAGTAAATATCTTGAGTAATCACTGTAATTTTACAGCATAAGGACCTATTCCAATGCAATTCTCCTTAGGAAGATTACACAGGCATTTTCAGTGTGCTCCATCACTCCAAAGTAAAATAGACTAAGTGCATCACCCACCCCCCCCCCCGCCCCGCCCCGCCAATCTACAAAGCCTCTCCACAGTGAAAAGAATTACGTTCTTTTGCACACCAGATTCTACTGACACAGATTCACACACCAATCTACATTTGTGGCCAAATTGGCCAAGAGGCACTACTGATATTAGCCACCTTGACCCGCGGGGTCAGGAGGTGCAGGTCCACAAAACTGTGAACTATTTTGTTCAACAAATGGACAAAAATGAAAAACAGCTATGTACGCTATTTCCTTCTATGTCCTGTGCTCTCTGTTCCCACTGCCCGAACCCTGCTTTTGCTTTGGGAACTTGTACCAAGTAAGGGGAGGATTTCTCCTGATCTGGACCTGCTCTATTGAACTATTTCTCTAGTCACTGGTAGCGACAGGATGCAGGACACGTTTTATGCTTGTCACCTCTACACATACAGCTCAACCCATCTCCAATGGACACGGGAACCTTCGGTGGTTAATGTTAGACACGAAAGCAGGGAAGACCTATTCCCTGAGTGGTAATGAGGAGAGGAGTTGACATGGCCCACAGTAATCTCGCTTGCGTCGCTTGCCCCTAAATTGGTGGGTGCCAGGCTGATGGCATCCGTGATAAAACAATCCAAAACCCCACTCCATGTTTCTCTTCTGAGATCATATAGCAAAATGTATTCGTTGGAAAACAAAACGAAGGAAGAGAGAGGGAAGTAAATATTCAACTAAGGGATTGTTACGAAACATAGGGAAGCCGAACATCTTTAGGGACCCAGAAAAGGAGGGGAGATGCGGGATTTGCTCATGAAGAGTGGCTTGATTCCTTTAAACGCTGTCTGGGTCACTTTCTATTTGAGCAGCCTCTGGCTAATGGCTTGCCCCAGCTCTATTTCCCTGTTTATGAAACGTGACTAGTCTCTCCCCTATATCAGAGGTATGCTTCAAGAGCAAATAAAAATGTGTGTGCCCGAAACAGAGGAGACATGTTCTAAAGCTCTTTTTCACTTTTTTTTCACCACACCTTCTTCCCCTGCAGTGTGGAAGCTCCGAGAGGGCAAGGACTTTACCTTGCTACCGAGTGTTCCCTGTGGTTATGCACCTGAAACTGACATTCCATAAACACTTGTTTATTCTTGGGAGAAAAATCGCAGGGACTTTAAGTTGGAGTGGGAGTTAATCCTTCTCAGATAAATGAGACCTTAAAAACTCAGTTGAAAGGGAGTCTGAAAAAGGGATTGATTGCTCTTCAGTTACATTTGGAAATCGGACTAGGCGCTAAGAAGGACTAAGGATGATAGAAATCAACTCCTGTGTATAAAAGGTTTTATCATGACTTGAGTTGATATTTTTATCACTTAAGTGATTCTTCTCAGGTGTTTGTAATAAGTTCAAAGCTACTTTACGGGTGACATTATTTTTTTTTAAGATTGTATTTATTTCTTTGACAGAAAGAGACACAGCAAGAGAGGGAACATAAGCAGGGGAAGTGGGAGAGGGAGAAGCAGGCTTCCTGAAGAGCAGGGAGCCCAATGCGGACTTGATCCCAGGACCCCGGGATCATGACCTGAGCCAAAGGCAGACGCTTAATGACTGAGCCACCCAGGCGCCCCTACAGGTGACATTATATTTTTACATAATTTCCATTCGCAGAAACAGGCTATCACGCAATTTTAGGTGGCTGTTCAAAGCCATCCAAGAAAAGGACATCTTTACTTAATGTCCACACTGAGGAGGACCAAACTTGACCTCTGGGAAATGGTGTCACCCACCAAAGTCTGTCCCCAGTATTTCCTGTCTATCTTTCCTCTCCCATTCTCCACTCCCTCGGTGTTATGCTTTTTGCTTTATAAAGACTTCTTTTTACTCAACTTCTCTAACCCTTGACCCCTGGTGAAACAGAATCTGATATTCTTTTTTATATCCTAACTTGAACAATGTTTAGGGATCTTCACATTAGGTCTTATGAGTCATCATGAAATCAATGTTTATTTTACCTCGAAGGAACTTCAAACATTTGACAGAGCTTTTGGGAAGGGATCTATATTGTTCTGGCTGTCATAAAGAAGATACACCTGCTTTTTGGAAAGATAGAAGAGACAGATTTGATGTCTCTTTTTTTCCTTCCCCAACTCATGAGTGTCCTGAGGCACTGAGATTCTGCTGCCCTAAGGCATTAAGAATCCAGTGGTGAGCAAGAGTCCAGACCTTTGGGTTTTGATTATTTTGGCAATGTTTGCCACCTTGATGAAAAAAAATAATTTAAGGATGTATGCCATCAGGACATTGAAACTAAGTATACATATGGGTATAATAAAATTGTTAAAAATATTTAATTCTATGTGTACAAACGACACAGGCAGCAAGCATGCTCCTGCCTCAGGGCCTTTGCCTCAGCTGTTCCCTTTGCCTGCAGCACTGTGATTCTAGGGACACATAGGGTTAATTCCCTCATCTCTCTCAGGTTTCCGTGCAAATGCCAGCTTGTCAATGAGATTTTCCCTGGCCTGCTATTTAAGGTAGCAAAGTCCTCACATCCTAGCCTTCATACTCCAGATCGCCCACTCAGCTCCAGAGCCCCGTCCCTGCTTTGTTCTTCTCCGTAGCCTTGTACCACCATGTACCATACTGTGCATATGTTTGTTCGTTTGTCACCTGTCTCCTCCTACTATACGGTAAATTCCACGGGAGCAGAGCTTTCATGCATGTGCGTCAGACAGTGTGAATTCCAGTGTCTAGAATACTGCCAGACATTTAAGTAGGCATTTAATAATAACATGCTGAATGAAGGCAAACTCTAAACCGCTTGTCATTTACATCTAATTGCTATGCCTCACAAAAATGTTTTTATACATTGACGCTCAAAGAGTCTTGCCCTACGTCCCTCCATAGGAAACTACAGTTGGAGAAAGAAGAACAGTCAAAGACTAAAATTTTAAAGAAAAAAAAGAAGAAACTCTGTTAAAGACCAGATGGAGATGTATATAATTTATATAAATTTACAAATTTGATTTGCTTATATAACTGAAATACATGTTGCCTAATTCGATTTATTATTTCTTTATTATTCTTACTATAGTGCTGATAGTGAAATATTAAAAAATTGATAAGTGAGTTCTATCATACTAAAATAATAAATTGTTTGACCCCGTAAGAGTATCTTTGCATCTTTTAATACAAACAAACAAAATAACAATTGGAAAAATAACCCCATCTGCAAAGAACAGTTAATTTATGGGCAGAGGGCTAAAATTACAAAGACCTTTCTTGTTCTAGGTAATGTATTTGATTAAGGTTTAAATATTTAAAAATTAACTAACATTCTTTTTGTAGTAAAGATAAAAGTAATTTAAAAATAGATTGCTACTAAACATAAGATAACAATATTTTTCTAAAGTAGTGATAAAACTAGGCTACCTGAAATTTCCAGGTACACTTGCATTTCGGAGGATAGTAGCTTGGATAATATGGACTTGAAATTTTCCCTTCAAAGCCAGTGATATCTTTGACCAATACTGTGTTTTCACACTCTGAAAAAAATATCCAGTAACACAAAATGATTTGCAGTTGTGAGATTATGGGAAATGCATTGTGTACATTTCTTTAACTACAAACACACACTCCTTGGTCAACAAACTTACATACTTTTTGAAATGTAAA
>LNAC01000059.1:4562426-4727508 GCA_002007465.1 Ailurus styani
TCCTTCCTTCCTTCCTTCCTTCCTTCCTTCCTTCCTTCCTTCCTTCCTTTCTTCCTTCCAAATCTTTGAGCTAATTAGAGGAATAACTGATACACAGTAAAGGTAAAGCGTTTAGCTACATAGTCCACATGTGGGTGGCCTTCAGAAAATAGGCGTCAGTGTGCCCGCTGCTGTTTTAGCTTGCCCTCTCTCACACACAGCCTTTCCCCAGTCCATCCCGGCGGGGTGCCTGTCATGGCAGTAGGAGCACCCATGTGTAGGTCACCCTCTCCATTACCGTGCAGATACAAAGTGGCAGAAGCTTTCTAGTTGGTAATATATACCGAGAACCATGAATAGATATTTTTATACACTTTTAGGGGATCCGTTAAGGAAGTAATCACAGATAGACACAATCCATGCAGCAATTTCATGTCGAATTATCCATAGTAGCAATAGACAACTTAAATATCCAAGAAGAAGGGATTGGCTATGCCATTTGCAATGACGTAGATGCAACTAGAGGGTATTATACTAAGCGAAGCAAGTCAGTCAGAAAAAGACAAATACCATATGATTTCACTCATCTATGGAATACAAGATATAAAACAGATGAACATAGGGGAAGGAAAAATAAAGTAAGATAAAATCAGAGAGGAAGACAAACCATAAGAGGCTCTTAATTGTAGGGAACAAAGTGAGGGTTGCTGGAGGGGTGGGGGTGGGGGTGGGGTAACTGGGTGACGGGCATTAAGGAGGGCACTTGATGTGGTGAGCACTGGGTGTTGTATGCCAGTGATGAATCACTAAACCCTACCCCTGAAACGAATAATACCCTATATGTTAACTAAATTGAATTTAAATTTTAAAAAAATTTTAAGGGATTGGCTAACTTTGTAGCTATTAAAACTTACATCTTTAAAAGAATATTTACTTGCATAGAAACATGCAACCTAATGTTAAGAGGAAAGAATCAGATTATGAAACTGAATATCTACTAATATTCCAATATTGTGCTGTCCTCCATGTCTCTGTGGCCCAGAACAGAAAGGGCTCTATCTCTGGAGATGATGTTAAAGAAAATTTTATGGTTTCTTTTTGTAATTTTCTGAATTGTATAATTTTTATGGTTAAATACATATTAGATCTATAGAGTTTTTGTTTTTTGGGTTTTCTTAAGTAAAGAGATTCCAGTGTGCTGAGGTTGAGATAAATGTGTACAGCCCCCAGAATTAAGCAGTATGATTGTAACTTTAGTTCTGGAAAGCATTTTAAAGATTACCTGATCTAATTCCTTTATTTTACAGCTGAGAAAAACTGGAGCTCAGAGAGCTATTTGCTTTTACTTTCAACAATAAATAAAATACACGAGTAAACAAATTAAATTAAATTAATTAGCAATTCTATCAAATAAGCGATTAAAGCTAAGATGAGCTAAACCTCACATTTCCCTCTGACTTCTTCCTTGATCCTCCCTGCTCACCTGGGACACTTGTGACCCCTCCACCCCAACCCCTCATCCCCTGACCCCTGACCCCACTTTCCCCAGCCTGTCACACAATCCTCCCTCCCGACCCCCAGTACCTCCCATCATCTCACCACTTGCTGCACAGTCCGTGCCACTGACAGAAATTCCTGAGACTCCTTCTGTCGGTATTCAGGAAGAAACTCAATGTTGGTGATGCGAAACATCCCAACAAAGTAAAAAGCATCTTTGCTTTCTGTCTTACCTGTAAGACAGGAGAGAAAGCGGGTAAGGGACCCTCCCCTCTGTGTGACAGTGAGGCACTGTCTGATTTATGTCAGTATCAGGCTCCTCAAATGGTTTTATTTGTTTACTTACTTATTTATTTTTAAATATTTTATTCATTTATTTATCTGTCAGAGAGGGAGCGCACGCACAAGTAGATGAAGCTGTAGGCAGAGGGAGAAGCAGGCTCCCAACTGAGCAAGGAGTCTGATGTGAGACTTGATCCCAGGACCCTGGGATCATGACCTGAGCTGAAGGCAGCCCTTAACCGGCTGAGCCACCCATGCATCCCTGGTCAAATGGTTTTATTGGACGGCTACATATGTTACTGGCTCATAGCCTGGGAAGGCTCTAAATGTCCTTAATAACAACACCTCCATTAGCAGTAGATTGCCATTTTTTTCAAGATAGTCTATTCTCTCTACCAATTCCTGGTAAATACTTACGAACAAGACTAAAAGGTAAAAGATAGAACTTGTTGACTTTATACACATCCTAGAGTCACTAAGGGACCAAAAAAAGCATATGCAATTTTCATGGTTCCTGAGTCTGTAGACGGTAAGGAGGTAAGAAATGTCTCCTCTGAGGTCAAGTGAGCATAGTGGGAGAAGAGCTAAGGGCCCTCCAGCTGACCTTCACTGAGCTCCTGGGGGCTCATCCTTATCTGACTTGTGAGGTTGATGCACAGAGTGCTGGGCTGGTCTTCAGCTCTGTGCAATACACGGAGAATTCATTCTTCCTGTGAGTCTCGAAGCCTGGTTCTCAGCCCAGCGTCAGGTCACTCATGCTTAAGTACTCTGCCCAGTGAGGACTATGGGATTGGGTGTCAGGCCTGCCCGGAAATCACTGACGACAGGAGCAAGAACACTGCTGTGTCCGAGTGCCGTGGAGCACCTGACAATAGCTTGGGGAATTGTTGGAGGGAGGGGGGAGGGATGAGGGGCTCTTCTTTCTGTCTTTCCTTTTTGGTACCACGGTCTTACTCCTCGGTAGTACCATTCGCCTGGCTCCTGTGGCCGTGGTACATTCCTCCCCTGTGATGTATGTCCCACGATATCAAAACTTCTGTCTGTATGTCTGTCCTTTAAGAGTAACAGTAAATTCTTTTCATCCCTCAACCCCTTTTCTAGCTCTGAAGCTCGATAAATGTTTGCGAGAAGAAAGAGAGAGGGGCAGGGTAGTAGAGGAAGAAAGGGAGAAATTTTCTCTCCTAGCACAATCCCCAGCACATGAAATGCTACATAAGAGAAAGCAGAATTAGGAAGGAGGGGCACCTGGGTGAGTGATAGGAAGCCACCCCCTCTGTGTGAGCCATCCAGGGTCACAGGAGCCCTATGCAGGGGAGTGAAGCTGTGGAGGTGTGCGAGAGGGGCACGGGGGCAGAAGGCCTGAGCTGATGACCTAGATTTGTTCTTTCAGGATATATGACCTTGGATGTATCACCTTGACTTACTAGCTTACCATATAAAACAAGGGTTGTTTTCTTTCCTGATTTTCACAGGGAAGTGCTTCTCAGATTCTTGCTGTTGGTACAGACTCTAAAAGTTGAGTGAAAGCCACACCTTCTATCTAGAAGCTCACACAGTCTTCCTATATCAGTAAGTACTCAAGGGTCCAGATAACAACAATATAAATGAGATCAATTTGGCCTTGAACTAGATTACATTTACCCAGCTTTTAAGCTCAGCTCAACATACAACAACCTGCGTGGTCATAATATTGTTGTTTGTTAAACAGTTCCCAGTTGTTCGTAACAGTTTCCCTTTGCTTATACTGGTCTGTCTTCCTGAAACGTCCTTCTCTGATTTTTCACACAGACAACAGACTGCTTCTACACAATGATGTCCCAAACTTTACACAAAGATGCTAAGGCAATGACAATTTATCAGTTGAGGGCCCACAGAGAACCGACAAGTTGGTTCATTCTGGGTTGGAATTGTGTTTTGTGTTTCTTTTCATTGCCTATTGACTTGACTTCCTTCCCTAGTCTTTAAGCCCCTTCAAGATAGAGGTTCTGTCTGCTCTGTCCTTCTGTTTCCATGCTGATCACAGGACTCAACTCATAGCGGATATGCTCAAGATATGAAAGAAATGAATTTTGAACAACCAGAGCCTTCCCTGGACTCTATTCCTGGAAAGGTTAGATGCCTCTCTTCTGTGATGGCAAAGTAATTGCTTCAGCAAAAAAATAAAAAAATTAAAAATTAAAAATCAACTCACACCCCCCTCTCCAGCACTGAACTGAGTTTTTTGAACATAGAAAATGCATCTGTGAGCTTTCTGAAGGTAGGTGATATATCTTGGTATGTCTGATGTCTTATGTTGTGCCTCACAAATTATAAGTAATCGGTTTGTGTGTATGTGTGTGTGTATATATGTGTACACATATATACACACACACATATACACACAAATTATATATATACATATATAAAAATTATATATAAATATATATAAAAAATCGGTTTGTGTTTTATATATATGTATGTGTGTATATATATATGTATATATATATATCCTGAACTGCTTAATACAATATTCATTAATTCTTTGCCTATAAATCCTGCCTCACAACCAATTTTTTAATATTCTTGAAAGTACACATATCTGGTATCAAACATATTAACATGTACGGTGTTGGAAGTTGAGTGTCGGTCAACAAATGCTATAGTGACTGAGCAGCATGGGTAAGTACTCCCTAAGATGAAGCTCAGTCAGAACTCCTGTCCAAAAGGATCAGTCAGATAGACAAAAGCATAACCAATCAGCCTGACAAAAACATAAACACAGCGGAAACATGCATGAGTAAAAGGAAGCTCAGGAGCTAGAGATGTGAGGTTGCCTAGAAACCAGCAGTGGGTGGAATGAGGAAATGAAACCACCGAGAATCCCATTCATTTCTTAAAGCTAAAAACGCATTACTCTTGTGAACTTGCCCAAAGCTCCTGAGCGCCCTCCTCAGCTGTTGTCATCCTCTCTCCCGTCCCTGCTCCTCCTGCTCTCCCATGGCAAGAAAGCAGTGGTGGTAAAAGAAGAAGTGGGAAAGACAATTCTGCTTTCTTCCTCCCTAAAACCTCCACAGTTTGGAGAGTGGCTACGAGTCAGGGAACTTGGGAAATTCTCTCAGATGCACCCAGAGCAGATGGGGTGTGCACTGCTGATGCTGACGCCGCAGGACAAGGCCTAGCCCCAAGGGAACATGGATGTTCACTCACTGATGTAGAGCCACAGAAGTGTCCAGGCTATGACTGCGAGGATGAAGAGAAATACTGTGAAGACAATGATTTTGTTTTGGACATTCCAGAAGGGAGCTTTCTTCTTGGATGGCTTCTTGGGTTTGGCTTTGCCGATGGGTTTTCGAGGTGCTCGTCTACCTGGCAGCTTCCCTTGGGCACTGACCACCTGAACTGAGATATTGGATATCTAAAGAAAGAAAGAAAGAAAGAAAGGGAGAAAGGGAGAAAGGGAGAAAGGGAGAAAGGAGAAAGAAAGGAAAAGAAAAGAGAAAAAAGAGACAAGAAAAGAAAAGGAAAGGAAAAAGAAAAGAGGAAAGAAAAGAAAAAAGAAAGGAGGGGGAAAAAGATAATTAGTCTAGAACACATGTGGACTGGAGTGACCCAGTCAGGAGAATCTTAGTGCTAAAAGGCCTCAATATATCAGTCAAATCATCAATACAAGTGTAATGAATGACTTCCATTAAATCATGTAATTAAGATTAGAAAGATCAGACATTATATGAACCTCAGTGAATTATTCATTATATGAATCCCAGATCCTCTCTTCAACTCTCCAGTTCCACCAAGTAGATGCTGTAGTAAAGAATGGGCCTGAATTTCCTGGAGGGTGGACCAGAGGATCCGAAGGTCAGGAGGTTAGGAGTCTAGGAGGGTCCTCTCATGTGTACACAGCTCACTGTGGGAATAGGCGAGTGTTTCCTGTATTTGTATTATGCAGCTTTTCTCCTACTATCAATTTCTCCTGGCTGAGGCAGGACTGAAAATAAGAATATAAGTGAGTTCCTCATAGAAACAAGTTGATTTCTTACTTATGGCTTCCTGACTGTGTGTTAGAGAAAAAAAAGTTGTGGATGATGGCGTTCTGGTTTTTGTGCATGACTGTGGGATAGGAACCAGGGCCTCCCATGTGCACACTTTTAAGACAGCCAATAAGCTGATCACAGACTCAGTGTCTCAGTGGCAAATGAAAGAATTATTTAAAAATAAAGGATGAAATAGAGGACTCGGAAAATTATTGGTTTTAGCATATGGACATGCAAAGTGTTTCGTGCAAGAGGAAAAAATGCATTATTTAATTGTTTCCCTCTTCTTTTTTTTTCCTCCTCTACCCTCTTGTCATCTGATGCTGTGAATTCTTTAATAATGTATGCAAGAGTTTAGCTTCTTTGAAGGAGAGATTTATACATGTCAGGGTAACTAAACTCCAGTGATGAAATAACTTTTAACCACACATTCCTTTAAAGGCAACAATCTAGAACACCAGTTCCAAAGAAATCATCTCTTTTTCGAGTTCTGTTAAGAGTTCTTTCATTCTCTCTTACTCTCCCTCACTCTTCCATTCAAAGTCCATGTCTTTAATCCTACCAATTAATGGGATAATATGTGACCAAGTATGTTCTGAATTATTCATAGTCCCGTCATTCTTTTTGCTAAATACCCTTGTCAACCCCTGGAGTGAAATGTAGCTTATATCCCTCCTGGTGAAATTGAACAAGATCAGGTCTTGTTGAATGTGATGTCCTGCAGGCATGAGGGTGGTATTTCTCCAGAGAATAGCATTCTGTTGCAGGATGAGCTATGGTGCCAAATTACTTTGAAATATTCCCCCAAAGAAGTCAAAAAGGGAAATGCACAGAAATGCTGGCACGTGTAGGACTGACAAGGCCAGGCTGGGCCCTTCAGGGCAGGAACACATTATAGGCCGTTTCAGTTAGCACTGATTAAATTTTAAAATGGAATTTGTATAGAGATCAGTACAATTTCCCTGGAGTTTTAGAAAAACAGTTGCAAATCAATTGCCAAGTACAGCATTTTGAAACAAGCCCACATTGGTAAAATCCATTAAGTACCCTAAGAAGATGAAGTATGTTATTATTGCTTGATTTATTTGTATAAAGTCACACAGTCTCGATTGACTAACCGGGTCACCAATAAATGGCACTCAAGCAAGACAGAAGGCTTCCCACACTGTACTTACACTCACGTTGGCAGGTTTGGGTGAAACATCGGTGTTTTCTTTGTCCATTGTTAGGTTTTCTCTGTGTGAGCACAGAGGGGTCTCAAAGCTAGTTTATATCCTCTCACATCCTCGCTTGAGGAGAATGGGTGGCTGCGTTCAAGCTAGCTTTCAGAGGGAAGGAATCAATTTACCACCACCGGGTCCAGTTCAGAAACTGAAGCTGCCTCATTGCTCTGTAGTGAGTGTTAAAGGGACCTTGCACCCCAACTTGGCACCCCAAACCACAGGCTTCTTTAAAACCCCACACGAGTCAGGCCTCAGAGCAGAGCCTCAAGGCAAGATTGCTTCACAGGAACACATGCAACAATCTAAAAATATTTACAAGTCATTAAAATGTTCCCTCCTTGTTATAAAATTAATAGCAGATAAAAAGGTAAATCAAATCCAAAACTTTTTTTTTTTACCTGTAGATTCTGAAGAATTTACAGGAGATCAAACTTACAACCCTCCAGTCCTGGTTCTTAGAAATCTCCATACCCCCATTTCTCCTGCTTGGATCCAAGAAGTTTCCAGAAACCTCATTCTCTGATTTTGCTCTCGACTGTGCCCCTGTAGGCTCTGAAAATCCCCATTCAAGAGGAATTTTTCCTGTTTTTCTCCCCGCTCTTGCAGTCCTCTGTCAACCTGGGCCTTTTCCGGTGAAAAGGCCCTGCACTCATCTCCTGCATTCCTGCCCACGCCAGCCTGGATTAGGTTCAAGAGTGGGAAGTGGGGAATGTCCTTAGCAGACGGGGGGGAAAAAGCCAGGCTTGCTCACGTGTTTCACAGCTCATCCCTGTGACACAAACAGGCTTTCTTCTGAGCACCAAGCATTAATGGAAAGCAAATCAATGGCCCTTTAGAGGAGAAGCACTGCTCCGGACACAATCTTGGGCGTCACTCAAGGGCCATTCGTAAGAAAGCACACAGGAAACTGCCTGCTGAAAGTGGTCAAACGTTAGTCAGGTGAGGACAGAATGACAGACAAACTATGTCTTCTTATACTAATTCACTTCCTGACTTTGCAACTTATTAATAACACTGATGAAATAAGTAATAATGCTTTAGGCTTTATAAGATTGGGAAATCTAAAACTAGAGCTTTCTTTAATTGCCCCGCTTTTCTGTATTATTTCCCTTATTTCTAGAACTACTCCTTTCACCTGTATAAGTAAGCTCCATGTCCTTGGCAGGGGCCACTGACAAAGATTGTCTCTTCGAGAGTCAACCCTGAGACTGGGTCCTCTGAGCCCTCTTGTTAACTAGGCCCCATCCTTGGGCCCTGTCTTCAGCCTACCCAGCCTGGTTGTAGCAAGAATGCTGCTGTGAGTTTAGTGAGAATTCCCCCCCGCCCCACGACCTTGACATCTGATCACCCCAGACACCTGATCAAGGTCCTCATCCCCCACCCTTGATGTATAAACCCTTGGCCTACCTTCAGTGAGAATCTCCCTACCCTTGATGTCTTCTCTTATTTTTCCACCCACTGACCCCTTACTCTGCTCACTGATCACAAATCACCAGCTATCTTCGCTGTAACTAGAGTTAGGCTATGTTCTATCCTGCAGTCTCTGTCCCCTACTGCAATGGTACTGAATAAAATCTGTCTTCGGAGCCTTTCCCTGGGTGTCTAGCTTTATTTCTCTTTGACATCACCATGAGTGGGAAGGGGTAGCAAATCACAGGAGGCTACGCTATATGCTCAGGATTTTAAAACAAGCAGAAAGCCAACTAAAGTCTGCTTTGCAGTATTACCATATACCAGCAATTCTAAATAATGTCTAGATAATAAAATACTCCTCCCTGAAAAAAGCTCTGACTGGGATAAGCTTGAAACAATTGTTGCCCATTACTACAAATGAGTTTTAAAAATATGTATATAGAAGCTTCAAATGAGCTTATTTTTATTCTCATCTTTCAATAAATAATGAATGTCATGTAGAAGTTAATTGCCGACACCCATTTGTACAGTTGGTCTCGAACTCAAGACTCTGTGACACATGCTCCTTTCAGGAGTAAGTTTCTAATGGTCTGGAATCATTTGAACTTACTTGGCGCAGAGTCCTGGGTCTCTGACACACCCCACGGAGCTACATATTCCTGCATTTAAACAGAAGATGTAGCATAAGCAACAAGAGCACCATGACAAAGATGAAGAAATGTAGCGTCAGTTATTTAATTTTTGTTAATCCGTGTGACCATTTGGAGTTAATTTATATTGCTAATTTAAAACAAGCATACGAGGGCACCTGGGTGGCTCAGTCGGTTGGGCGCCCACCTTCAATTCAGGTCATGATCCTGGAGTCCTGGGATTGAGCCCCGAGTCAGGCTCTCTGTTCGGCGGGAGCCTGCCTCTCCCTCTCCCTGCTGCTTCCCTGCTCATACTCTCTCTCTCTCTCTGTCAAATAAATAAACAAAATCTTAAGAAAAGTAAAAATAAAACAGGCATATAGGGTGTAAACTGCAAAGTGTAAAAATTTGTATATAGTTTTTTGTAAGCAATACTCATCTTGTCAACTTTATTTTTTAGTACCATAATTATACATACGAAGGTGAGTAAAATTTTTCAGTTTTTTCTAGTTATTATAATTCATGTTATTTTGTGATTATGACTGTAGTGATTTTCATTGTATAAGAGAATGGATTGTTTAAAAATGACCCACTCTAGATGGAGAGATATGTGATAAAGCAAGTATAGCAAATGTTAATGGTATAATCCAGGCGTGTGTATATATAGTTATACTACTGAATTTTTTCCACTTTATGTTTGAAACTTTTCTTGATAAAATATTGGGGGTGCTGTGGAATGATCATTTCTGGGGGTCAAAGACTCTAGACAGGCCATTGGTTTTGAAAGACAATGACAAAGAAAGCTGAGATGCAAGATAAAGTCTGGATGATTGAGTCTCCATCCATCTCCCTGTTGCCTTTACTGGCACAGAAGTTCTGGCTTGGAGCCCCTTCCTTCAATTCTAGAACACAAGATCAAATCACAATGGCCAGATAGAGGTTAGTGCTTCTTATCCTAAGCAGTGTGAAAGACAGTGAAGAGGTTTCTATCCCCTTTCTGGGAACAGAAGTCCCTGTGCTACATGCTGACTAACTGGCTAAGTAGATAGTGTGCAGTGACCTGGACTGAAAGAGAAACACTTCTCCGTTGGATTCAGCAGTGGTCCTTGGGAAAGATGACCTACCCAACACATCGATTCAACGCACACAAATATTTTTAAAAGTGTCAGCCTTCTATGGAATGGCAAGCCTGGTGCATCTGAAGGCTCTGGAAGTAGGGCCAAGTCATCCATCTAACCTGAGCAAGGTTCTGAGCCCCTGGCGTAGAAGGCAATTAGCAGGTGCCACTCCACCCTTGCCTAACCAGAGGAGAGGCCAGCTCCCTGACAACTGATAAAGTTCGTTTCTACTACTTAGGGCCCACTTCTCTCCATTATGATAAATGGCCGTGGGCAAAGTTGCTATCTGATTACCACTCATCACCAAGCTCTCTGCAGAAGGGGAGTGAGGCCTGAGGAATCACAAGGTGGCACAGGAGCCTGGGAAGCCAGCCAGTCAGTCATCTAACCCTATCACCCTTAGTGTCCTGTAATAAAATAACATGGCAGTGATCCTGGCTTCCCTTTCCCTGCTGACTCACATGGGCCACGATCCTACTCCTCTTTGTCACATCAAATGAACCTTTTTCATTTATTTATTTATTTATTTATTTATTTATTTATTTATTCATTTATTCATTTATTCATTCATTCATTCATTCATTTTTAAAGATTTTATTTATTTGAGAGAGAGGGCAAGCAAGAGAGAGAGAAAGTGCAAGCTGNTCCTACTCCTCTTTGTCACATCAAATGAACCTTTTTCATTTATTTATTTATTTATTTATTTAGTCATTCATTCATTCATTCATTCATTTTTAAAGATTTTATTTATTTGAGAGAGAGGGTAAGCAAGAGAGAGAGAAAGTGCAAGCTGGGGGGGGGTCGCAGAGGGAGCAGGAGAAGCAGGTTCCCCACTGAGCAGAGAGCCTGATGCAGGGCTCAATCTTAGGACTCTGGGATCATGACCTGAGCCCAAGGCAGACGCTCAACTGACTGAACCTCCCAGGTCCCCCCACATGGATCTTTCTAAAATAATGAAGTGATCGTGGGGCACCATAGAGAACCCCTAGATCAAAACTCATGTATATCTTCTTAACTGGTTTCTTTCTTCCGGGCTCATCCCCCCCAGGTGCACATCACTACTCAGTAAATCTTCCTGAAATAACTCTCCAATGTCACCTCTATCCTTACCCTGGCAGCCCGGTCTCCTTTTATTCAGTACTCCCAAGCTGACATTCAAGGTCCTCCTCAATGTGCCACCACCAGGCTGCCTTCCTCTGTCCTCCTGTCACATCCACTAAATCTGCGCTGTCAAATCATGCATTTTCAGTCCTTAGTCCAGGCATTTATTCACCCATCATCATTTACCCAGCGTTAATTACATGCCACCTATGGGATGGGTGCAATATTTTTAAATGAATAAAATATATCGCTGCCCTTAAAAAGCTCTCAATAGAGGGAGCAGACATGCAAACTCTAGATTATAATGTTTTGTAATAAGTGCTGTCGAAGAGGTGTCAACAAGATGTGATAGAATCGTAGAAAAGGCTGATAGCAACAGCCCTCCCCTCCAAATCTTATGCCCCCCTTCATATTCCTATTCAAATTCTAAGCCCTTTCAACATTCCACTTGTAGCTCACCTATGAACTTTTCCACTCCAGCCCGCGGCACTCTCTTCTCCCTGACTGAAAATCTTCATTGTGTATACCAATACTTGAGACCGAAGTAATGTTATAATAATTCATCCCACGCTACTTTGTAGCATCTCTCATGTTGTCTTGTTGGTTATTTCTCTTGTCATATGTATATCCTGTCTCCAAGCTCCTTGAAGACAGCCCTGCAATATAAAAGCTTTTGGGGGCTGGGCAATAGCCCCTTCAGAAATCTGCGGCGTCTAGGATTGGCTTCACCCTATTTACTACCTAACAAGTTAGCTCGTTATATTTCAGGAATGGTGGCAGAAGGCACAGAATTCATGGCTCAGCAGGTAGCGTGAGTACCAGCATGTTTGCCTCAGTTCTTTCTTTTCCAGAGTCCCACATGGGTGACACAACATGATTCAGATGAGTGTGTGGATTTACCTCACAGCTGAGGAGCACTGAGCTTGAGAAATCCACCATTTTTGTAGCAGGCAATAAACAAGACTGTCCATTGTTCAAGATGGAGATATTACTTCACCCTTCAAGGTTGTTCCCTAAAAACACACTCAGAGAAAGAGCCAAGACTGACAGCAGTCAGGACATTGCATTGTTTATATACACACCGTATTAGTTTTCCGGGGCTGCCATAACAAAGTACCAAAAATTTGGGGGCTTAAAAAAAAAAACCCCAGAAATTCATTGTTCTCCACTGTTCTGAAGGCTAGAAGTCCAAAATCAAGGTGTCAGCAGAACCATGCTCTCTCTGAAATACATAAGGTTAAGTCCTTCCTTGCCTCTTCCTAGCTTCTGATGGTGGCCAGTGTTTTTCGTCACCTTGGCTTTCAGCTGCAACACTTCAGTCCCTGTCACCATGATGGCACCAGATTTTCCCTTTACGTGTCTCTATGTCTCTTCTTACAGGAACACCAGCCATACTGGATTAAGGGCGCACCCCAGTCTAGTATGACCTCATATTAACCAATTACACATTCAATGACCCTATTTCCAAATAAGGTCACATTCTGAGGTAGTGGGAGTTAGGGCTTCAACTTATCTTTTGGGGTGATACACTTAAGCCCATAACACCCCACAAGGTCTATGGAATTGGGAAAGACTACTGGAGAATTGTCACTCTCGGCAGAGTAAACTTCCTTTTAACGGACATCATTTCAAAAATTCACATCCATGGTCATAGTCTGGGGCAGCTACGGGTTGTATTCTAACCGGATTATCTAGATGTTATCCTGAAACTCCATCATGCTCTTCTGACTCCCTTTTCCTCTGTGGTGAGGAGGAAGGATGGCACAGTCTGACTGAGTCATGGTCAAGGAGGAACCAAGAATACATTACCCATAGTCAGCCACATCAATACTAAGGGGCANTAGTCAGCCACATCAATACTAATGTTCAGACGAGATTGTCCTGCATTAGATCAGTAATGGGAGATGGATGACTAATGCATCTTCTCTTTCTAGTTCAGTAACAACATTAAAAAGACCTCTTTTCTCTTTTTAAGTGCCTGGGATAAAGAGTGCTCAATTCAGTAAAAACATAGAGTTGGGCTGAAGAGCACGTGAATAAACTAGTCCAGAAGGGATTCTATAATACAGCTCTAACCAGATATACCCTAGAGGGCTCAGACTGACCCACATTGGTAAAAAGCATTTGCACAGAAAGGGATCTCTGTATTGACTTGGTCAAGCATCTGGTTCGTTGTAGGTGCTGAATCAGCTCAATGCTTAATGAAGGAATGAATCTGCCCCCAACTAAAAAGTATTGACTTTGGAAATTATGCAAAGATCACGAGATTATAAAGGAATACTTTGTTTGAAACCAACTTTAAAAATCAGATTAATCAGATTGAAAGGCTAGGATTGGGGAAATGCAGAAGTGATACAACATGAGAAAAATATATGATAGAAAGACTGAGCTAAAACAGAGAAATCAAAATGAACTTGGCACAGGAAGGCTTGGAGAAAAAGAAAGAACAAAAACAGGAGGAGGAGGACACAAAAAGACGAGAGCAATGAACTCGTTTTAAAGGTGTATCCTCTGGCGTGAATGGGTCTGGAGAACATCTCTCCTCTTAGCAGAGGCAAGCCTTACACGGTTCCGCAGAGTAACGTTTCCCCGCCAAATTCATTTGTCACACTGTGCAGCACTCAGAACTCCAGCTTGTCACACCAACTTTCCCAGAGGCTATGTGCATATTCTGGAACCTGAAATAAATCCCATTCAAGTACTTGTTCATTACCCTAAATCATTCCCAATTAGAGGCCCCGATGGCCTCGATGTAATTTACAAACGGCAAACAAGAAATACCGCAGCATATGTTCGGGTCATTTCTGTCAAAGATCAGATGCTTGGGAGCATAGCTAACATCCAAATAAACACATTAGTGATGCGGTAAAACAAAAATCCTACCCTCTGCCGCACCCTAACACAAGAGAGCCTTCCGATTTTCATAGCCTTTCTGAGATTTCCGAATTGAATTAGACCTTTTCTCCTAAAAAAACGGTTTGGCTTTCCAACATTTCCTATCTCAATTGGGGGAAGCGCTAGAGTTCTGAAGCAGGTCTTTCTCCCCTTCTTTTTGCAGTTATGAAATTGGTTTCTGTCACAGTGTTTGGTAAATTCTTTTTTACTCATTTCCACTAGTATTTCTATTTGATTAAGGCTTACCTAAAATCTCAGGGGATCTCGGATAGGGGTTTATTTGTCAGCGTGTCTCCTGGCTGTCACATTGTGACTGATCTCACTTGAGAGTTCTAAAATGTGGTTGGTAATGATGTACTACTGTGCAGTGGCTAACAGAACTTAAAAAAAAAAAAGAGTCACCGATTTTCAGTTAGGTCACATTTACTTTGTCTCTTTTTTTTATATGAGCATAACTTTTTTCTGAACCATTAAAAAATCAGTCTATCAGTCAACTAATAAAACATGGTTGAGGGCACCTGGGTGGCTCCGTCAGTTGGGCATCTGCCTTTCATTCAGGTCATGATCCCGGGGTCCTGGGATCGAGTTCCACCTCGGGCTCCCTGCTTGGCAGGGAGCCTTCTTCTCCCTCTCCTTCTGCCACTCTTCATGCTTGTCTTGCTCTCTCTCTTTCTCTGTCAAATAAATAAATAAAATGTTTTTAAAAAGAGGGCGCCTGGGTGGCTTAGTGGGTTAAAGCCTCTGCCTTCGGCTCAGGTCATGATCTCAGCGTCCTGGGATTGAGGCCCACATCGGGCTCTCTGCTCAGCAGGGAGCCTGCTTCCTCCTCTCCCTGTCTCTCTGCCTGCCTCTCTGCCTACTTGTAATCTCTCTCTCTCTGTGTCAAATAAATAAATAAAATCTTTAAAAAAAAAAAAAAAGAGAAAACATGGTTGGAGATATCCTTGGACCTAGCATCAAGAGGCAAGAGGCTTCAGCGGAGTTTTTTGATCTTTCCCCAACAGACTAAGTGCCTCTGACTTTTTGAGGACGATTATTGCCATCCTCTCGCTTTCCCGTCAAGCATAAAGGGCATATGAGTAGATGTCTCCGCTAAGTGATCATTCAGTACATCACTTTGCTCCAGTGGACCAGAAAGAGTTTTATCTTCAGTGATATTTTTGCACTTCTTTCATAAGGTGAGTGTTACCAGAAGTCCTCGACAGCGCCAACTGCCTGTTTTCCGCAGCTGCCAAATCCCCTTTCTCAATACAGGTAGGTGCCTCAGCCTCACTGAGGAAATTAGCGTCTTACCAAACCAGCAAAGGCTGGACTCTCCCTTGGGCTGGTATCAGGTAGTAATCCAGAGCCATGAGATGGGGCTGCGCCGGTAGGGGGCGCCATTGCCTGACTCACCTAGTGATAAATTCACCGCGGCTGGGGGAGTCTCTGTTCTAAGAAAAAGCCAGAAGGTAGGTGAGTCTTGACATACAGCAAGTGCTCAGTAAACCTTGGCTAATGTGTTAATTAAATAGTAATTAAGAACATCTACTAATAACCATGGATTAAGGAATACAACATTGCCAAAGACCTAGTTTTCCTAGAATTATTTCTTTTCGCCACACAGGGCTGGGTGTATTACAGACCAGTTTGCTTCTCCAAATTAAATTTTCTGCCCCAACAGAAAGCCTCACTCGCCTTAGTCTAATCCTGGCCTTAATTAAACTATTCCAAAGAAAAGGAAAAATTTATATAACATTTATACAGCTTTGCAGCAATAATCCTGATGAAGAGTCGTATGTTCAATGTTGACATGTAAAACAAGCTATCTTAAGTATTGGTTATTTCTCTGTACACCAGGGTACTATGAATTCAGGAAGGAATTAAACACGTCTTTTGAGCTGGGTCCAGAAAATCGTACGTATTTGTGTTTTCCTGAATTACAGACAAGTGAGCTCTTCACTGTGAGTTCCTACTGTGGAAAGATTAAATACCGGTTGAGCACAGGGGTGACCACGTCTTCACCTGTGTATCCCCCAGAGCCCAGCAGTGTGTCTCGGATGTGGAAGGCAGCATAGTATAATAAAATTCATAAAACTCTGCGATCATCATAGAGTTCAAATTTCTAGTTTCCCCGTAACTAGCTGTGAGACCGTGGGCAGTCCTTCACCTTCTCTGATCCTCACTTTTCTTATCTGGAAAAGGATGTAAATACTCACCTTGCAGGACTGTTCTATGCATTTGAAGAGATGGATTATATAAAGTGCCTGACACTTAGTAGGTGCTCAATAAATATCTTTCAGGCAAAATTCCCTTAGCTCGTTATTTTTTCCTTCAGTTGTTTTGAAACCGGATTTCTTCTCAGGCAGACTTTCTCATTGTGCAATCTCGGCAAGCCAACCTCATTCCATCACAAGACTGATGCAGTGTTCTCCCAAAGAATTATTGATCCAAGAATGTGGAACCAGCATGGATCTTTAATTTTCCGACAGAAGGCCATTCGATATCTGTTTCATTAAAATAAAGGTCAGTAGGGCAATAATTGCTCTAAACGCAATTGAACCATAGTGAAATTTATCCTTGCCCTTCAAAATAGTTTTACATTCTCTGCTTTGGACCATAAAAGTTGACGTATTTATTTTGTGAGTATATAATAGGCTTATAGCCACATCAGATCTTTGATTTTGCTGAATGATAAATTAACCACATTTTGCTTTAGTCTTCTGCCTAAGACATTCAAATTGAATTCTGGAAGTAATAATTTCTGTTCTGGTCTCATATTTTGCCTTTTTTTTTTTTAACCAGTTGACTCTTCTGTCTTATCAACCCTGTGTACGTCAGAGACAGTAACAAGCATGAACAGCTCATGGATTTAATGTGCTCTTTGGCAGAGGTGAAAAATGTTGGGATTTGGGGTTAGGATCCAGCAATCATAAAACTCCTTTGCAGCTGCTCAGGAAGAACACCAAGTTCACTAACATCTTAATTCGCAGATGGTGTCTTTCGGAACATTCACACACATATTTTTTAAGCAATAATGCTGATGAAAGCGTAGAGAAGTGGCCACACTTATCTTTCCTCGGGGGAGGCAGTGACCTTACTCATCATCCATGTACCATTACCGAGGTAATGCGAGGGCATTACCAAGGTCATGTGAAAGATGGCCTTGACTCTACATCATTCAAGAGGCTGACCGAATGGGGACAGTTAGCTTTCAAACGGTCCAAGCGAACTCGGCATACAAAACAACCTGCAAGAACGATGTCTTCATTTCTGCCAATGTAGCTACCAGAAGTTACTCTGTGCTTCTTGTTACGATAGCAGTGAAAGAGTCATAGTCAACAGAATTATTTTAATTTTAATGACTGGTGAGATTAGCAGTTTCGAGGAGATGGCAATTACATTTATTATCAACAAGAGTGCTGCAATTTATTATGTCATTAAAGCTTTCTATAAATGATAACTAAAACGACAGCATGCCTGGAAATAAAAAAAAACAAGGCTTTATGAAAATTGAGCTTTGCATTTCCACTGACATAAGACCGGCCTCAATCACTGTTGTTGGTGGGAGGGGTGATTGGAAAAGCAGACAACTCTAGCCTAGTCTGTCTGCCTGGAGTCAGACATTTTCTAAAACCATCTTTCTCTCTCTGACATATTAGACAACCAGAAATGGGACATATGGTCACACTGCAACCAGGCACAACACTACAGATGTCACTCGTCATTAATAAATCTTTTTGTTTCCAGGATCATCAGGAGCCTTGATCTTGGCTCCTGGGTTGAAACAGATGTGGGAAGCTGAGAGCTCCATATCTTGATCCTGTGGTGGACCTGCAACCATCACTAGGGAAAGTTCTATAGATTCCACATCAAGGTGAACTCTAACAAAGCTGACAGAATTAGACTTTTAAAAAATAACTTGAAAACAAACAATTTTGATGCCTTCTTTTAAGATCCCTACCTTTAGCTCAGCATCCTGGAGGTCGAAATGGAATAAGGTTCCCAGGCATGGGTACCGCAGGTCCTTCCCACGTCACCATGGCCCTTGTTCAAGGCCACCCAGCAAGGATTTGTCTGGAAATCCAAGCCTGTTCCTCGTTATTTTAACTCTATTGGGTGCAGGCAAGTTGGGGCAAATGGTAAGGAAGCCAGTACATTCCCAGGATGGCACAAAGCAGAGGTTCCTGAGTCCAGTCTCCTCTGACAAACATTCCCAGGCGAGCCCAGCCCAGAGAACTCTTCCTTCAGAAAGGCCAAGTAAACATGGCTCTCATTTGGCCCTTAAACAAGCAATGGATACAAGGAGCTGCAGAGTAGATCCTGTTTGTTCAACTAGACTACAAAGTCATCCAGTTAAAAGCCATGTTCATATTTTATTATCTCCCTAGTTTGTTATACTGTTCCATAAATATATTAGGGACTCAGTAAATTCTTGTTGATTGATGGCAGGAATGGTTTCTAGTCATTTCCATACCTTCAGTACATGGATGGCTTTTGCTAATTCCCAGGACAGTTTCTGAATACATAAATAAAGGAAAAGAATAGAATGCTATGTTAGGACATGACTTAATAAAGCCTTAGGAAGAATTAGGATTAGCAGAAAGTCTGAGTAATAAAAATGAATGAGTGCTTCTCTGGAAGCTTCTAAAGAAGCCTCTAAAGATTAACTAGCCAAATGATGTAGAAGTCATTTCACCTTTGGTCTCTAGTATTATTATAAATAAAACTCAGGGCTTGGAATAGGTGATCTCTCTATTTTTTTTAGAAGAGGAAAAGACAAGGAATGGAACATGGGTTCAAGTTTCTACTCAGGTCTAGCCAGAGATAGGTCCCCAAAGAGTCCATACAATTAAATTAAAAAAATAAAAAAATAAAAAAAAAGGAGCTCTCTTAAAAAGAGAGAAAAGTGTTCATTCTAACAGATTTTTAAAATTCACTGCTGGAGTTGGTTAGATATTATTTTATTTAGAATTTTTCACATCTATGTTCTCAAGTGAAATTAGTCTGTAATTTTCTTATTCTTGTTGGGCTCTGGAATCAGTGTTAAATTAGCCTCATGAAGTGCGTTAGACTCAATATGTTTGTCTTTTCCTAGCAATTTCTTAAATTGATCAATATGTCTATATTTCCTCTAAACAGGACACTTTTCTTTTTCTTTTCCTGGATTGTTATAAATAACCTTTTTCTCTCTCTATTGGTTAGTCATTGTATTCTCATTAACTTCTCCTCATTTCCCGTATCAATAGCATATTCCTGGTAAAATATTTTTCTAGTTGAAATACTTAATCCAATTATGTGTTCAGGGGGTCTTTGTTAAATCTTTTTGCTCCACGTTTGGGCTTAAAAAATTAGTTGCTATGTAGAAAATTCACAATGTTTTCTTTTTTTCCCTTCAGCTCCTCAAAAATATCACTTTATGTCTTCAGGTTGCTGTTGAGAAATTCAATGTTAATATGATATTCCCCCCTTACGTGTAATGGGCTTTTGCTTTTTAAAAGTTTGGAGGGTTTTGTTTTTACTCTTAGTGGTCATACGTTTCACTATAATGTTTTCCAGTGAGGACTCTTACCATTTATTTTTTGGCATCTTCGTAGGTCTTTTAAAACTGAGTCTTTAGGTCTTTTTTTTTTTTTAATTTCTGGGAAATTCTCAAAATCATTTTTTCAGATTTTTCCTCCCCTATATTGATCTTTTTCCTTTCCCTCTGAGATTCCAATATATGATTTTGACCCATATCACTTAACATTTTTCGTATTTACCGTTTGTTTGTGCCTATCTTTTTTATAGAGTACCTTGTTTTGATATTCCAACTTATTAGCTTGTTCATTTTATCCATTCTACCCTCAATCTTTATTTCACTTAATTTTTTAAGACTTTATTTATTTATTTGAGAAAGAGAGAGCAAGCTCGTGCACATGAGCTGGGTGAGGTTGGGGGTAGAGGGAGAAGCAGACTCCCCACTGAGCAGGGAGCCTGACATGACTCAGGCTGGATCCCAGGACCTGGAGATCATGACCTGAGCCAAAGGCAGCCACATAACTGACTGAGCCACCCAGGCGCCCCATTATGTCATTTATTTTTTTTATGTTCCATATCCCCACTTGATTTTTCTTCATAATGGATTATTGCTTCATGTTGCCAATATTTTCACTTATCATTTTTATTATATTTATTAGACTACTTTTAAATGGTTCTTCCGTCTGGTCCGTGGGTTCTGCTTCATGGGATAAGGGTGATCCGGTGTGTCTTTTTTTTTTTTTTTTTAAAGATTTTATTTATTTATTTATTTGACAGAGAGATTACAAGTAGGCAGAGAGGCAGGCAGAGAGAGAGAGGAGGAAGCAGGCTCCCCGCTGAGCAGGGAGCCCGATGTGGGCCTCGATCCCAGGACCCTGGGATCATGACCTGAGCCGAAGGCAGCGGCTTTAACCCACTGAGCCACCCAGGCGCCCCGGTGTGTCTTTTGATGACAGTACTTTTGTTCCTCAGGAGTCCTTCAGAGGCTGCCCCAGGGCTCACATTGCCCTGAGGTTAATTGCTATCTTGATTGCAAATACAAAGTGGGGAAAGAGGGAAAAAGCCTCAGGCCCCAGTCTGGATTGCTTCTGAGGACTCCCAGGGGCTGGAAATTCTGTGCTGAGGCAATTAGTATTTGGAATTATAAACTGGGCTCTCATTCATGCTCTGTTAACTTCTACCGCTCCAATACACCTCCTCCCCCTAGGGCCTCAATTTTTTTTAGAACAGCCTCATCTCCAGGCTGTCTTCATGCAAAGGGATGCAGAGGTGGGATCCTGAGGGGGTGGGAGTGCTCCTGCTGGGAGGAGGAAATGTCCCGGTGCCCGAACGAACGTCTATCCATGCTATCACCTGCTCCTCACTCGCTGCCCTAGATAGACTAGGTAGGCTACTTCCTTCCGGCTCTGAGCTGATTTCACTGTTTTCCTGCCTCTTCGTGCCCCCGGTACAGCAGTGGTGGACCAGGAACCAAACAGGCAGAGCCCGGCAGCCCTCTCCCAAAACTACCCCACCGCTGACACAGGCTATGTCCCCCGCCCTCATTTCCAATCCCAGACAGGGACCCAACCACCTTCTATCTCTCTCCAGAATTCTATCCGTTTTATTTCAGTTTTTTGGTTTCCATCAACCTGCCTCTCTTGCTTTTGTGGTGACTCCGAGGTAAGGGTTCAGCTGCCCTGTTCATGTGATGTCTTCCCAGGAACAGACAACTCGCCAGTGACTGTCAGAGTCAACAGGGCACCTACAGGACACATTAGGCCCTTTAGGTGACTCGGGCTCATTTCTTTACTGATTCTTGTTTTGTTTTTTGTTTTTTTAATATTAAAAGTTTTTAAAAATCTTATGCTGTGGACATTGGGGAGGGTTTGTTCTATGGTGGGTGCTGTGAAAGGTGTAAGCCTGATGATTCACAGGCCTGTACCCCTGGGGCAAATAATAATAATCAAAAAAATCTTATGCTGAATCCTAATATATAAAATAGATAAGATCCATGATGCTGTCACTGAAAAAGGAATGCGGACCCAGGATCCTGCCTCTTATAAGCAGCGCTGCCCACCCTTATAGGGATCCCATAGAAATCTCTATGGAAGCCTTGAACTGCAGAGAACACAGTCTGAAAAGCCACCACCCAAACCTTTAGAGGGTGACAATATCTACACTTTTGTTTATTTTTACCTTTTTCTTGTTAATTAACAATAAGTTATATGGATACGATATATCTCTTTTCTTACTAAATGCATGACTTTTTTTCTTGCTTCTGCTGGTGGGAGAGAATAAGATTAAGTTGTGGTCCCCAGGTTTATTAGCCTTCTTAATTTTTATATGGCTGACAGAATCTCTAGAACCTATCCCAACTTAGCTAGAGCTCAGCCTTAGGCAATATCCAACAGTTTTAGGGATTTAGACCCTCTAAGTGAGTGTAAGGGAACAATCAACATGGCCTCTAACTCCTGGCTTCCGAAGAAACTGAATCAATGTGGGCTTCAGAGCCAGGGACTGGCTGCAGGGGGAAGATCATCGGTCCGGAAGTGACAACTGCTCTTTCCTTCAACTCTTACCCATCCATTTGATAAAACCATCCATCCAGCAAATACTTCCTGGGCGTCCATATGAGAGCCTATTAAAGAACTGGGATTTTCATTTGCTTATTCCCGTGTCCCCCCCTTGAGTCTAGCATCATAGGCGCAAGGTAGGAATTTTGACCCAGGGGATCAAAGAGCTTGTTCTTGAACTCATGGCTATAGGCTGTCAGAGCAGGCAAAAATATCCCTAAACGCCTACTGCCATTGCCAAGATAAATAACACAACCTTCTTAGGGCTTCCTTGAAACTCCCCTATATCTTTCCACCTACAGCTCCGGCTCAATTCCATCCATCCTGCTGGCCCCGTGAGTGAATGAAAGCCGGCCCTGCCTGTCGAGACGCTGCCGCGAAGAACGAAGTTTACGTTTGAAGCCACAAGACTAATTTGTTTATTAGGTGTGTTCTAGTAAGTTGAGGAGGGGGCATTTTTGGCAAATAAATAAATAAATAATCAGACAAAAGGCGACTTTGGGGGCAAGGAGGAGCTCAGGAAGGAGGCGGAGTCTTTGCATAGTTCTAAATGAACGCAAGGTGGCAGCAGTGGGCAACGCGGGTTCGCAGCAGAAATGCAGCACTTGCAAAAACCAGAAACGGGAGGCTTCGAGAAAGAGGAGAAGGTCAGAAGGTGACTAACTATTTCTTTATCACAGAGACCGTGGTGTGGAACACTCGTCCTCTCTCCTGGGAGGCGGGAGCCGGCCCCTTACATGATCTGCCTGGGCATCCCGTAGCCCGTCATGCCTGCCTGGGAGGCTCCCTTGTTGCTGCCCATCTGCAGGCCGATTACGTTCTGTCCCTGGCGAAGCTGCTCCTCTGAAAATCCTCTCCGATTCTGTTGAGCTTTCCTGAGCAGAGGAAGTGAGGGGGAATCATGTCATTCTGACAGTTTTCAAACCCTTCCCAGGATATGCAGTTAGAATGGCCCCGGGAGGCAGGGGGGCGGTCACCAGATAGAACCCAAGGTCACCAAATAGAACAGTAAGCCCTGTACTGAGCTACAGTACTGATAGGAACTATGATCCTACCCCGGGCCGTGCTCCTACCCTGGTCTGTGCTCCTACCCCGGGCTGTGCTCCCATCATGAGCTACAGGCTTACTCCAAGTACGCTGCATGATATATAAGCTCTCTACTCCTTAGAACCCAGACAACTCTTTAGAATTTCCATGACAAAATCAGTGGTACCTCTCTGAAGACTTCACTCTCAGACAACTTCCCTGTCACCCACTCTCTCACAGTTACCTCAAGCCCTTGTGCAAATTACAAACAGTTCTTACAAAGCAGGTCATTAATCCCAATCCATTTTTCCCTGTGTCGGGCCAAGTATTAATGTCCCGTTTTAGAGCCACCGGACCTGGGAGTCAAGGAGAAAGCACTTCTGACTCTTCATCAGAGGTCAGCAAGCTTCAGTAAAGAGCCAGAGAGTAAGTAATTTTGGTTTTGTGGGTCATATAAATCATGGTTTGTCACTAACAAAGGCGGGGACTAAAACCAGAGTTTCAACTGGCCAATATCTATCTAGGAGGTTTTTGGACCAGGTTCATTGTAACTGGTACTTTTTTATAACTGTCTAGAAGAACGAGGGATTAGGGAAATGAAGGGTCAGCTATCTGCGACAAAGTACTCTTTTGTCCGCATTGCCCACGGAGCTATTGGGTTGAGTTTATGCTCACTTGCTTCCCCCCACCCCTGAAATCAGCAACAGCAACAATAACAGCAAAATAAATCCTTTACTGACATGACCCCATAAGACGTTACCCAGACCAGGCCACTTTTGAAAGTGAGAGTGACTGTTACCAATAAACGCACTGGGAAAACAGACACGAACCAGGACACACTTTCCCTTCACTGGGGAGAATAAATGGATAAATGAGTTGACTTAGGGCTTCTTAGATCATAATAAAACCAAGTTCAGACCTCAAGCACCCTCTGAGAAAAGCCAGCCAGTCCTGCTCAGCCTCTGGAGAAAGCACATGGCCCGAGCTGGAGGGTCCCAGTGTCTAGCAGGAGACACTCAGCCAAGTCCGCCCTGGGAGGGCTGTTGGCCTCATGGGAGCACGGGTCTTTCCTCGCTGGGGAATCGGCTGTGGGACCGGGAGTGCTTGCCCCTAAGGCCTTTATGTGGAAATAGCCTCTGGGCCTTCACATGCTCTCTCTGGTACATCTTCCTCTGCTGGGGGTGGGGGGCGGAGGATGGGGACGGAGACGCAGGAAGTGATACTCACCTGTGAAACCAGGATGGCTCTCCCCGGTAACAGCCGTCATCCTTGGTGACTGCAACACTGCCGAGAGCCATCAGGGTCCTCTGCACGGCCGCCATGTCCTTCCCTGCAAGCCAGCAGAGAAATGAAGGCCAAGCCTGTGTCAGGGCAGCGGACTGGCCCTCTGGGAAGGAATTTCTGACAGGAGGCTGCCGGCCATCCCATCCCAGGGAGAGGGATAGCAAACACTTCCCCAAGCCCTGAAGATAACTGGAGCAAAACTTCCCAGAAAGGAACCAAAAATCGCCTGCCTACTCTCTATCTGACTTGCCCAGTTTCTCATCCTTTCACAGTTGCTGAATGAACAGAACATTCCAAACTCCTATCCGCTCAGGTACAGCAAGGTCCTCGCCCTGGGCTGGGAAAGCCCTGTGGTTAGCCCTGACTGAGAAGCAGACCCGTGCAGGGCACAAGTGTGGAGAGCAAAGCTCAAGGCACAGGGGGAGAAAGGAGAGCAGCGACAGGTAGGGGGGCAGGCCAAGCTATGAAAGTTAATGGCAAATACTAAAAAGCCCCCTTCGGCGGTGCCTGGGGGGCTCAGGGGATGAAGCGTCCGATGTTTGGTTTTGGCTCAGGTCTTGATCGCCACCTCTATGCTCAGCAGAGTCTGCTTGAGATTCTCTCCCTCTGCTCTTCCCTCCCATTCATGCACTTTCTCTCTCTCGCTCTCGCTCTCTAATAAATAAATCTTAAAAAAAAAAAAAAAAGGCCCTCTTTGCCCTGAGTGAACCATCTGTGGTCTTTGCAGCCAGGCTGCTGCAGCTCGGTCACTGGGGAATACAGAATTACAGGACGGAGGCAGATGGAAAGCAAGACTGGAGTAGAACTCTAATGAAATAAACAATTAAGGCCCACAGAGGAAGTCCAGTTCAGGATGTCCATCTATTCAACGAGGAGAGAGAGACAGCAGATCCTCCTTCCCCATGTTCTTCTCCACCCCATTAACTGCAGGGCGATTTCCGGGATCCTGAGGCCTGGGGCGGTTGGCAGGCAGCTGCCGGGAGGCAGAGCTGTCCGAGGGGAGTCCCCGGGTGCAAGGAGCGGCTGGGGGTGGGGTGGGGGTGCAGGTCAGACTGTGTGGGCAGCAGATGGGCGGAGGAGGGTACAGGGAGTAGTGAGACAGGAGAGCAAGCCCAGAGATGGTTATGAGAATGACTTCTCTCCATGGCTAAAAAGCTTTTCTCTAATTGTCACTGTGTAATGCGATCCTTTTTTGGGGGTGGGGGCGACTAGAGCTGTAGGGATAATATTCTGAAGGATCACTCTGGAAAGAGAAGGGAGAGGGTCTGCTCTTAAGTAGCGAGCCATTAAAGGGAGCCTGGAACAATGATTCAGCACAGGGAGGTTTAGGAAGGGTAGAGTATATCACTCAGCTCTGCTCTGGACGAGGAGACCACAGGAAGTCTTGTTTCTGCTGGGTGGAAAGAGCGGGTCTGGTTAAGCCCTGGGGCTGGGGGCGACGTGCAGCCTGACACCCACCGAGTCAGCCACGAGACGACCCTGCGGCGAGCCGTGTTAGAGCACACACCCAGCCTCCTTCCCGAGTCACTAGCTGGTGTGCCTCCTGCGTGGACCCAGGCAGGAAGGAGGGGAAAACGTTGGGGGCAAGGGTGAGACATCCAGCAGCCCGCCCACCCTCATCCTGGAGAGCAGAAGACAGAAGAAGCTAGGGAAGGCGTTCTGTATTTGACAGGAACACACTGGAGAAGTTTTTCTTAAGAAAGTTCCAAGGCAAGAGATTTGATATAAATTAGAGGCTAGATACTTTATTATACATAACATCAACCCAGTGGAGTTGATGTTATTGCCTCCAGGGTAGGGATGGGGAAACATTCAGGGAGGTTAGTGAACGTGCCCAGTCACTCGGCAAGTAAACCAGAGCCTGACTCTGGCTCAGGTGTCGGAATGCAAAGCCCACAAACAGTCCACAAGCCACCATCTCCCACGGGTCCCCATCGCAGGCTGGCTGGAGTGCCATGTTCCTCGGTGATCAGAGATGATCTGAAGGGGTGGCAGTGGCTGCTTTGGTCCCAGGCTAGAGGGAATGTACTGGGGGGTGGGGGGTGCAAAACTGGGTCACATTAGCTCAAGAGTACCAACCCCAAGGGCCATATTTGTTTTTTAGTCTTTTTGAGTGTTTTTGTCTGGAATAATTTCTCCAGGTTTTAACCCAAATAAGGTTACGGCAAGAGGAAGAGTTGGGGGTAGAGTCCCCCATCAGTGTCCCAATCAAGTTCCTCATTGCCAAGATTCTAAGTAACACTATGAGCAGAAATCTGCCTAACCTGTCTCGCTTTGCTTTCCTGGCAAGTCTGGTTGGCTTGCTAACAGACGTCCCTTACAGGAGCTCTAGCCCTCCGGATTGATGGGATGGCACAAGGGTCTTTCTCTAGCCTCCTGTCTCTTACAGTTCAGAATTCCGGTCACATGCTGCTGGAGAGACGGGCCACTTGCAGAGGCTGACTCCTGTAACTGGGGGTCACATACTCAATGTCTAAAGGAGCGTGTGAATCTTGTCACCACCTGCCTAGAACACAACACTTCAGAACAAGGTTTCCCAAGCCTCTTGGATTATTTATGGGATGCTGTGGGGGAGATCTCTTCAAACATATGAATTTTGACATCATTTCCCTGAAAGATGGAGAATTGGGCAGGCATGGGGGAGAGGCCTGGAAGTTCATATTTTTAATAAGCTCTCCAGGCAATTTATACCATCAGGCAGGTTTGAGAAACATGATGACTCTCAAACTAGACTGATCATCAGAAATACCTGAGAATCTTAACAATTCGGATTCTGGAGTGATTCTCCCGGGATGACTCTGATACGACCAGATGGATAGGTCCCCCCGCCCCGGCACTTTGGTCTTTCAGTTTTTAAAAACATCGCCATGTCTGGCACATGGTAAGTTACTACGTAATATTCCTTAAGCAATAACGCCTCCCTTCAGAGCTATCTTCCACAAAATCAAATGGTAAAGTCAATAATTAGAAGGGCTCAAGTCCAAGTCAGGAGCCAGCTCAGAATCCTGGCAGCACAGAATCTCTTTGCTCCCTCAAAACTACCCAGAGATATTTTGGCAAGACAGCTTGAAAACCACTGCTGAAGGCTTTTCTCCTAAGAAAAAAAGAAGAAGAAGAACGGTCCTAAAAGTGCTGGGAATTTTCTGGATGCTGAGTCCTTGGTGATGACCTAAAAATGAGACCAGTGGCCATTAAAATGGGAAATGACACAGGGACTAAGAGGCGCCAAGTGCCCACGAACAGCTCAGCATTTTGATGGGGCGACCTGGACTCTTCTAGCCTCCTCTTATGGGAGGGGCTGATATGAGACTTGCAATTGTGGAAAATGAGACAGTGGTGTAGCCTCCCTCATCTCACCTGGCAAACCTTTTCTCAGAGTCTCCACATCTGGGTGTGCCCTCTTTCCTGCATTATCACAGAGCCCGTCTCCCCAGGTGTGGTCTTGCACTCCAGTCTATGAAATGATAACCTGTGGGGGATGGGACCAAGGATGACGTATTGTCAGTTCCCTGCTCCGTCCCCAACTGGGTTTTTTTTTTTTTTTTTTTGAGCCCAATGTGGGGTTTGAACTCACGACCCTGAGTTTAAGACCTGAGCTGAGATCAAGAGTTGGACGCTTAACTGAGTCACCCAGGCATCCCGCCACCAGGGATCCTTGATACCCATAAATTCTGCGTGCTATGACCATAACGATACTTAAACAAGGATTTCATTCTCTTGAATTTTTTTTTATTCCTTTCATGGTATCTCATGCATGTCTTTGGGAAGAAAAAATAATCGGAAGGGTAAAAGAGAAATCAGAAAGCCCAGAGAAAGGTCATGTGGGGGTAAAGTCAGACTGGACACTCTACTTTCAATACTAAAATTTTTTTACAGTTTATAGTCCAAACTCTTTGCTTCTGGGCTACCTCCCCTTTTTTTTTTTTTTTTAATCAGTCTTGACTCATCTTTGTTACTCCTTTTTCATCTTTCTGGAACCATTTATTTCCCTGAGCAATAAGTTAGGCATGACCCCAATTCTTTCCTCAAGGTAGAGGAACTATTGCTACAGTCAAAAGAGAAATGTCAGAGAACAGATTGGGCCTACTCTGTGAGTTTTATGAATTTTTGTTGCATGTCTTCCTGGGGAGACTCTGTCAGGCAGTGGTTCTCAAAGTGGGGTTCCAAGGCCAGCAGAAATAGCATCATCTATGAATTGGTAAGAAATGCAAAATCCTTGGTCCTCCCCCAGATTTAATACCTTGGAAACTCTGGGGCTGTGTTTTCCTAAGCCTGCCGGGTGATTCTGACGTACACTGGAGGTCGGGAACCGCTGCGGAAGGAAAAACCTGCCAAACATGATCACGAGCAGCACTTGTGAGAATGGCACTGGCGGCTGCTCTGACAGAAAAGGAGGCTGCTCGCAGCAGGCATGTGTGATGACTCAGGTCACTACAGGTACCTCACAAGATCCCAAAATGTCTCTCAAATTGGGTGAAATCTCTTTGCTCTTGCTGTGAAGGAATGACACACACAGCGGCACCTCCCCAGGGAATATATTTGGACCTTCCTGGTGTTCCACCCCCGATGTAAACCACACTCCTCCCTAACTCCTAGTCATCACGGAAGGGGAACAGGGAGGCAGGGCAAAACCGTGCGTCCAGGATCCTTGTCAGTAGGATGACTGCGAAAAGTAATCAGACTGGATTGATCTTTGAGTCTTGCCTGCTCTGGCATTCTAGAATTCTCCCTGCCTAACGCTTGCTGGTGGGCTTGTAATAGGGGAAAGAAGCCACCATTTATTACATGTCTACTAGCCAGGCATTGTGCTAGGCATTTTACACATTCAGTCCTTATAAGAACCCTCTGAGGAAGACCCTAGACCTGTTTACAGAGAAGAAAACTGAGGCTCTCAGAAGCTAAGCACTTAAACAAGTGGACAAAGCTGAGATGTAGCGAAATAGTTTCAACCCAACTACCTCACTCCAAACTCATGCTCTTTCCACCGTACCAAGGTCTCCGGGGTCTGGAATTGGCAAAGTGACATATTGTGGGGAAAGACGTCAAAAGGTTAATGATCACGAGATGGAAAAAAGTCAAAAAGGGGACATGCAAAGCCGGTCCCTCCATGTTGGAGAATGGCCGATGCAGTGAAGACACCACCGATGACAGAGAGAAGATGTCATCCGGGCAACCCCACTGCATGAAACCATTCAAGAACTCGATCTGTTCCAAGACAGAATATGCACCTTTCCAGCCTTGCTCCTCCCGCCCTCATTGTCCATTTCTCCTACAAAAGGACAGGCCAATGACAATAGTCATTTTCACACAGCCACAGTATATCATGTTCTACAATCGCCAGCCGCTACGCTAAGTACCTTCTAATGCATCACCCCATTGGATCCGCATGTCAACCCTGTGAAATAGACACTATTACCCCCTTTTACAGCTGAGAAGATCGGAGCTTGGAAAAGTTATGTGGTGGAGTTGAGGTGTGAGCTNTTTTACAGCTGAGAAGATCGGAGCTTGGAAAAGTTACGTGGTGGAGTTGAGGTGTGAGCTAGCCAGTCTCATTTCTGACTCAGAAATCTGTATTCTACTAGTTTCCAGAGTAAGTTTTCTTTGAGTCTTTCTGACCAGCACATTCCCTAGCCCTGTGTTCTCTCTAATTCTGTCTCTGTCTCTGTCTCTCTCACATGCCTCCTTTTCCTACTCCTCCCTCTTCTCCTTCTCACTTTCCCTCCACAGGAAAGACACTGACATCGGCTCTCCTGAGTCAAGGGCCGCAGAGACAGCCCCACCCCTGCCCCTTCCAGGCACCCATGGTAAATCCAGAACCTGCCAGGCATTGGCCTTCCATCATCCAAGAGAACGACCTCTCCAGTCCTCCAAGCAGCCATCAGCCCTCGCTTCTTCCCCAGCCCCGAAGGGGTTGCTCACCCCCAGCTTCCTCCCTGGGGAACCTTAGTAGCTTTGTCTCTAATATCCCTGTGCTTGGGTTGTTTTCTGGGCCATTCAGCCCTGGGTTCCTTTTCAAAGCCCTGAACCTTTTATTCGGGTAGCTCCCAAGCCCATTTCAAACATTTCACTGTGCATCTAAAAGGGGTTTCAGGACAATGGGTCCATCCGGGGCCCCTGCCTCTCTAAAAAACGGAGCCCTAAATGAGAAGGCTCTTGGCAAGCCTGGGCTTCTGCGGCTTTACTCATCCACAGCATCAGAGCCCCATGGAGTCCCTGGGCAGCCACGGGCAACAGACCCCTGCTGGGAAGAGGCCAAGCAGGGAAGGTGGGGAGCAGGGGGCAAAGAGCTGTGGAGCATAAAATGCCTGCAGAGGAGGAAGAGAAGTCCCCAGAGAGGAGGGCTGGACTGGCGGCAGCCACAGCCACCGCAGCCACAGCGCGTGGAATCGGGAGTGAATGGCAATAAACGGAAACCCACAGTCAGAACGCTGGGGAGACTGTGGCAGGGAGCTAGGCAAACGGCTAATTCAGTAGCTGTGTATGTAAACACGTACACCCATAGGCACGCAGACCTGCCCGCCCTGCGATTCCAGCTTGCTCCTCCCCGAACGTGAGCCACAGCAGGCTCCGGCAGAAAGGACCCAGCCTCGTCCCTCCGTCCCCGCTGCTGTACGGCGGGCCTCCCCCGGCCTTGCTCAAGGCCAGCTCTGACGCTCCCTTCTCTGCCCCGGGCCACCTGCCTGCCCACCCTCGCCCCAAGGTATGGTAACCAGCCCTGGCCCGAGCCTCGGGGAGTGATCCTGAGCAACCCCCCTAATGCTTAGGACTCTTCCTGAAGCTCAGCCCGCAGTCTCCCACGGAGGGGGCCACTGGAGGCCGTTTGGATACCCCGAAACATCCCCTTTGCTATTGTCAGCCATGCCTACCTATATACCAGGTCCGTCACAACAGCCTTGCAGGGAGTCCCCTTCTTTTCCTCTGAAGCTTCATACCCCCCCCCCCCCCCCCCCGCCCCCAGGGGATGAGAATCCTCGGTGTCTGCCTCGTTTCCTGTTTTCCAGGAGCATTCACCTGGCCTGGAGCCCGCCCGTCCACTACCCTACCTCTACCCTACCTCAGGCTACCACAGTCAGTCTCCTGCTCCTTGACCTCCCTTTCCCTTAAGAAGTATGAAGGTACAGGGCTGGGGCTTGTGCTGTAACTTGTCTGTTAATCAGGGACCAGTGCTCCCTCCACCCCTCCTCTTCACTGCCAGCCCTTCCTGGAGATAAAGTTGACCTGCGTGGTCTTGGATAAACATGGAAAGGCTAGTAGGACAGCCTCAGTCACGTAAAGACGGGAAAACACACTCGGGGGGCCCCATCTCCCACAGACCTCCCACTTTCTTCCTCTTCCTACTTCCCACTTCCTGTCCCTGGAGGGTGGGGAGGCTCACCCCTCTATTCACAAGAACTGCCTAGTGCCGGGGCTCCATCCTTCAGTCCTCCACAGCCCTGACTCCGCCCCCTCATCTTTGTCTTCCTCAGTCAGGTTGGGACTCAACAACCCGCTCCTGGTGGAGGTGAGGGACACAGCCCCCAGGTCAGAGCGCAGCACGGCGCACGAGTTGAGGCCCTATTCTCCTGGCCTCAGAGAGTTCAGCTTTGAGCCCCTGCTCTGCTGCTAGTTCCTGGCCATGCGATGGAACAAGTAATTATGGGCAAGCTTCGGTGTCATCTTCTAGGAAATGGGAAAATTAATAACACCCCATAGAACTGTAGGAAAACTGACTGGCATTACCCAGTAAAGGCTTTACACCATGCCTCCTGTACGGGAAACCATCCCTAAGGGTGGCTACACTTATTCGCTGGGAAAATCACCCTTGTTTTGATCTAAAGGGCAGAAACCAAGCCTCAACTGTGACATCTAAGAGGACGTAGAAGTGAGTATCCACGAAGTCCCACGGCCTGCCACGAAGGTCAGGATATCTGAGTTTCTCCATAATGGCAAAACACAGGTAACCTGACCGGGGTCCTAGGATTCTAACAACTGGCATGTGAAAGACACAGGAAATACCACTGTCCTGGGTGTCCTATGGGTAAGACTACTGATAACAGCCAGGGCCAGTGAGCTCGAGGTTCTGTATCTCCAGGGCCTGGCCGGCTTCGCATGGGACAGTTGCACGGAGGGGCACACGCATTTGGGCTCAAGGGGGACACTAGACCCTATGACTATGGGTCTCAAATTCTCAGACAGTGTCTCCAGTCACAACATTTTCCCTGATAACGATGGATTGTTAAGTATGTCCGAAAATAGGACTGGATTTTTATGCCTCATAAGATTCCTTCAGTCCGGTCACAAATGTGAACGAATCATGTGTCACACTCTCTGAGTGGAATATATATCTGGAAGGTAGAGTCCCCAAGCCCTCCGACGATAGTTTAGTAAAAGGTCGGGGAGCTCTGGCTTTCTCAGATTGAATGACACAGCTGCGCCTGGAGGCTTTGTCTGGAAGCCCTGCCTCTGGTGAGTCAGAAGCATGCTTACCACCCCCCCTTCTCTTCCAGTAGCGACCATTTGTTCTGAAAGAGTACCTTGTGGGAGGGGTAACAGGAATAAATGACATCCATGTAAGCATTTTAGCTTCCTCTCCGTGGAGGCCTGTTTCCAGGCTAGTCTGCTGAGGTCCTTAGTGTGTGCGTTCCCTCAGAGGAGGGGACCCTTTTCAATAGAACATCACAAAGGGGTAGGCTAACAGTGCCCCTGGGGCACAGCAGCGGACAACCCCACCCCCCTGCGCTCCCCGGACAGGGGCACACACAGGCCCAGGGAGGAACACTGTGAGCGGGTTTCACAAAGAGACGAAGGCAAAGTGGAGAGGGAGGGGGAACAATCCCAAAGGCCTGAGGGCTGTTTACCTTCCCACAGATCCACCGTCTGAAAAATGTCCGTGGTCCTGACGCCGTAGATCTCGGCAGCTTTTAGGAACTGGGAGATTTGCTCCATCTGCTTAAAAGCCATCTTTGACTCGGAGATCTTGGGAATGGGCTCCTGTCCTGGTGGGTATAGACTGTTTATCAGCTTGCACAGGACCTGAAGGGAGAAAGGGGAGACAGAATCAGTGTTTCCCTTTGTGTTTATAATGTGAGCCTTTGATCAGTAAATAAACATCCTGGTTGTGTCTTTGGTCATCCTCTGTTACAATGATATAAATAAAGGACCCCGAGCCCTGAGGTTTTTGGGGGAGACTCCTGGAACATCATTCGAGTCGGTCTCCTCATTCCACATTCGCCGACGCCGTCCTTTCCTTCGGGGACCCCTGGACCTGCTGGAGCTGGACTCCGGCATGTTTACCCATCACGGACGCAAAGTGAATCCAGGCCCTACAGGGCGCAGCTTACAAGTTTGGGCAGAAGCAAGTCTTGCGCCCCAGGAAGGCATTGGCTCAGGGCCGCGTGGACGGGTGTCCCCGCCAAATCCCAAAGACCCAGGTGGCCTCCCTCCCATGGCTGCTCCAGACTCCAGCGGGTCCTGTAGCCTAGGAATCCCCTGCCCTCCTTGCTCCTCCCTTCCTTCCTTTGGGGGATGGAAAGAATGTTTACAAATAGGGGAAAATGTGTGGTGATGAGGCCGTGATTGCAGACTTTCTAGGGAGGGAGAAGAGGTCAAATAATAGAATCTAATATTATGTCTTCTATCAAAAGGCAGATCAGAATCAGGCTTCAATAACTCATCCATACGTGCCAACGACGTATAAAATAACTGAACGGGGAACCGTCCTCCTAGATGCCTCTAACCCAAGTCCTGGGCAACCCAACAGAAGCAGGGAATGGCTGTTACGTAACAGTAAATCACAGCCTGCGGGAATCAGCAGTCCCCAGCCCCCAAACGCACAGGAGCCTCTGGAGAGAAGAGCCGTTCTCAAATAAGGATTCCCTTCAGTTTCTCGAGAACCCATGCATTCAACAGACATTCAGTACTCCAGGTGGCAGGGCTCCGGGAAAGAAGGGAAGATGGGAAGGTGCTTAGTCTCCCTGACCCCTTCCTTTGTTGTACTTTGTAACTAACCCATTCCCTGGGGGAAGGAATAACCCTCCAGTAGCCGAGGGACCCAAAGGCTGGAGAAATGGAAGGGAAATCCTTATCTCTATTTCCACTGGAAAAAGCAAAAAGGCTTTTCTCATTTGGCAACAACTCCCGAGGAAGCTGCCATGCCTCCGATGGCTGGAGAATTCTCTAAGCCGGCCAGGGAATCGGGCGGGAGCCCAGCTCTTCAACGCTGGAGAAATAAAGCCATGCCCGTGCCCACCCCGCCAGACACAGAGATTGGCAGCCGCAGCCCCCACCCCCCAAGCCTCGCGTTGGAAGAGAAAGCCCTGGAGGGCTTCCCAGCCCACTGCCCCAGCAAACCGAGACCCTTAGGCCTTACCGTCCCGTCCATTAACCACTGCTGAAAATGGGCCCGGCCGGGGGGCGGATGCTCTATGTCCTCGGCGCACTGCAGGATGATCCAGTCCACCAGCTTGTTCTCCAGGTCCGCGTCATACTTCTGCTCGATCTTCTCCTGCACCTCTCGGCTTAAGCCGTAGCTCGGGCCCCTGTTAGCCATCTCTGGAAGACAAGAGAGGACACGCGCGGCATCCACACAATAGCAGCAGCGGCCCCGGGCTCCGTGCGAGCGGGGCTGGGACGTGCGGGGCTGGGCGCTCGGGCCCAGCAGCAGCGGAGCGGGCAGAAAGCCGGGCGTGGTTTAAATCGAGGAGCCAATGAAGCCACCGGGGTTTCACCTACCAACGCGAAAGGAAAGCGCAGCCCCGCGCCGGTGACTCTAGAATAAAGCCCCCGCTGGTCCAGGGGGCTGGAACGCCCCTCTCGGTCCCGCCTATCGATGGGATGGGATGAGATGATGCGCTCGGACTCCCAGTCGAGGCCGAGCCCCCGGCAGCCGGGGGAGGGGGGGGCTGGGTGGTGGTCGTGGCTCCCCCTCTCCAGAAGCGCTTTGCAGAGGCAGGGACCCTGGGATGGGAGGGAGCAAGTCATTAACAGGCAGGAAGGCAGGCCGCCTTGACGTTAAGCGGCTGGTGCTGCAGGGCGCCTGCAAGAAGGGTACACTGATTCGCTTTTCTCCTCGCTGAGGAGGGTCAGACCCGGGCCGTTGCTAAGAGCCTCGCAAAAAGCCGGCCCTCTGGTGTGTCACTCAAACCCGCCTGCCTCCCTCCCGCTGAGAGCTTCTTTCGGGCTGCACAATTCTTTCCCCTCCTCTGGGGGAGACGGCCGATTGTCTACCCGGCCTGCGCACAGCTGCACGGGGCCTGGGGCCTGGGGGAGGGTCCATTCTGTCAGCTGTCCATCTGTCGGGAGTTGCCAAACCACTTTCCCGGTGCCCCGAGGTAACAGTTGTCTGGCTGGACGCGAGGGAGGGGCGGAGAGCCACAACCGTTCACTGGTTAAGCTGCCAGCCAGATTCCATCCAGAAACTTCCATCCTGGTGCGAAACTGTCGTGCCTCAGTTTGACTTATCCAAAGAATGCACCTTTTTAATGCCATTTTTAATGGAAAGATACTAAGAGCATGTTTTATTAATTAAACGGAGCTCAATGTCAATGTGCTAAGAAACTCATGGAGTGAAAGGTTTTGATAGAGTGTGAACATTTCATCTGTTTATTGTAGATAAGGACCTGGCAGGCCCCACTGACATGCTACCGGTGGGAACTGCATACTTGGTCAAACAAGACCTCAGGCCAAATCAACTTAGACTCGGGTTGGCCTGAATTTTTTTTTTTTTAAAGGATTTTATTTATTCGGGCGCCTGGGTGGCTCAGTGGGTTAAAGCCGCTGCCTTCGGCTCAGGTCATGATCCCAGGGTCCTGGGATCGAGGCCCGCATCGGGCTCTCTGCTCGGCGGGGAGCCTGCTTCCTCCTCTCTCCTCTCTCTCTGCCTACTTGTAATCTCTCTCTCTCTCTGTCAAATGAATAAATAAAATCTTTTTAAAAAAAGATTTTATTTATTCATTTTCACAGAGGGAGAGAGATCTCAAGGAGGCAGAGAGGCAGGCAGAGAGAGAGAGGGGGAAACAGGCTTCCTGCTGAGCAGGGATCCCGATGCGGGCCTCGATCCCAGGACCCTGAGAGCATGACCTGAGCCGAAAGCAGAGGCTTTAACCCACTGAGCCACCCAGGCGCCCGGCCTGAAATTTTTGTAACTGACAAAGAGCTGGGCAATCAGCCTTCCTAGACCGTAGACCACTTGGGGCGTAAGGTCTCATTGGTGTTGTGTACGTCTCTGGGTATTTTTCATGAGAAAAATCACCCCAAAACGTGTCCTTTTGGTTCATTCAGCAAATATTCTCTGAGTGCTTAATTGTGCCAAGTACTGCACTGGAGAGGAATCAAAGAGAACTTCCCCCGGAAAGGATTGCTCTGTTGACTCAGGCATGTTAGAGAAAGCAATTAGGGTACATGCGAAGGTAATCTTGGTGCAAAACTGGCTGGAAACTAGGCAGGGAACAACTCCTTAAAGAATGCAGGTATTGAGAGAAATCTGCTGGCTGGGGCCTGCACTAGTGGAAATGTAATCACTTGGTAGACATGCCTGGGAAAAGACTTGGTGGTCAGTAGCTGAAAGTGTAGAGAGAGAACTCTGAGACACACAGGGCTCTAAGGGAACCTGCTTTTAGGAGAGCGCTGGGTTTAGCAAAAGGCACGGAAAGGATGGACTAATGGAGATCTTGGTGCTGCATGGAATCTTCGGTCGAAGAAGCTCTAAAGACAACAGAACTGTCCCTGGAGACTTGGGGGTTCGGGGAAGAGTTTAGAGCAGGGAAATTGTCCGCGGAATTTCGGAAGTCATTGATTTGCATCTTGGGTGGCAGCAGTGAGGTTGATTCCAACGTGCCACTAAAGAAACAGAAGGATGTTACTTCTCTGCGGCTGGAATTGCTCAAAGGAAGAGGGGTTTTTTATATAAAGCTAGAAACAATTCTAAAAGATGTATGTACATTTACCTTCTTTCCTCTTCTTCCTTCCTTCCTTTCTCTCTTCCTTTTTTCCCCTTCCCTCCTTCCCTCCCCCCTCCCTCTTCCCTCCCTCTTTTCTTCCTTTCTTTTCTTTTCTTTTCCTTTCCTTTCCTTTCCTTTCCTTTCCTTTCCTTTCCTTTCCTTTCCTTTTTTCTTTCCTTTCCTTTCCTTCTTTTTTCTTTCTTTCCAGATCATTTGTACCCAAAGATTTCCTTTCATTGTTACAAAATAGATGGGGTGCTTCAAGCGAATGATTGAGTTCATGGTTCTAGAGAGGATAGAGTGGCAAAGAATAGGGGCCACAGCCCAGGAATAGATTAGAAGTGTCCAGCAATCTACCAGAAGTCTTTAGAGAAAAAAATGTTTGATCCCTGGGGGAAATGGGCTCAACTCTTCATTTACTGAGTGTCTACTAGTGTTAGAATTAATTTTCTGGCAACTTTATTAAAGGGCCTATGTATCTGAGTACAAAAATGCATGAGACATGGCAACATGGTCTAGTAGCAAAGTTAAACTTGTGAACAAAAATACCAGCCAGGTGTCATGCTAAAAATATGCACAAGGTACTGAGGTACAATGATACCTAGAAGAAGGGGGTAGGAATTGGGGAACAGGTTTATAAATGGGATGACTTTAAGCCTCAAAAGATGAGTGGGTATTTATCAGATGAAAGGAGTGAGATGTTACCAGGTAGATGTGGTGAAGCAGGAGGGGTTGGGAACGTCAGGAACGTGGCTGGCAAAGGCAGCTTTGTTAGGCAGGTGAAAATGTTCCAGTACCAACAAAGCATAGGATCAAAGAGAAGAGACATACAGGAAGAAAAATAAGACTTGACTGCCATGGAGGTTAGAGACCATAAAGGAGTCTGCTTGCAAGCGCCCGTAGTTAAATTTTCAGGAATTGTGAGAGCCAGTTGTCACTCAGCCATTATAAGCAATTAAATTATATAAACTTATAATTAAATAAATTACAAATGTTAAATACTCAAAATGGATCACTTCCTAATTTATTTTGCTACATTTTACTATTACATGTGCTTTTAAGGATATTATTATGCTTGTTGTCTGTATATGGTGTATTTACTATATAATGGTGTTAGCTCCTGGCCATTTTTGCCCAGCTTGGTTGTATTCAGTGACATCACAGTGATGGCTTCAAACCAGTCATTAATGGAATATTTATGCCATGGAAGTTGGCAAATTTATAAACCAGGGTGTTTTTATTCTGTTTTGTTTTTCTGGAAATCGAGCTGTTAAATATTTACTGGCTTTGCCTACCACTGGACTTATGCAAAAGAATTTTGAGTTTTTTTATTAGGGAAAGAGAATCATCCGAATGATGTGGGTGAAGGAAAAGGAGATGATCAGAATGACCCCAAGTTTGACTGGTATAACGGGTTAATGTGGTGCCATGTATGGTAAGGGGACTCATTCCGTAGATCCATATAGAGGAAAGGTAACAAGGTTTGTACTTCCGGCATCTGGGAGGCCCACGATCCATTCCAGGTCATTAGATAGTTGGCTTAACAGGTCTGGAGCTCAAGAGGAAAGTCTGGAATGGAGGAACGGACTTGAATCACCTGCACGCAAGTAGCTGTTAAAACTAGGATTGTGGCGGGCACCTGGGTGGCTCAGTGGGTTAAAGCCTCTGCTTTCAGCTCAGGTCATGATCTCAGGGTCCTGGGATCGAGGCCCGCATCGGGCTCCCTGCTCAGCGGGGAGCCTGCTTCCCCCCCCCCCCCCTGCCTCTCTGTCTCCTTGTGATCTCTCTCCCTCTGTGAAATAAATAAATAAAATCTTTAAAAAAAAAACAAAAAACCTAGGATTGTGGCAGGGTGCCGGAGTGGCTCAGTCAGTTAAGTGTCCACTCCTGATTTCGGCTCAGGTCATGATCTCAGTCAGAGTTGTGAGATTGGGCTCTGCCCCTCAAAAAACTAGGAGCGTGGGTGTGGTTGCTTAAGGTAAGTAGCGGGAGAAGAAGGCCAAGGTCAGAATTTCCCAGAATCTTAACATTAATTCAGTGGGTAAGGAGGAGAAGCGAGCAGCGCGGTCAGAGATGCCTGGGGGGCGAGGGCATCAAAACAAAGATCCTGACCTCAGGAAGACTGGGACATACAGGAGAATCATAAAGCGCTGAAGATCTTTTTTTTTTTTTTTTAAGATTTTATTTATTTGAGAGAGAGAGAGAGTGAGAGAGAGAGAGAGAGCATGAGCTGGGGAGAGGGGCAGAGGGAGAAGCAGACTCTCTGTTGAGCAGGGAGCCCCATGCAGGACCCTGGGATCATGACCTAAGCTGAAGGCAGACGCTTAACCAACTGAGCCACCCAGGTGCTCCATAAAGCACTAAAGTTCTATCAAAAAGATGAGAACAGAATGCTGTTTCTGAGAGCATAGAGGACCCAGTGACAAACCTGTTAAAAACAGAAAGGTGGGAACAAGTTGGGAAAGACTTTCAATGGGAAACTGACATGTGAGCTTTTCATTTTATTATTATTTTTTTTAGTAGAAGGAAGTTTTTCTGTCAGCAAAAACCCTGAAAGCCCAAGAAAAGTGAGAGCCCAAATGTTTGGAAGGATAATTTCCTCAAAAGACACATTTGGTTACAAAAAAAAAAATTGCCTGCCTTTTTTTAGGTATATTCTCTAAATGTACAAAAGCACCACATTTTTAAAAAATCAAACCAACCATGCATATCACGTGATTACGTTTCTAAATTAAAAATGACTAGATGAGGGCGCCTGGGTGGCTCAGTGGGTTAAAGCCTCTGCTTTTGGCTCAGGTCATGATCTCAGCGTCCTGGGATCGAGGCCCGCATCGGGCTCTCTGCTCATCAGGGAGCCTGCTTCTTCCTCTCCCTGTCTCTCTGCCTGCCTCTCTGCCTACTTGTACTCTCTCTCTCTGTCAAATAAATAAATAAAATCTTTTAAAAAAAAAAGACTAGATGAGTATTTAAAAGGGATCTTTAAAAGGTGTATCGAAATTCCACGATCTTCTTTCCTTCAGAAAATAAGAGTTTCTTACTTGTTTGGGTTTTATTTTACCAGTTTCAAATTTAATGAATATTAGGCATATTCCCTTTGGGCACTGACGTTCTGTGGCTGGTTCTGTGTTCTCCTTGCTGGCTCCATGCTTCGTAAAGCTCAGCCTTGCCCCAGGCTCTTTCCCTCCTCTCCTCCACACAGAACTTTCTATTGGCTGCTCAGAGAACAGCATACTGTTTAGATTTGTGTCTGGAGATGCCTCTAAGCTCAACGGATGCAGCAAAAGCAAATTTATTCTGTGGCCTCACTTAGCTTTCCTTAGCATTGGCGTCTGCCTTCTTTCTGTCCATCGCACATGCTGAGATTGTTTAGAAGGGTCATGTTGCTGTTAAAATAATGCAGGAGTTTCAGAGGATAAGGCACTCAGGGGCTGCTGCTTGTTCAAGCATTTTCCATGTCATTGGATAAACGGCATGGAGTGGTTTCAGAGGGGAAAAAAAGGAAAGAAAGAAAGAAAAGAACAAAGTGGGCTTTGGGGGGAAATGGGGAAAAAACTCCCACTGAAGTAATTAACAATGCACTAGGATACATGATCTCGTTGACACAAAATCACTTGGAATTTGTGATGTTATCCTCTGCAAAGCTGTATTAAATTTTAAAACGGCTTTTCCAGGGGCATCTGGGTGGCTAAGATGCTTGGGCGTCTGCCTTCAACTTGGGTCATGATCTCCGGGTCCTGGGATCGAGCCCTGAGTCGGGCTCCCAGTTCCATGGGGAGTCTGCTTCTCCCACTCCCTCTGCTTGTACTCTTTCTCTCTCTCAAGTGAATAAAATATTTTTTAAAAAATAACAATAAATAAAACACCTTTTCCTATCTTCAGATAGTGAAGGTTTCTCCTCCTCTCCTTTTCTAACATTTGGATGTTTGAAATGATACCACACAACTAACCTTCCAATTCAGCATCTTGAGGAGAGGAAGGTGCTTTGCAAGCCCTGCCCACTTCCTTGCCTCTTTTCCTTCCTAACCCCCACAAATTATGTCCACCAGTTTCTCACTGGACTGTGCTCAGTGCATTATAAGTGAAAAGATAGTGACTCCTATGTGTGTCATTGTTCTAAATGTACTGTACTTACAGAATCCTTGTTTTATTATCTAGCTTTATGTCATTTTACAGCTGACAAAACTTCGAAGAGCTTAAGTAAATTGCTCAACTACAGGGTTTGTAAATGGTGAGCCAGGATTTTAAACCCACACAGCATAGTCTGTCCCTAAACTCAATGCACATCACCTCTACAGGTATGCTACGAATCTCTAAGCATGCTTATTACATTTTATTATGACATTTAGCTCCAGAAAAGCCCCATGGGCAGGCCCGCTTCCACTTCGCCTTTTGAATCCTCGTGCCTAGCAGTGTCTGGGTGGAGCAGGCCCTGGAATGGCCACCCTACCATCCGCTATCAACTCCCCCTGGCACCAGGCACCACAGCACATGCGTGACTCATGTGTATTTGAGTGGTCGGTGACTTCTGTTCAGTATAAAAGATAACTGATAGATTGCTGTCTTGTAAGGCATTAACCTTTTTAGTATCTGAGTCAGGGGTCCTGAAGACTACCTGCAGGTTCAATGACTTGTTAAGACTCATACCCAGGGCTTATTAGTGAAAGGGTACACAGCAAAATCTGCAAAGGAAAAGGATACATGAGGTGATGTCTGGGGAAATGAGGCACAAGCTTTGAGAATCCTCTCCCAGGGGTCATGCCACATGAACTGAAAATCCCCCAGTAAGGAGTTGTGACGATACATGTGAAATGTCCACCAGGCAAGCTTGTGCGATTCAGTGCCCAAGTATTGGAAGCTGGCCACTTATGCAGCCTCTGCCTGGCACCTGTAATTCCAGACTCCCAGAGGGAAAGGTGTTCAGCACAAACCCTACTGTTTATGCAGTATAGACAGTTTAGGCATAGTGAGCCACTTTCACCCGTTCTGGAAATTGTGGAAACCTCCTAAGAGCCACGTTCCCAGATGCCAGCCAATGGCTCACCTTACAAGCAGGTCTCTCTGAGGCTAAGCAGTCAGGCCTGCTATGTTAGCTCTCTTTGGCACAGGCATTTTATCCCAACGATTTTCTCTATGTGCCATGTCAATTTGTTTTGCCTTGACACCAACTCAGTAATATCAAGGCTCACTACTGCACAAGCCCATTTTAGTTCTTAAAAAACACCTATGTAATAATTGCATTTCGTATTTTCTTACTATTTCTGCACTTCAGAAAGCTCTCTGACATAGATAACAGTCATTTGGCTATTTGTACTTAAGACACATATTAATAGAAAAGGAATGTTTTCTGCAGGTAGGCAATAATATATAAAGATTGCCTCTTTAGAATATACTACATTGTTAAGATCACATCCCCCCATTTAAATGACAAATAAGCCAACATTTAGAAGCTATATATTTCCTTTATATTGCTGTAAAGTTTTGAGCCTTTAAAAAAGGATAACCTTAAGTACAAATATAACATGCAGAATATAATAAAGTGGTATCCTTACTTTTTAAACTTTATTATAATTTAGAATTTTTTCTGATCATTTCAGATTTATATTATTTATTTTTTTAAATTTTATTATTTATTTATTTATTTGACAGAGAGAGAGAGATCACAAGTAGGCAGAGAGGCAGGCAGAGAGAGGAGGAAGCAGGCTCCGCACTGAGCAGGGAGCCTGATGTGGGACTTGACCCCAGGACCCTGACATCATGACCTGAGTCAAAGGCAGAGGCTTAACCCACCGAGCCACTCAGGCGCCCTTCAGATTTATTTTAATAAAGACTGTCCTACATTTTGTGAACTGCATTTTAAAATCAGAAGCAATTTTACAAATCTCTGTATATGACTAACACCAAACAAAAGACAAAAAATTCCAGCTTTATTAACAATTCTAAGTAGAACAGAACACAATTAAGAGCTGTCCTGGTTAACATAAGCATTTAGCAGGTAAACATCTCTTGAACAGAAAAGCAGGAAATATTTTAATTAAAAAAAAATGCAACATGGATAGACCTAGAGGGTATTAGATTAAGTAAAGTTAAGTCAGACAGAGAAAGACAAAATATATGATTTCACTTATATGTGGAACCTAAAAAGCAAAACAAACAAAGGAGAAACAGACCCATATAAACAGAGAACAAACTGGTGGTTGTCAGAGGGAGAGGGATGAACAAAAATAACTGAAGGGGAGTGGGAGTTACAGGCTTCCAGCTATGGAATGAGTAAGTCACAGGATGAAAGGTACTGCACAGGGAATAAAGTCAATGGTATTGTAACAGTGCCACATAGTACAGACAGTAGCTACATTTGTGGTGAGCAGAGTGTAACATACAGAGCTATCGAATCACTATGTTGTACACCTGTGACTATTACATAACACTCGTGTGTCAACAATACTTCAATTAAAAAAAAAATCAAGGACTGAAGGAGAAAATTTTCCAAACAGCAGCTTGTACTTTCTTCACAATCTGCATCATTTGTATCATACATCATTGAATAAATACTCATGTGATATTTACAAAGTAGAGACACGAGGAAAAAACCTAAGTCTCGGGGTCTTTCATTTGTTATCCCTCTTCCAAGCTTCTCGGCCCATTAGTTTACATACCAAGTAAAAATGTGATTCTAGTTAACTACAGTTGAAAGTTTATCAATTAAGTCATCAATAGTGTAAACAAGGAGTTGAATGTCCGCTTTTTCCTTCATTCGGTGATCACTATGCTTTCGGAGGATGACATCTACGTCTGTGCTGACCACTCGGTCAGCAACCTGTATGGATGCATGCCAAGGTACGATGTCATCTTTCATGCCATGGAGCAGTCGTACGGGGCAGTTCACAGGGATAGGACTATGTAACAAGCAGTGGTGTTCGGCTTCCTTAATGAAACTGTACTGAATGTGATAAACTCCTTCTTCACTGTACCTTGATGGCATGGCCCACACGCCTTTCATCTCTACTTCCTTTTTGACCTATTGGGAAAAACGAGGAAAATAAATATATGCAATACTAACACATGCACTAGTCTTAAACAGTATAAGGAAAGCAGTGCTAGAGGAAAAGGAAAAAAGAGATAAAGTGTAATAATGATAATTATCAATAATTAAACACTGTGCAAGATACTCTGACAGGCACTTTACACAAAGTATCTCCCGAGATCCCGGTAAAAACTGTTATTATTATCGCATTTTTAAAAAAGAGGGTATTAGAGTCTAGAGAGGTTAAATTTCACGTATAAAACTGAATGGTAACAACTGTCGTGGCTAGGATTCAAACTTAGATTTAGCTTTATCAGGTAACATCTTAAATCAGGTGCTGCTTCACTCCAAATGAAAGGGAAAATGAAGGGGAGGAAAAAGTAATTTATTGGAATCAGTTCAGGTATCATTCATAATATATAAAACCAAATATTAGGAATAACAATTGTTTAGATTTCAAAAGCACAAAACTCAAAGTGTCTATATCTGAAGATACTAAAATGGGGACGAGATAATGAGAGAAAAGAATTAAGCCTAGAACTAAAAATGAGAAATAAGACAGTAATTACTCTGGCACAATCAAACATAGAATTTCAGGCTAGGGGTGTCTGGGTGTTCAGTCGGTTGGGTGTCTGCCTTTGGCTCAGGTCATGATCCCAGGATCCTGGGATTGAGCCCCACATCGGACTTCCAGCTCAGTGGGGAGTCTGCTTCTCTCTTTCCCTCTGTCTCTCCCTCTGCTTGTGCTCTCTGTCTCGCTCACTTTCTCTCAAATGAATAAATAAAATCTTTAAAAAAAAATTTCAGGCTAAATGTTACAAAAAAAAAAAGCACTGTTTTTGCCTTCCAGAGTCCTAGGGAATGAGAAAAAAAGGTGTTATTTTGGAAGACAATGAAGTCTTCCAAATACTTCCTGAAAACTGAACAAGGAAATCATTTCTACACTTATTCCCTTAAGATGAAACACTGGGTATCTTTTGATTCTTGAAGAATTTTTACTTATTAGATAATACTTTGTCTTACTTTTTATAATTTGTCTTTACAATTTCTTTTTTTTTTTTAAGATTTTATTTATTTATTTGAGAGAGAGAGAGAGCAGAAGCAGGGGGAGGGGCAGAGGGAGAGGGCAAAGCAGGCTCCCCACTGAGCAGGGAGCCCCACACAGGGCTCAATCCCAGGACGCTGGGATCATGACCAGAGCAGAAGGTAGACATTTAACCGACTCAGCCACCCAGGCACCCCTTAAACAATTTTTCTAATTAAAGTAACATATATGCCTTATAGAAAACGTGGGAAATATAGAAATTATAAAAAGAAGTAATCACACATAATCCCACCTCTTGGATACAACAACCATTAATATTCTGGCTCATTTCCTTCCAATATTTTTCTCCATGTTATTTGGTTTTATACATGTAATGTGTAAAACAGATATCTATTACACATTCATATACAGTTTTCTACACTGCTTTACTTCTACATAATTTCTTGGTTTTAAAAAAATTCTAGGGCGCCTGGGTGACTCAGTTGGTTAAGCGACTGCCTTCGGCTCAGGTCATGATCCGGGAGTCCCGGGATCGAGTCCCGCATCGGGCTCCCAGCTCCATGGAGAGTCTGCTTCTCCCTCTGACCTTCTCCCCTCTCATGCTCTCTCTCACTCTCTCTCAAATAAATAAACAGAAATTCTTTAAAAAAAAATTATATGAAGTTTTCAAAGGTTGCACAGTAGTCCATTATACTGGATCTAAGCTAATTAAATATTTCCACACTACTAGGTACTTCCATGAACATCTTGAGCACAAAGATTTATCTGTGTATAATAAAGGATTTGGAAAGATTATCAGAACTTTAATATATCAAGATGTAAATTTTTTTTTTTTAAGATGTAAATATTTTTAAGGCTCTTGCAACCATGTTATATTAAGGGCATTTCTGACTAGAAAAACAGGTGGACATCTTATCAAAAATAAGGAAAAATAAAAGGAAAGAAAAACCAAGTATATTGAAAACTTTTGTATTTAAATTTTCAGGGAAGATATTATGATTTTTCCATATTTAAAATACGCCAATTTACTGCAAATACGAAAGGAAAACAAGAATTTAAACAGTAAAAGATGTATCATGTAATCTGTACATATGCATACATTTTAATGTATTTTTTTAAATTCCCAAACGATTTACTGATTCAGTGGAAAAGCTGTGTATCTGAAAGCTATACTCCTAAACATGTGTTCGAAAGATTTGAAATTAATAAAATTCTAAAAACGTGTAAGTATATGAATCTATATTAATGTCAAGGCATTTTCTTCATTAAAACATGGGAACTGAATACTTAAGGCAAAAATGATATTCAGTGATCCTCAAAAATACTCAGGATAATGCCTAAATTTCTAATTTCAGTAATTAGAACTTAGTTTCATTGGTTATTAGATGAAGTGGGAGCTGTGGTAATTACTGAGACATAATTAAGAACAGCTGCATTTTAAGTATCCCCGCCCCCTATCCAGATGTTATCTGGCACTGAATTGAATGAATACTATCCATCTGAAGAACAAACTTCACTTTACAGAAAGTTATAAGTAACTGAACCCTCAAAAACAAAAAGTTCAGAAATAGCAAAAAACATTAACCGAAGGAAAGGTACAATATACATTAAGTTCTACAGCTAGAAGAAACCACATCAAGGCCATGTGGTTGAGAGGCTTATATTCCAAACAGCTGTGCATCCTGTCTGATGGCCTCAAGTGTTCAAAGAAGGAGACATCGTTCGAGTCAGTTCCTAAATAATAAGCAATGCTGACTGTTAACACTTACTGGGGTAAAGATGATAGTAACAATCACCACTTTCGCTGCCTTGCCATTGTTTAGAGCTAGTTGCTTCTGTGAAGAAGAGATAGTGGTCTTAGTGCCCCTGCGCTTACCTTACACACGCTTTTAAATTAACATGCTTCTATTAATTAACAACCATTTGCTAGTCTGATTTGGGATTAGCAAAAACATGCCCTGATTTGCAGGCTACAGATCTTCTCAGTCACTTAGGGGATATCTACCATATCCTCCCTAAGTGATGTGGATACACACACATACAAAGAAATTTACAAAGATCTTGTCATTTACCAACTAACAACAATGAAAAAATTATTTAAACACCTCCTTCTCAATCTGGTATGTTCTTGAAATAATTTCCTAGCAGGAGAAGCACTATTTAACTGGGTTAGAGGATGGGGTAAAGGGTTCAAAGTTTATATGCAGAAAGCTTCAATGGTAGGAGAATTTCACAGCATGAGGACACTGAGCAACTATGCATGAGAAACAACTAAGAAAGCAAAAAATAAAAAAATAAAAAATAAAATAAAATAAAAATTTAAAAATAAATCAGAAATAGGAGGTAAGTGCAAGGTAGACCAGCTTCGTAATCTTAGCCCTCAGAGCAAATGACATAGAACCTGCATATGCAGATAATGCCATTTCTTCAGAAGCTGAGAAGAATGTGGACTGAGAAAAAACTTAGAACAGATAATATATGGCACTGGTATGTACCAGTGCAGAACTTGAGGTAAAAGTCCCAAGTCTCAAGTTGAATAGCAGAATATTCAACACTACATGTGCTTCTTCCCTCCACTTTATTTCCTTTCCTCCTCCATGGGCTCATCCACTCTCTAGACCAGCGGTTGTTCAACTTTACCGGTTGGGCTTGTTAAAACAGCTCACTGGGCCGCACTCCCAGTTTCTCAGGGAAAGCTTGGGAACATGTATTTCTAACAAGTTCTTAGGAGATGCTGATGTTGCTGGTCTTGGGACACCACTTTCTGAACCACCACTTGACTGTTTTTCTTTCATTTTTTGTGCCTTAGTCCCACCAGGATCATAGTCCCACAGGGACACCTAGACCCTTAGGAAAAAGACATGAAAAGAAAACTCAACTGATTACAAAACAGTTAACAAAATATACAAAAATAAACAGCCTCGACCCACGATTTCTTTACCCCTGCAGACAACTGACGTGCCTAAACATACATCCAATAATGAAGTGTAACAAATAAATTACCTTCATTGATTTCAGAAACCTCATTTCAACCATGATTTGCTGAAGGGCATGCTAATAATGAAAAGCACATTTTTTTTTAAAAGTGAGAATTAGTAGTAGAAAAGAATGCCAACTAAGTGTCTAAGCCAGGAATGGCAAATCTCATCTCCTGTGTGCTAATTCTGATCGACTGATGGTGTATACTTGGAGAGCTCTGCTGAGAAAGGCTCTGAGGCTGCTTTCAGGTTAAAAAAAAGTTTCATAACTGATGAGCCAAGTCTAACATGATCATAAGAATAAGTACTATTTCCCACGTGCCACAAAATAAGAGGTACAAAAAGAGATCACAACATATGCTAAGTTAATGTGATTAATAAAGAAAATGTTGCTAAAAAAGTGTGATTTCATTAACATGGCTCAACTATTTGGCAGAATGATTTGAAGAGGCTGTGAAAAAAAGGAAACCTCGAACAAGAGACCAATTAGTTAAAGAAGGCAGAGATTATATACAAAAAGGCAGCTAAGGCAAAAGATGAGTGAGCATAGAAGTCAAAGGACAGACGACACATGAACAAATGTTCAAAGAGAGGGAGCAGGAGAATGACAGGCGGTTGCTTGTAACTTACCTCAACAGGAAGCTGATTGAACTGTGTCACTAGGCCATCTACAGCTGTTGCTATGCCAATAAGGGCAATGACCTTTTGTGGCCTTGCAATTGCAGCATGAAACATAAGCCATCCACCAAGGCTAGATCCAACTAGTATCTAAAAATAAAAATTTATAGTTTTAAAGAGGAATTTTCTTTTCTGTAAGTGGACTAAGTAATTTATGTATGTACTTTTTTCTTCTACATCCATTAGCTCCTAGACTTTTAATATTTGGCACAAAGTAGAATTAAAATTATGACTGCAGTGAAAAGTAAAATGCTTACTTACATTTTATGAGAAAATGATAGAACAAATTTAAGTCAAATACCAAAGTTGATGGTTAAATATTTAAACTATTAAATTTTCATAGCTAAAGAAACAGTTAAAAAAGCATGAGGTCAGTCAATAATCATATTTAACAAAAACAGTCACCTGTGGTCCTTCAGCTAAGTCATCAATTATAGAAAGAACATCTTTTCTCCACCTTCCCACTGTGCATTCTTGTAAGTTGCCATCCGAATTTCCAACTCCCGAATAATCAAACCTAGGAAAAGGGAAAACAAATCTACATCTAAATATCTATTTATATACTTGTTTCTCTGATTTTTGAGGAAGATAGTACATTTACCATTATTACAATGCTTAAAATATATTAAAATGAAATACTGAGGTCAATCTCTATTTCAGCAGATCCTACTGGCATAACCTTCAAATACTGCCTCCATCCACTAACTCTCTCACCCTTCTCGCCACCAGCTGCTGCTCCACATCACTATCTCCTCTGACTGGACCAGTGTGACAGTGTCCGCCTAAGTCTCCTGCCACCCTTTCCTACCCTCGTAGTTTTTTCCCCATGTAGTCATCAGTGATCCTTTTAAAACAAAAATCATGTCTTGCACGAACCCTCTGAAAGCTTTCTAAAATCTTTAAATAAAATATAAAGTCCTTGCCATAAACTGGTCTCTGACCACCACTCTGATCGTTTCTTCCTGTTCCCTCCCTCCCAACTGTATCTTCACTTGCCTTCTTAAAGTTAATGGAAGACACCACCCACATTTGTGCCTCAGGAGTTTCACATCAGCTTCTCTCTCTACACTTCCAGATAGCCACTTTGCTTGCTCCCACTTTGCTTCGCTTCATTCAGGCCTTCGGCTCCAATGTTACATCCCCAGTGATGCCTTCTGTGAGCAACTCAATCTAAAATTGTGCTTCTTTCATCATTCTCGAATTTCTTACCCTGCTTTATTTTCTTCATGGCAAATATTGCTACTTGACATATAAGAAATGCACTTGTTTCTGGTCTGTCTCCCACACCAGAATGGAAGCACCATATGGGCCCATACTATTCTGCTTACTACATTGCTTTCTCAGTGCCTAGATCAGTGCCCTGCAAATGGTACATGCTTAGTATTTACTAAATTAATGAAAGGAAAGAGGCAAATCAAATTTACGAACTCCAGCTCATCCCATTAGTTTGCTTCTCCTTCCAACTTTCTAGGTCTTCAGGCTCAAAGTCTGTGTGATCTGTGCATTTTACCTCTCCTTCAAGGCCTCAATTCAACAGATCATGAAGTATCATACCACACCTGCAGGGTGCCTTAAACCCCAGTCCCTGGGGGAAGGGTTCCATCCTCACCCAAACTCCTACTCATTGTTTAAGCCAAGGCACTTCCCTTTGAAGCACTTTGACATACATGCCCTGCTTACTACCATCAGTCACTTTCTTTTGTGTGTACTCACTCAACACTTTTCATACTATGTTCTAATCATGTTTCAAATGTTTGTCTGACTATGCTGTCAGTTCTTCGAGAGCAGACTGTTGTATTCAAATCTGTTTTTTTTCCAGGGTGTGGAACGCTGCTTCCTCCTGTACCAGCCTCGCTCACTTTCTCTCATTTCTCCTCATTCATCTCTTTGCCTGCAATCTGGTAAGACCAGTATCATGCTGCAAACGTGGCGTATCACAGTAGCCTCCTGTCTCTATGACTAGTCTCTCTCCAAATGGATCCACTTTATACCTGTCAGGTTTCTTCTGCAACATTATATTGACATGGCATAAACTTCAGTGGCTCCCTGTGACCTACAGCATAAACATTCAGTACGTCAGCCTGCTTTTATAGACCATTAGCTTCTGGTCATGTCAGACCGACCTTTTATCATTTCATTAGAGGCCACTACTGCCTTGGCCAAACTGATCAACTTGCTGTTACTCAACTGGCTCTTGCTTTTTGTCCTGTTTCATGCCTCATACTATTCCCTTCACCTGGAATACCTTCTTCTTTCACCTTCACAGCTCATACACTCTTAGAGCTTAGATTAAATGAATCTTTTTTTGCTAGAAAAACTTCCCAGAAAAGCTGAAGAAAAAAATCTCTACCTAATGAAACTTATATAGAATTCATTTTTAGCAGTCACAGTCAATTTCTTATAACCTGCTTTAGAACACAGTTTGTGTGTGCAATGTGCCTCATCATTGCTGTGAGAGTGTCAGATCCTCGTGGGGAACACCATTCTTGGTTTGTCTCTGCATTCTTCACAGAGGCGAGGCATGTAATAAGCCTCATACACTGAGTATCACAACACACACTAAATAAATAAAAGTGGAAGGTAAGAGTAAAAAGAATCACTTTATTAAAATTTGAAGTTTTCATGTTTTGTTTACTCTTCAAATCTGGTGCAAACTAATCCTAGTGCTTTTAGTGTACATGTAAGAATATATATGTAATAAATAGCACAGAACATTTTCTTAGGGATTTATAACTCATGGAGAAAGAAGAAATAAAAATTTTCTTTAGGTATAAAGTGAAATGATTTGGGACCCAAGGGAAGTGTGTAACAAGGTGGCTGCTGAAGTCTCAAATCAATTACTTCTCGCAATCCAGGGAACACAGCAGACAGACCCAGGAGAAGAGGGAAGACACCGGCCAATCCTCCTCTTCCCTCCCCTGGTGGGCAATCGGGCATCTCTACTCGTTGCATCTTTTACAGCTGCCTTCCAAATATACCTTGCAGGTGCAGAATACATGCAGAGTTCCTCCAAAGAGGGAAATGTAAACATTTAGTGATACCAAAAGGTCCAAGTAAAAAATATAGTTCACTCTTGTTGAACCCTAATCAAGGGACGGAGACAATTCAAACATATTCAGCTGTTTAGGACTTTAAGACACAGCAACACGCCACTGTTCTAGCAGCCTCAACACTCTAGAACATATTCCTAAATCTACAATTCATTATTCTATGACAAATAACTATGAGAGAATACCAGCCCTAATGCCATGTGCTACATTCCTGAGCTCTGACTCAATCTTATGTTAGGCATGGTGACAGGACATCAAGAAATCATTTTCCTACAGCCGTATGTACCATTTCTTGTACAATATACAAAACTATTTCTTCGTTCAAGAGCCAAGATCTTACAGCCAAATACACAACAAAAATAAACAGGGAAACTGGAGTATAAATAAAAGATAAAATCCCCTAGCAAGCTAAATGCAATCAATAGTTAATAGTGATTAGATTGCAATGAAGTTTGATAAAAGCAAATAAAAAGGAATTTGGTCAAATTAAAACTCTGTAGTAAAGGGCTATACTTTAATAAGGTTTATAAAGATATATTTAGGCTATGTTTCAACAGTACCACTTAATGGTCTGTACACATTATAATTCAATTGTGTCTATTTACCTTTAAAAAATGTATTTCATATGTATCCAAAATGCAGAAAATCCAGAGAGGTCATGTCTATAGGGAGATAGGAACTGGTTACAGTACTCGTAGTCTCAATTTAAATTCAAGAACCAGTTAAACAGCAATTTCTTGATTCAAATCCTTTTGGGGACAAAAAGAATGATGGCAAGTTTTCTGATATTATCATGTTTTGATCTGGTTAGTCCTTCCTGTATAGCTCTTCCTTCTTACCCGCGTCTGAGCTATCCTTCAGTGTGCCTTTATGAAGTATTTTTTATCCACTTCAATCCCATTTTCTTTGTGTAATTAAGTACACTATTCTTTTGACACAATCACATTCTGATGAGTATTTCTGCCTAATTTCTCATATGTATTTTATCTTGTGTTTCCCCCATCTGATCGTTAAGAACAATGGCCATGTTTCCGAATTTGCTGTTTTACACACGGTAATTTACCAGTAATAGTGCTAGAAAGGCTACTTGGAAAAGATAGTCCAGTCTTCAGAATAATAGTTAAGTCAGAACATATTTTTGAAAGTTCTGAGCAGGAAAATAAAACCACTCAGTTAATGTGATAAAAGGAGTAACACTAAATCCATATAATTGACATAATCTCAGCTAATATACTGAATAAAACCTAAAATTTTTTTTGTTTTTTAAATTTATTTATTATCTTATTTCTGAAAGATGTATTTTCTAGACCCACTGAGTGAATGCTAGCGGAACTACTGACAATTTAGATGAATACATTTTTAGGCTGTTAGTGATAGAAAGGATTCAGAAATTATCTTTAGTTCAACCTGCCCCTTGTTTATGATGAAGAAAACAGTTCCAGGGTTTATCAGCTGACTCAACTTGTCATAGTTAGTGCTGGAACTGATTCTAGTACCTATATTTCTTGAATCCCAGAGGCCAGTGTTCTTTCTACTAAACCACACTCTTTTGGCAAATTAGGCCCTATACAAACGATTGTTACAGGTAAACAAATCCAATAACAACAACATAAGCACATTTTTTAACTAAAATAATTATCAGTATGAAATATTAGGAACGGTGAAATCAAATTTTGGTTAAATAACACACATCCTCTCTATTTATGCATCTACATAATCAGACTACAGGAGTGAGGGGAAAGCGAAAACTCACTGGAAACGTGATCTATACAATACTAATTTTAGAATACTTTCATTTATTTATTTTTTTAATAGGGGCACAGAACACCAATGAAAATACTAAGCCAGAGAAATAAATCTGGACTACACTAAAACCAAGGGAATTCAGAATGGGCTCAATATGAAGAGGATGGGAAATGAGAACTTAAAAGATCCCAGGTAAGAGACATGAAAAATATACAATAATCTTAAATACATATATTTTTTAAATACATATTTTAAAAGTAGAGTTATAAAGAGTGGCCAAATAAAAGCCTTTAAATTCCCAATGGAAAACCACAATATAATTACAAGACATTACAAGAAAGCCAACTACTATTATTGGTTTGTTGTCATTTTAGATTATTAAATCTAGAGTTTAGTTACCACTAGTTTCCTTTCCTGTCAGAATTGTCAGTGTGGCACAAAGACCATTAAAAGAGGTCTTTTAAAGGTTGCATTTATGATAACCTTAAATCACAAGGTGAAAGTTTACAGACCATTAAAATAAGTTAATCCATAAAAATAACTGGCATTTGTTTTAATCGGTTAGAGCATTGCCATGCTAAATGGTAGTAGTATTTTCTCTGAAATATGTTATTCCTACCTTATATAGGCGTGACCTAGAGATTTGCAAAACTCTTCAATCGCCAATGCTTTTGTACCATTCATATTAGAAATATAGCCAGGGATGAAGATAACTCCTGGACTTTTGCCTTTTAGCTTCTTATAAGCCAGGTTTGGAAGGTCTGGTCGACTAAGGAAAGAGACTGATGTCTTTTGTCTGCAAGCTAAACAAAGTACACAAAACATAAACTACAGTTCACAAATACTGTTTTTGGAAAACCACATACAATTGACCCTTGAACGACGTGAGGGTTGGGGTGCTAACCCTCCATGTAGTTGAAAATCCACGAGTAACTTCTGACTCCCCCAAATGTACTACTAATAACTTACTGTTGATTGGAGGCCTTACTGATAACATAAACAGTTAACACATATTTTGTATGTCATATATATTATATGTCATATTCTTACAATAAAGTAGGCTAGGGAAAAGAAAATGTTAAGAAAATCATATAGAAAATATATTTACAGTAGTGTACTGTATTTATTGAAGAAAACCAACGTATAAGTGGACCTTTGCAGTCAAACCCATGTTGTTCAAGGGTCAATTGTATGTTTTCTTCTTTTTTTTAAAGATATTATTTATTTGATAGAGAGAGACAGAGTGAGAGAGGGAACACAAGCAGTGGGGGTGGGAGAGGGAGAAGCAGGCTCCCCACTGAGTAGCGAGCCCCATGTGGGGCTCCATCTCAGGACTCTGGGATCATGACCTGAGCCGAAGGCAGACGCTTAACGACTGAGCCACCCAGGTGCCCCCAATTGTATGTTTTCAAACTTAACTTTCTTAACTTGTCAAATTGCTGTCAAAGCTACTTCCATTTAAGAGGAAAGACAAAAGACTTGAACTACTAAAATCACAAGCCTATGCATGGTATTTTCTGAACTCATACCAAAATCGGTGCTTTTGAGCAAGGTCTAATCCTGATTCTTCCAAAATATGCAATAAGGAGGAAATTTCAAGGCCATAAAAGATAAAGACTTGTAAAAAATGTTTTCCTGTTGCTGCTGTATCATCTGTCCTAAATAGTATCAATGTTCAAATTTATCTATACTAGTTTTAGCCTTCTCTTGTGAGATTTTTTCTTTTTAATTGTGTCTATGTTTGAGGAGTTTCATATCCTCTACTTTTTAGCAGGGAAGGGAAGAAACAAGTCTGGTCTGCCCTTGAGAAATTGTTCCAAAGGTGGAGGCGCTGGTGTGCTACTTTTACTACTGGCTCCCTTGACACCCACAAAACCATGGGCCATGGTAACAGCCAATCATGACTCTTTATCAGCTGATGGGGCTTCAATGAACAGTTTTCTTTACAAGTAACCTTGAATAATTTATAATAGTACCATTTTTGGAAAAAGATTTCTCATAGGGCTCTGCAATCACTATGTGTTTTATTTGTTGGTGTGGCTTTTTGTGAATGCTACACAAATCTTCATGCAATTTAAGTACAACAGTACAACTGGCAACTTTACAAGGTTACTCATTGCTTCATTGTTTTTTAAGTTTTTTCCTACCATAAAATCTATACTTGCTCTTAGAAAAAAGTAAAAAGATATTTAAAGAACATTAAGTCATCTATAATCCCACCTCCTCTTTCCAAAGAAGTTAGGTTTGCGGGGCGCCTGGGCATCCAACTCTTGATTTCGGCCCAGGTCATGATCGTGGGTGCAGGATGGAGCTCCGCATCCAGCTCCGTGATGAGCGTGGAGTCTGCTTGGGATTCTCTCTCTCCAATTCCACCACCACACCCCACCCCACCCCTGGTGTGTGCATGTGTGAGCACGTGCATTCACACACACACACACACACACACACACACTCTCTCTCTCTCTCTCTCTCTCTCTCTCTCAATAAATAAATCTAAAAAAATAGGTTTGTATATTTCTTTACACTTTTTCTGGACCAACAAAATCTCTTGTATTAAATGAAACCTTTCTCTCCTTTACTGTAGCCAATGAAAACATCTCTGTCCCCTCCATGTGAGCTGATAAAAGCTTCCTTCATTTTGATTTTGAGAAGTTGATTTCTTTTTTAAGATTTTATTTATTTGTCAGAGAGAGAGAGAGAGAGACAGTGAGAGAGGGAACACAAGCAGGGGAGTGGGAGAGGGAGAAGCCGGCTTCCTACTGAGCAGGGAGCCAACACCGGGATCAATCCCAGGACCCTGAGATCATGACCTGAGCCGAACACAGAGGCTTAACGACTGAGCCACCCAGGCAACACCCCTCCCGCTTTTTAAAAGTAGGCTCTATGACCCAGGTGGGGCTTGAACTCAGAAACCCGAGATTAAGAGTCCTACACTCTATCAACTGAGCCATCCAGGCAGCCCAAGAAGTTGAATTTTAAAAACTGAATTGAAGGCGTAAAGCTATCCCTATTACATGCAAGTATGTTTCAAAGTTTCAGTGTGTACTGAAATATGCCAAATTTAAAACTTTTAGTGAAAACCAGGACTAGTAGGGGCCAGTTATGTTGGTTGGTAGACCGTATTTGCAAAAATGAGAACTTCCCATTTCCTTAGCTCAGCACTCAAAAAAAATCCCTCCTATCTTCTTGATACTACTTTCCAAAACAGGAATTTCTTCCAGAGAAAACTACAATTTACTTCATTTTGGTGAGCTGTAAGTGGACAGGTTCTTAATATTACACCCATAAGTGATCTTACTATACTACAAGGATTAGCTCAAAGCCTGATGCGTAAGTCCTTAATGATGTGCCAACTAGATGAAAGAGTATTGCCATCTAGTTAATGAATTGACATACCATATTTCGCTAGAGGAACTTATATATAACAAGCCTTTAGGTTGTATAATGTAAGTTCAACTGATTAAACACATTTAATAACTTTAACTAAAACAAAGGGTATCAGCAATGACGTTTCCATTCCAAGCACAGTGCACCTGACAGCTTGCATGGCAAAGGTGTAAACAAAACCGGATAAGACACAGTTCAGAAAGATAGGCTATATATGCTGAGGGTAGGGTGGTAAGGGAAAGAATCAAACACAAGATAAAGAAAATATTCAGATGCTCTCATTTTTGGTCCAAATTCTAGTTTCCTTTGTTGAGTAATGATTATGGTTTTCACTGAGCCGGGAGCATCGAGAAGGCAAAATCAGAAATTAAGCTTGATGACGGCGTCTACACTTTGGAAACAACAAAAAAGTTCATATAGTAAATTCCCTCAAGTGAAGCAAAGTCAGGTCTAAGCATCCTAACAGAGCCAAGGTTTGTAAACCCCTCAGACCGGAAGAGAAAAGAAAGAAAACGCAACTAATAAACGCACATCCTAATATTTCCCAGCGTTGGCGCTTAACGCGCGGAGACAGGCCGAGTAGAATCCTTAACCCGCAAAGCGGAAACCACCACCTAGGGCCGGGGCTGGGCGGGATGCCCAGGGCCGAGAAGAGGTCTTCTTACTACCTCCGCCAGAACTGTTGAAAGCGCCTAAAACAGGGGTACTGAGAATGGGGGAAGAGCATTTTTAAATTGGGCGCCAAAACCGCACTAGACAGGAACGGACTGAACCCGATGTTCGAAAGAACGCGTACTTCTCCCACCTTCCGCACACAGACCTGGGAGCCACCGTGGCGTCCCCTCGGGCTTCCTTTCGAATAATGCGGTGAGGCCACGGTGCAAGCCGAAGAGGGCCCCTTTGCTCCACCTCCGACAAGGTACCCAAGCGCCCAGAGCGGCCATGCCGGCGCCGGCCATCTTCCCAGAGGCCCCTGGGCACGGAGCTCACCTACAAAGTCGCTCAGTGCACAGCTACTGAGGCTGCGCATGCGCCGCGGGCCGGAAGCCCTGACTTGCTAAAGCGCACCCCGGGAGAGTGTCAACAGAGAGCGCACATGCGCAGAGCGTCGTCGCGCTTGCCCTCCTCTCGCTATTGGACAGTTGATTCTCTCCAGCAGTTTTTGCCTTTGATGGGCCAGAATGTTTTGAGTGACCTCAGTAGGCGACTTTTTCAATGGGCAGGTAGATATTCCGTGGCTGGAGGCGCGGAGAGAATCCGTATCCAACGCTCCTAGATAGGAAACCATCTCATCATCCCGAGAATGCTAGGGAGCGGAAGCGTAAGATGCTAGGCAGACTGCTTGCATTACAAATCGCTCTCCCGCCCAGACGGATTTAAGCCGTACCGGAAATGCTTCCAAGATCTGACCTTAATCCTGCTTGCAGAAATACCCGGAGTGGACTTCATCACCGCTCCTTCGATTTTGCTCTAGCTCTTTGGATGCCTGACAATTGGATTTTTTAAGTATTCCGTCCCCTGCCTCATCTTATGTGCAAAAGTAAATCCCAGTAGATAAACGATCTGAACGGAAAAATAATATTGAGAGGATTTAAATACACTAGAACATTTTATAGTTGGGGATAGAAGGGACTTTCTTAAGCAAGATATGAAACCAAATCATAAAAAATAAAAATGTTTGTATATGAATTTCAACTTTTTGAATGGCAAAAGTCATCTTGAGGCAAATGAGAGTCTAGAAAAACTGATTTTACAGCACAGATAACAGAACATTAATACTTATATTCATCCTGCTCCTAGAAATAAGGGGGGAAAATGTATAACTTCAATAGAATTAGCCGATGTCTATAAATAGGCAGTTCATATGTGAAGATGTTCAACTTCACTAATTGAAAAACGTGAATTGAAAAAATAACGTCACTTTTCTCACACATCAGATTTGCAAAAGTTACAAAGAGCAACTATTGGCAAGGATGCTGGGAAACTGGCACTCCTCTAGGGTTGGGGGGTGTCAATTGCTAAACTGTTCTGTCAGGTAATCTCACCACACCTATTAGGATTTAAAATATGCATCATTTTCAGTGTCCTTGACCCAGTGGCCCCAGTTTGTGACTCTCCTGTAGAAAACAACACAAGTTCATAAGGAGGCTTATTATTGGCTACAGCACCATTTTTAGAAGGAAGCAGAAGAAAAAAATGGAGTAGTCGATCATAGAAAAATGGTTGAATAAATCGTAGACGAGTTTCTGAATTCTAGCTCTGGCACCCTTCAAATTACTCCTGGGGGCATCAAGCATCATCAAGTAAGATGTTACTTCTTTTTTTCTACTTCAGGTTACCGTGGTTGCTATAATACTTAAGTAAAGCCACTTTACTCTGTTGGTCATAAATTTTGTAGCAGGGATTGTTGCTAGAGTTAGAGGCAAAGTTTGGATACAGTGAATCAGTCTATCTTTGGAGTCTTGAGAACCTATCTTACTGGAACATACAGAAAGAGTTGGTTAAATAAAAATTAAATAGATCTTTCTTGAGTGGTGTAATGCCAGAAATAGATAGCAAGGAGGGCTGTGTGATTTCAGGTTGCACTCTAAAAGCTGGTAAGCTATTTTGACAGTTCTCTGTTAGGCCCGTTGTAGACTACAAAGCAACTAAATTGGTAAGGTGATACACAATGCACATCGCTTCACTATCCCTTGTATCTTAATAATCAACATTTCTCACTGTGGTTTTGGGATAATTGCAAATATTCTCAATCATTCCTGTCCTTATCCTCTCCCTTTATTTTTGCAGATCTTCTTGTATTTTATGTGCAGCAAAATGAAAAAAAAAATCTGACTTGTCTCCATAATGGGAAAAGCACCATACATTATCCACACTAATCAGTATAACAAATCAGGAAAAATTGTGGCTAGGTCAAGTGAAGATGCTTTTACCCACAGTGATGGACTTGAAGTAAACTAATCTGTTTCCATACCCACTGTCAATGTTGCCTTCCTTAACAGGAGTGATAGGACATATTGTGCAGGGCCATTACTCTCTCTGAAATCTGCTGCCTTAGTCCAAGGAGACAAATGAGGTCGCTGTCACATAAAGCCCTTAATTCACACCTGCATGATATTTTCCCTGCCAGAGAAGTAAGCACAGTCCTTGCAATCCCCAGTAATAACTGCATCTTTGCAAAAAGACAGTAAGATGTCAGACTTGTCAGGGTTTATCTCACTTTGTTAGCAACAGGAGTGTGACCAGAGAGACTCAGAATTACTGCAAATCATAATGTGAGCACACAACAACTTTTGTGGAGATTCACGGTTGACTTTTGCTGATTAATGCATCCCATGTCATGTCACCAATAGGTAACCGCCTCATGAGAGAGGAGTTTATTTTCAAATGTGAAATCTGGTCAACATTTTAATCCATACTCAACATACTTTAACACACATTTTAAAAGGTTTACTACATCATGCAAGATATAATGCTGATTAGAACATCTTTATAATCCTATAAAGTACAGTACAGACAAGTTATATCTTTACATTGATAAACAAAATTTTAGCAATTGCATTTCAGCCTTTTAGATCATTACAGGGTTTGGGGTGATCTCTGAAAAAACATATTATAAAAATGTCTTTTGCAATCATGACTTTGTCCTCCACTGTTCAAGTAAAATCATGTGTCATCCAGTTGCAAAATCTTATTATTGGCAACATGTATACATGCATACAAACCCCACTGCAAAGTTTTAAAAATTGTACCCCATCAGGCATGACAAAGATTTTACAGACAGTTTCAATCTAATCGTTTCACCTCTACTAATAAGCAAAGTCATCATTTTCTACTTCTATTCATTTGCCAACTTTTAGGAAAGAGTACGTTCATACTTGCAAAAACACGCAACATGACAAACCAGGATAAAGTCATTTGAAAAACTATTATAAAAGAGACTTGCCTGAAGTCATTTCATCCAAGAAAAATTAATTTAACTCTAAAAAACAAAAGCTAATTGTAAAGAAATACATAATAAAATAGTACATTACAAAGAACATTAAGTTGAAGTTCATTTTTCTTTTTATAGAACTACGCTACTTCTGTAAATAAGTATTTTAATTGGTCTGTTCTTTGGTGAAAACAGAGCTCTGATTTCATCATTATATCACGTGAGGCTGCAATTAACACCTGGGTTCCACAAAAAAGAGGAAACAGACAATCTAAAGGAAATTGGCTGCTGGCTATCTTAATTCTCAGCACTGGGAATGGAGAAATCTTTAGCAAAACATGAAATATTCTCCTTATTTTAAATTGCTCAAAGTGACAGAATGTCTGTCTAATAAGGCGGCTTCTGTCTAAAACACACAACTGTTTGTTTTTTCTTCTTTTACAAAAAGTGATTTGCTCTATATGTACAGTAGCTTATACCAGTGCTAACTCTTCAGAGTCAACTTTCTAGACAGTCGATGGCATCAAAGTACCATTTGAAAATGTAGAGTAACACTAAATGCGGTTCATTACTTGAAGCTACTACTATTAAACAGAAGTTATGTCAAGTCTTTGGTTTAGGTGCAGTAATTAATAATTAGGGCAAAACTCCTTTTAAAAATATATCCCCCTCCAAATCCTTATTTGCTTCTATTTATAAAATAACTTTCAACATAATGCTTTTTCAGAAACTGGTTGATAAGCAATAACGTCAATGCCAGTAACTGGGGTGCTAAAATAATTTCATATTTCCAAGTACATACATTTTGTAAACCGTTCAGTTTATTTCACCAAAGTAAACAACTGGTAAAAATAGTTTATAAGAAATGTTCCTATAAGTGATGCTATTCACCAAAATAGTGGGTTGTTTTTTTCCCCTCATAGGTGCTTCAATCCTTTTGCTATTTATCATTCAGCTTTGGATTTAAACCCCTTTTTCTCTTTTATAAATGACTTCCTGGTAATATAAAAGCAGTTCTGAGTAGACACAGTGAGAGGGCTGGGTCGGTTGGGTGTTTCCATCTGGGATTGGACATGGCTTTAGTCTTGTAAGAGATTATTGCAGTCGGCCCTGAAGTAGACTGTTGCGTCCGTTCACTACAACAAGAAGTGCGTGTAACCTTCTGCCCCGGTAACTATAACATCCATCCAGATCCTCATGGCTTCCGGCGAGGGTGCAACCATGTAGTAGATTCTGTCATGCGTCTTGACGCTAAAGGTGAGCAGTGGATTAGGACTCTAAAAGTCAAAAAAGTTAAAGAATGTAAGACAAAATCCTGAAATCACACTAAATGACGCAGACATAGGTGAGGGCTTCTTCCTCTTTAAAAGTTCTAGATTTATAGAACTCTAAATTGGCATTACTCTTGTTCTAGTATAACCTGTAGCCGCACCTCCAGCACCTTTCTCAAGATCGACGATCTTTCCAGACTTGCTGCACAAGAAATCTCACACGGACAGCTCACCAGTCAACCCTCTTAGCAGTTCCTTTGTAGGTAAAGCTCTAGCCGGGTACCTAACTGCTAGTGGGTGCTCGATAAATGACAGCTCTTATTCTTAGCCCTACTAAGATTCTTCCTTATAACCAAGTAGTAGCTCCTTCTTAGAACCTCACAAAAAGTCACTTAACAGGGTCTTCTGAACTAATACAACCAGACGATTTTCCTCACTTCACCGTGACTTTTTTTTCCCCACAAAGATCAGCTGTATTAATTACATCTATGTTCGCTTTTCTAGAACCATAAAAATTATATTAATCAGTTACGTCAGAACAACAAATCTAAATTGCTTGGGGTTCAAAAAACATCTTTTTCCAAACTTAACTATGCATTCAAACGACAGAAATCTGAAAATCAGTATTTACCTTATTAGCGTTCTTGAGGTGATCATAATACACTTCTTCAATGGCTTGGAAGTATATCACTCCTTTTAATTTAGCTTCATGCTTGTCTGCAACAATAGTGTTAAAGTACTTTATCACCACTGATGAACTGGAAACATCATAATTTCAGTATAATTATTAAAATATTTATCCAGTTTTTAAATTACCTAAGATTAATTTGGGTAATTTAGGTGAAGGCATTAGCCCAGTTCTATACTGAAAAAAAAAACTAAACTAAAAACAAAAACAAACAAAAAAAAGGAATAATCAGCCCAAACCTCAGGGACTAATTGACTTTGCCCAAGGCTCTCCCGCAAATCTGCAGTCAAAAGACAACCCAGAACTCCGGACAGTCAAGTTAGCATGCAAATTATAAACACCACTGACACTGATAACAAATTATCTCCTCACATTCTCCAGAACAGTGGTTGTCCTGGAAATATCAGTTTGTAGACCTGTTGTAAGGAAATTTGTAAGAATGGTGGTTTTTGGACATATTCTACTTATATTCCTTTCCTATCAATTTCTTTCCAGCATGCTTTTTCTTCTCTCAATAGAGCTTCAAGTCAACAATTTATGTCCTTTCAATGCATTTTCCAAACCGTTTCTAAGGTTTCATCAGATTTGCCATAAAAACCACACGAAACGTAAAACAAAACAAAAACAACCAAACAACCAAACCAGCAACCAAACAGCATCCCTCTGTGATCTAATAAATTCTTGAAATATTTTGTAATTCACGTTCGGCAAAGATAATAAATGCATGCGAGTATACTAAAGAATTTTAAAAGCATAGATGCGATTGCAAAGAAAGAGACTCTATCATATGCTGCTGGTGGAGGTACAAATAAGCAAGCTTTGGGAAGGCAGTTTGGGAAAACAAGCTAATTAAAAATGCAAACAATCCTCTCACTCAGCAATTCCACTCCTCGAACTTTATTGTATCAGAGCTACTCATGCACAAGCACATGGATTTGTGTTCATTATGGCAGAAGGCTGCAAAAAATCTGCTTGAATTTAACAGGGGACTGATTCAATTAGAGACCAGCCATACAGTGGAATCCACACAGCCACTGAAATTCAAGACTAGATCTGCCTGTGCTCATCAGAGAAAAATCCTGAAATACTGTTATGTGAACAAAGTTATAAACAGAGTGAATAATTGGTCCCAACTGTACGAAAAAAGAAAGAATACATATATATACTGAAACATACATATAAATGGAGAAAAGGTCAGAACTTTTGTGACATAAAGAGACTTTCATTATATAGACTTCTGTTCTATTTTTAAGAATTTTATTCATGAATGTCACTTTTTTTCAACAACAAATAGTCTGAAAAACAACAGCCCTGAGAAGTTCAGTGGAAAATAAAAAGCTGTTCAAGTATATTTAACTCAGCATTTCTCTAACTTATTTGACCCTGTTTGACCAGGGACCATATTTGTATGTGTTTGTTTGTTTTGCTCTTCTTTGGGAAGCACTGTTTTAATTCACGCCACGTTCAGTGGGTTTCCATCAGTTTCTGTGAAAGAGGTCAGGGTATCTCTCAAATATTCATGGGGGAGGATTCTGCAATATTAATGGGAATGCAGCAATTCTTTATTTTCTGAAAACAGATGTAAAATAAAATCTGGAGATAAAAGTAAATCTTCTCAGTGTTTCAAGGAGGCAGAAAACTGGGGAATGAAACTTTTGTTTGTAGGGTATACTTCCTGTATGAGAAAAAGCTTAAAAAATACTGGCCTCAAAAAATAAAAAAAGGCAGTGTGTGACCTCACAAGGACAGAGTGAACTAAGAGAATCAATAATGCATTGTAAACTGACACGAGAAAGCTTTCATTCAATTTCCATAACGTTATCCCATCAATTTCCAGATATATTTTCTGGGTCTCAGTTTTCTTTAGAGACTCTTCTAAGGGTACCTGGTTAATATGGAGGTTTGGCGGCACGATCAGCACAGGGACTTACGACTCTGTCAGCACACATGGTGACAGCTCCTTCACAAACATCTATCCATCTACCTCAGCGCGAGCTGGAGGGGTGCGGCGCCTGGGGGATCCAGTCCAGCCTGAACTGCGATCTGTATGGCTTCTTGCGGACTGATCTATTCTTGCACTTGGTGATGTTTGGGGAGAGTGGGGGGAAGGGGAGCAGACAAGCTAATGATGGCTATAAACAGAGCCAAACGAAGAGCATTTGTCAAACTAGGACTCCCTGGCCAGTTATATAATACGCAAATATTAAAAACCTGAATGAGGTGCGCCTGGGTGGCTCAGTCGGTAACCATCTGACTTCAGCTCAGGTCAGGATCCGGGGGTCCTGGGATCGAGCGCCATGTGGGGCTCCCCACTCAGCAAGGAGTCTGCTTCTCCTTCTCCCTGACCCTTCCCTCTGCTTGTGCTCTGTCTCTTGCATTCTCTCTCAAGTAAGTAAATAAAATCTTAAAAAAAAAAAATAAAGACCTGAAGGAAATGTAATTTTTGCCTGTATTATGTATTACAGTTCTGAGTAACCATTCATATACTGAAATGGTTTTGGTCCTTAAAACAAAACAAAACAAAACAACACAAAACAACACAAAACACGAAGATTGATCACCAAGAAGTTCGAATTTGGAAAAACGCATTTACGTGGCCAGAAGGAGCACAGGTTCTGACACAGGTCAGAGGGAAGGGGAACTGAGCAACTGACCAGGCTGACAAGGGAAGGAAAGAGAAGAGAAGCAGAGAAGAAGAGTGAAGCTGTTTCATCTGAAGTTGCTAATTAAAATTTTATTTTTGGAAAATTCTGGGTGAGATTGTCTGTGGAGACTAGCAGAGTGCAAAGTTTTGTTTATGGGTTTTGCAGACATTAAATTGGGATTTCTCATTAAACTAGCATCTTTTCTGTTGTACTAACTGAAGAGAACATCTCTGGATTCTCATTAAACTTGACATCGGGAAGCCCAAGACAGGCAAGTGGGGAAGCCCTGAGGGTTAGTCCACTTGCTTCAGGCCATTAGCCGCTGCATTAACTGGAGCCCCACCAAGTGCCCCCCAAAGGTATGCACCCCTACCCCCTCCTCATCCCAATTCTGGGGCCCCGCAGCCAGTATTTCTCCTCCTTCACATGACTTCTTGGTCACTTGCACTTCTCTTCTTAAACGTATCCTGACGTCACACCATAGATGAAGGGACTGGACTGTTATTTCTTATTCGTGACATCAGTGTAACAATTTNGACTGTTATTTCTTATTCATGACATCAGTGTAACGATTTCTGACAGTGCTCATAAATGGTGATACCATCACCACAGAGAAGGGTCTCTTTGTGAGCTCTGGCATGACACTACNTCTGACAGTGCTCATAAATGGTGATACCATCACCACAGAGAAGGGTCTCTTTGTGAGCTCTGACACTATTTTTCTTCAGTTGTTGAAGAGAGTAGGATGCCACCTGTGCTCACAATGGATGTGTTTTCTATGTGACCCAGGAGACCTCCTAATAAGTACAGCAGTTACATCCATATTACTGTATTTTTCTAAGATTCAGTAGGATACTTTTCTCATAATCCATCATTTAAAGAATCCAAAAAGATGGCAGTCACTTAAAAAATACTTACTTATTCACTTGTTTGCTGATGAGCTTTACCCTCTGCTTCAATAACCTCCCTAGTTTATAAACTCTAGCTGAATGACTGTCAGCTAAGGCTGCCTAATTGTGTGTGACTTAAATAGGGCAGATGACCATAAATAAATAAACAGAAACCTTTTTCCTGGTCTCTTGGTTTAAAAGCCAATATGTTGGTCTAAAAAGAAAAATTCCATTTACTACTTATTTGGACTTCAGCTTATTTCAGAACTAGAAGAGATGAATTCATTTTTTTTAAAGATTTTATTTATTTATTTGACAAAAAGAGAGACAGTGAGAGAGGGAACACAGGCAGGGGGAGTGGGAGAGGGAGAGGCAGTCTTCCCGAAGAGCAGGGACCCCTGATGCAGGGCTTAATTCCAGGACCCTGGTACCATGACTTGAGCAGAAAGCAGATGCTTAACCAACTGAACCACCCAGGCACCCCATGAATTCACACTTTTTAAATAATACATAGTTTTTATTATTTCTAGAGAGGAAATTCATATCAGGGGAACTATATAACCTGAATATAAAATAACACATATAGGGATACCTGGGTTGCTCAGTTGGTTAAGCAGCTGCTCAGGTCATGATCCCAGGGTTTTGGGATCGAGTCCCACATTGGGCTCCTTGCTCCTGCTTCTCCCTCTGCCTCTGCCTGCCACTCTGCCTGCTTGTGTTCTCTCTCTCTCTCTCTCTCTCTCTCTCTCTGTGACAAATAAATACATAAAATCTTTTAAATAAAATAAAATAAAATAACACATACATGCAAAGCCAAGACTGCCATTAATTCTATTACTTACCAATCAACCCATTCATCCTGATGTTCATTACCTTTGCTCTTTAACAGAGAGTTCCTGATTTGACTGTATCACTTAGGGCTTTCTTTTAATCACTCACCTGCATAATAAGAGAATGTGCGCTTGTTCCGATCAAAAACAAACCATCGTTTTTTCCAAGTTTTAATTTTTCCACCCATTTTGATAAGGAATCCTCGGCAGGTCTTCTCTGTGATCGATACGTGATAACAGGTGTCGATATTGTGGCCAGCAGTCTCTACGTGGCTTCGCAAATCAAAGTCTTCCTTCCGGACAGGCAGATAGCGTGTCAGAGGTCGAGCCTGGAAAAGCACAAGTCCATGTCATAGTACAGTGAACTATTTGTTGCGTTTCAGGTCACAGATGTTTAGGTGTGGACATGAACTGAAAAGCCTAAGTGTTAAAATGTCCACGTGATTAGAAGAACTTTAAATAAACATTNAAAGCACAAGTCCATGTCATAGTACAGTGAACTATTTGTTGCGTTTCAGGTCACAGATGTTTAGGTGTGGACATGAACTGAAAAGCCTAAGTGTTAAAATGTCCACGCGATTAGAAGAACTTNCTTGTAATCTCTCTCTCTGTGTCAAATGAATAAATAAAATCTTAAAAAAAAAAAAAAGACAAAAAACAAAAAACAAAAATAAATAAATAAACATTATCCTTTGGAGTTTAAAAAAGTGCATAGTAGGGACACCTGGGTAGCTCAATTGCTTAAGCAGCTGCCTTTGGCTCAGGTCATGATCCAGGGTCCTGGGATCAAGTCCCGCATCGGGCTCCTTGCTTGACAGGGCCTGCCACTCTGCCTGCTTGTGCTCTCTCTCTCTGACAAATAAATAAACAAAATCTTAAAAAAAATAAAGTGCATAGTATATTATGAAGGATGCTACAATATGTAGGGGTGGGAAGTGGATAAACTCAGGGGAATAGATTCTACTCCTTGAAATGGAGAGATGAGAAAATGGGAAAATGCCATTAACCTTAGTTTTGTTAAGAGGGTACTTAGCACTTAAAACAGGGAATACTATGAAGCTTGAAGTTCCCTTGGCTGCTTCCTACAGATGAGGACTCCTTTCCTATGAAGTTCCCCGGACCTCTCCCTATACAACCTAACATTCGTTCTTAAATATGCTCAGACGTGATCTATGGGTGAACATTATTTAGTAATTGCCCCCACCCTACCCCCATAAGATCTCCTAAAGCTATAACATGTCAACTCACACACACTCCTTGCTAGAAATCAAAGGCAGAGTTGTTGGTTTTGAAAAGTGAAGCTAAAATAGGGTCAGAAGTAGAATCAAATCTGTACTCAATGAGCTGTACAATGAACAGATATGGACAAGATGTACATAGATGCTTTTTATTTTACTATGGTTGGAGGAAAGGATCATCTAATCTAGGAAGCTCATATCGCCAAGGGTCATATTTCTAAAATAGCGTTTCATTTATTCTGTTAAATAACCCCACCCCTCTGCCCTGGGGTAAATGACCTAAATATATACTTAGAGGCAAATCTTATATTAGGGTTGTGTGTGTGTGTGTGTGTGTGTGTGTGTGTGTGTATGTGTTTAAGATTTTATTTATTTATTTGACACAGAGCGAGAGAGAGATTACAAGTAGGCAGAGAGGCAGGCAGAGAGAGAGGAGGAAGCAGGCTCCCCACTGAGCAGAGAGCCCGATGCGGGCCTCGATCCCAGGATGCTGAGATCATGACCTGAGCCAAAGGCAGAGGCTTTAACCCACTGAGCCACCCAGGCACCCCAATATTAGGTTTTAAATATTATGTTTTAAAATTAGGATTAAAATAGAATTCTGCTTTCTGGTTTGGCTTCAAATACCAGACAGTCATGGATGGTCTTCACTGCGAATCATAATTTGGCAGAGGGTCGACATAATGAAATAAAATGAACACGTTTTCCTTTGTACTTTTTCTTCAATATTTTGCCTTTGTTTCTGTGGTATTTGCCTTCAGATAGATGTCACAGACACTGATACCTCAAAACACACAGAGTCTCCAAGATAGTCTCTCACTGCTGTGTTATCAAATTGCCAGTAACTATAAAGAATAAAGGAAGTGGCACTTTTTATGAAGCCTAATAAACCTTGGCAAAATGGATTTCAGCTTTGCATTAAATGGTACTCCATGAAATTTTATTTTAGTTCCTCAGCAAACATATATTATGTAGGCAGCTTTAGTGACAGAGATTCAAACTCTAAGATAAGCAAGAGAGGAAGTTAAAGGTAATGGGTGGTTTTCCTGAGTTTTGCTTGAGTTCAGTGACCTTGCACACGCCTGTGTGGATGGTTGTAGAAAGGGACATGTGTGACAATACAGTGGTTAGAAAAACAAAACAAAAAACCCACTAACACTCCCCAGAAATTGGGTTGGTAAAATTATTTTGTTCTGGACTGTTTGCCTCCAAAAATGGTTTACTAGAACCTCTTCTTTTCCTCAACCAAAGGTTTTAGTTTGGGTGCTGTTATTTGTTTTCAGTAGTAAGTCCAGCTGCGTTTTTCAAAGCTGCTCAGAAAAACACATGCTTCTTTTGAATATACTGCAAAAAATGGGTGGAAGAAAAAATGCCTCTCCCTTAAAATGTTCCTCGCATGACCAGAGAAACGTGTCATTTGGTTAGTAGGTCCAGTGAGTTTTGAGATAAGCACACATTTTTTGGTCTCTGAATGCCCACCTGTCTCCTAGCAGTCACATGTCAAGGCTGCTGACTTAAAGAGACGCCTAGAAAGCCATTCTGACAAGCACGACTGTCTTCTACAGAATGACCACCAGGGGGCGTCCTATTCTAATCCATCCATATTGTCCCACCAACCTGTGCCCTCTGTTTCTCCCTTATTTTTACTTCCTTTTCAATTAACTTCTGCCGCTGGCTAGTTTCTTCCTGCAATCGTTTCTCCAGGAGTTCTCGGCGTCGTTTTTCTTCTTCCAGAGCTCGTTTCTTGGCTTCCATTTCCCGTTCCTAAATATCATCATGCAGAACAAATTTGAAGACATGCTGGTTACACTTGAATGATTCCAACTAATGGAAAAGAAACTCTCACTAGATAATTGCTGGTTGTGTAGCCTGGGCTCTTCCAATAGACCACCTAGACTACAATCACCTCTCACATGGTTTTCAAAATCATCCGACACAGAAAGACAACCACCACATTTAATTAACGATTGAATATGAGGTGAAAATCCAGCTTGTGGTACTCAGTCATTTCATACAGACAACCACCACTCTCCCACTTTTAATAAAAAGGATCGCAAATCGCCACCCAACACTAGTCGTGGCATTGAGCCCTCCTTTCCGAGGCCATCTTTTAACTGAAGACCATGGGTCCTGGTCCTTCCAGTTCCTTTGTTGCTTTGCGGCTTCCTGGCTGAAGGTCGGTGGCAGAGGAAGCTCAGAGGGAAGTCAGAAGAGGAAAGGAGGGGCCCTTGAAGGCAGGATGCAAAGGCATCTGGGGGGATTCCTAAGGAAGTTCAGATTCAGGCTTGAAATACAGCCACAATAACTTGGGATTTTAAATATTACAATAGCACAGTTCACACAAGCTGGCAAGGAAGGGAGAGTCCATAAAGATAGGACATTCCTCTTTGTTCCTTGGCAGGCAAACAAAGTGGTCATCAAAGGGAAAAATACAATACAAAGCACTCATTTCGGTCGACGTTGACACTTTACATATTTTGAATTACAAAAAAATTGTGGTGCAGTAAGGAGCCTTAGAAATCCTCTCTACCACCCTTACTTTTCAGATTAAAGGGGGAAAAAATGAGGCCAGCAGGGTTGAGTGACTACTCCCAAGATTATATTGCCTCTCAAGACCCAAGGACAGTTTCCTGTCATGTGCAGGCAGGATGAACCGTTGCCTCATGGACCTCTTGCATGAAGACATTATACCTACCCTGGATTCAAGCAGCCGGGTCTTCTCTGCGTGAGCCTGCTTCAAAAGTCTCTCCATTTCTTCTATCCTGGCAATATTTGAAGTGCTGGCACTGAAGAGAACACAAAGGCCTTTTAAGAATGTTGCTTGAGATTAATGTCTCTTGACACACATACGCATATGCGGACACGCGCGCGCACACACGCACACACACACACACACACACACACACACACACACAGCTTCCAGGAAGGTGCATGATACAATCTGACGTCATTTAAAGGATGTTACTTAGCAGAGTCATTAGCCTGAGCAGGCCAGTCAATTCAGCTCTGAAAACTGTAGGTGACATTGACTTACCTCAGTTTAGGAGACAAAATATAGTCAAGGAAGGTAATACCAAAGTAGAGTGCTTTACTCATAAATAAATAAACCCAAACTAAATCTTACAAAGTGTGTTTGCAAAATGCTTTTTCCAGAGTCTAAAAATTACAGACTGTGGGAAGCTTTCCTGTTTCTTTCATCATTCAGAAATACCAGGCCAATAAGACTATCACCGAAGTTCTATGTAGGTGACTCCTATAGTGTGAAGTCACTTTATTTGGCTTGGAAATGTGTCCCCAGCTGCTTTTTTGCTGTGTCTCTATACACATGGACATTTTAGGGGGTGCCTGGTCAGCTCAGTTAGAAGAGCATGTGACTCTTGGTCTCCGGGTCATAGGTTCAAGCCCCACATTGTGTGTAGAGATGACTCAACACACACACACACACACACACACACACACACATTTTATTTCTTACATGATGATGCCAATTAAAAAAAACAAAATAAAACACCTTCTCTTAAAGGTGCAACAGAAAGGTGGTGGCTATTTTTGTCAATAATACATATCCACAATACGGATGAGGAACCTCCATGAAGGGAATCCAGAACCTCAAAAGAAATGCATCTTGAGGGCACCTGGGTGGCTCAGTGGGTTAAAGCCTCTGCTTTCACCTCAGGTCATGATCTCAGGGTCCTGGGACTGAGTCCCGCATCAGGCTCCCTGCTCAGCGGGAGCCTGCTTCCTCCTCTCTCTGTTTTTGGCTCAGGTCATGATCTCAGGGTCCTGGGATCGAGCCCCGCATGGGGCTCTCTGCTCAGTGGGGAGCCTGCTTCCTCCTCTCTCTCTGCCTGCCTCTCTGCCTCCTTGTGATCTCTCTCTCTATCAAATAAATAAATAAATAAATAAATAAATAAATAAATAAATAAAATCTTAAAAAAAAAAAAAGAAATGCATCTTGAGAAAGACATCATGCAAATAAGTGAAAGAAAAAGCCAAAAGGAATAAAAACTGTAAGAACAATTAGGGTAAGTAACTAAAAGAGAAAGAAAAGAATATGGACATGTTTAACACTAACTAAAAATGTTATTTTTCTCTTACATTTCATTTGAGTGTTCTGGAAAAAAAGGGCATGACCTGGGTCAACACTTCTTTACTCTGATGTTCCAGCCACAGAGAACCACTGCTATTTCCTATGCATGTACACTTGTATAGCCATTTAATAAATGCTTGTTTTCGAGACTCTCTTGGGGACACAGAGGCTTTTGTTTCTGTATCTTCCATTGCCTGGCACACAATAGGGATTCATGTCAGGTGCATTTACATAAAAATGAATCTATATGGAAATGAAAAGGATAATTCTTAGCATAGTCTCCCCCAATTATACTGTTGATCAACTCAAACCTAGGATGTTTCAAACATAGGGCTAAATTCCTTTACCGAGATAAATGACCACAGTAACAGTACATGTGGCTTATCTTAAAATCGTTAGCAGCAATTTTATAGTAGCTTTATTCCTAATTGCCAAAATTTGGAAGCAACCAAGATATCCTTCACTAGGTAAATGAATAAACTGTAGTACTTTCAGACAATGGAATATTATTTAGCACTAAGAAGAAATGAGCTATCAAGCCATGAAGAGACATGAAGGAAACTTAAATGCAAATTGCTAAGTGAAAGAAGCCAATCTGAAAAGCCTAAATACTCTATGACTCCAACTTGATGACATTCTGGAAAAGGCAACACTAAAAAAATTCGTGGTGGCCAGTGGTTTGAAGTTGGGGGTGGGAGGGAGGGAAGGATGTATATGCAGAGCACAGAGGATTTTCAGGGCAATGAAAACCCTCTGTATGACTCTCTAATGATGGATGTACGATGTTATACATTTGTGCAAACCCATAGAATGCATAACATCAAAAGTGAACCCAATTGTAAAGTACGGACTTTGAGTGATAATGTGTCAGTATGGGTTGGTTCATCAATGGTAAGAAATGCACCACTCTGGTGGGGGATGTTGAGAATGGGGGAGGCTGTGCATGTGTGGGTACAGGGTACATGGAAACTCTCTATACCTTCCTTTCAATTTTGCTGTGAACCTAAAACCACCCTAAAAAATTGTCTTTTAGGAACAAAAATCATTACTTCTAGCCATTACAAAATGCATCCATCCAGGAAAGGGACAGCCTTAGGACTGTTGTCTCCTTAGATGTTTAACTAATCTCTGTACTTTGCAGGGTGACATTGGGCCAATTTTTAGCCAGGGGTGTTCTCCTGATGAAGAGAGAACAGTTCATTTCCATGGGTAAGTTCTGTTCTCTTCAACCAGTAAGAATTACAGAAAAAAATCTTTAATTTTTGTGCAGAAATGTGTATCCTCTTTACTGAGAACAGTCAAGGTCATAGATGTTAAGTGGCACACTATATCAGATCAGCTAGGAGAGCCACAGACAAACATCAGGCCCTGTAATCGCACCGTATCGTGTTTATATTCGATTGTATGGTCTGTGACATCAGGTATCTATGTCCTACGTCTCCTGCTGATTTGGAAATAAATACTTTGATTACACTAAGTCTCAGGTCTTAAAAACTCACCAATTCTTAAAAAAAAAAGTCCTCACCAATAGTCTAACCCCCATCTGTCCTTTAGTTCTTTCTAGAACGTACTCATTTTTTCATCTAGTTTGTGCCTAAACATTGTAAGTTACCGAAAACTTCCTATATCCCTTTCTTCGTTGTTTGGACAATACTGTTAGAATGTTGATACTTAAGTTGAATCAAAATCTATCTTCCTATAGCTTCCTGACCTAAGTCACTTAGGTCATACTTCACTGACCTAAGTATGACCTTGAGCTCCTTGAAACCTATCCAGATGAATGGGATGAAAATAAGTTGGTTAGAAACAAATATTTTCAGTCCATGGTTTTTCATAAATATGTAATTTGGGCATACCCTGGGGGCAAGTTTTCAAATACTTATCTATCTTTAAATAGTTTTTTCATTTTTTAAGAATTTTTCAGGCTGTTTTCCATTTATGTTATAATATTTATAGTTAATTTTCTGCCAATTATATTCAGTTTGCTTATTTGGCGATATTTCCATAAATGTCTTAACTTTTGCTCCAAAGGAACTCAATTTTCTGAAAACATTTGTTAGAAAATACATGTTAACACTTACCTGCAGTGTCTTCATAACCTGTGTCGTCATAACCTGTAGACACCTAAAGTCACCTACTTTTTTAAGCTATATTTTTTATAATTTAAAGCTACTCTGATTATTTGGTTGTCTGTATCCACAGACTCCTACTTGTTTTCTATAGCCCCACTTTTGCTATTTTTGATGTGAATATTTCTTTGACATGTAAACCACTTTCATTTAGCAAACTCCTGCTGCTCTGTGATACGCTGTCATCACCATTTTTACTTTTTTGTCCCATCAGGGTTGCACGTACACTGAAAAGCAAAGGCTGCTGCAGTGGGAACACAGGGCAAAGTCTAGACCAGTCATACCGTGGCTCCATGGCAGACACTGATGTCAGCAAGTGAAATGCTAAGCACGTGGCATGCAGTAGAGTCTGACGTCCCTGAAGATAAGCTTGATAAGGCATTACCTAGAACACAACACTCATTTTTGCTTTCTCAAGTGTGTCCACATTGTAAGGAGTCATGTTTCTTTCCATTGCTCCAACTTCTGAAAGGCAGGCACACATTTCTGAGCTTACATGTGACTGCCGTAAGGATGCCGGTGATACTGAGTCATCGGGCCACTAATGATATAAAGATGACTAGTTTGGGCAACTTTTCCTACTCAGTCCTGTTCTGCTGTTTTGTCAACTGAAGATTTCTTTGTGTATCTGACCAACTTTGGTAAAAACCATATTCATAAAGAAAAACAAAACTACCACCAAGGGTAAAGGAATCTAAATAGAAGATATAAGGTTTTTAGAACTTTTTAGAATATTCACTTCATAGGCAAAGGCAAAAACAGAAAAAAATTAAAAAAGAAAAGCAAAGAACAATGGCATACAAAAAATAAGTAAGCAAAGCAAAACAGAACAAAACTAACTGGGGCAAAAAAAAATTCTCCAGAAAGACACATAGAACTTTTCTAAGATAGCCATCATTGCCCCGTTAAATGGAGCCAGGGGGCGCCTGGGTGGCTTAATTGGTTAAGTGGCTGCCACTGGCCTGGGTCATGATCCCACAGTCCTGGGATGGAGCCCCACGTCACATGGGGATCCCTGCTTGGTGGGGAGTCTGCTTCTCCCTCTCTCTCTGCCCCTACCTCTGCTCCTTTTCTCTCTCTCAAATAAATAAATAAAATCTTAAAAAAAAATAAAGAGCCAATATCCCAAAAATATTTCTTTTCAATTAATCTTCTCAAGTATTTTTTCAGCTTCAGCAAATTCTTTTTTTTTTTTTGTAAAGATTTTATTTATTTATTTGACACAGAGAAAGAGATCACCAGTAGGCAGAGAGACAGGGAGAGGAGGAAGCAGGCTCCCTGCTGAGCAGAGAGCCCAGCGGGCCTCCATCCCAGGATGCTGAGATCATGACCTGAGCCGAAAGCAGAGGCTTTAACCCACTGAGCCACCCAGGCACCCAGCTTCAGCAAATTCTTACTTCTCATAAACCATCTAGCCTTTCTCTGTTCAGTAGCTCCTTGAATACTTCAAGAACACAACAAGCTCTCTGACCCTTCCTAACCATTTCTCACATGGTTTGACACATCTGGTCCCTTTGACACTTGGCTGTCTCCCCCCCCCACCATCACTTTGGTTTTCTGTATCTCTTCTGAAAGAACTCCCCAGAATAAAATGCAGACACTGAGTGTTGACTATCTAGGGTAAAAAGCAGAATACAAACTTTTGCCTAAAATGAAGAAATCTGAAGCATCTCAAATTCAGATGAAAGCATCCCTTAGACCCAAATTCAGCCACAGATTGCCCTCAACTCCATGCCCAGTCTTGCTCCCCGCCCCAAATGCACACTGCTGGCATTTAAGCTATAATGAAGGATCAGATTCCCCCCAACATTTTCTCCAAGTATGAGCACAAGGTCAGGGCTTGGTAAATTAGTAATAGCAATTGTGATAATAACATATCACTGTAGGTGGTATGCAGAACACTACACGGTCTAGACCAAGTCAGTAATTTCATCAGAAGAGAAGTTTTTTGTTTGATTTTTTTTTAAGATTTTATTTATTTATTTCACAGAGGGAGAGAGATCACAAGGAGGCAGAGAGGCAGGCAGAGAGAGAGAGGGGGAAGCAGGCTCCCCGCTGAGCAGGGAGCCCGATGCGGGCCTCGATCCCAGGACCCTGAGATCATGACCTGAGCCGAAAGCAGAGGCATTAACCCACTGAGCCACCCAGGCGCCCGAGAAGAGAAGTTTTATGCAGAATTGATTCTCAGCTGCCGTTTTCTATGACCCAAGATCTGTTTTCTTAGCTTTTTGTTTGTTTAGAATGTAAGTAATGATGCTGAAAAAGCAAACATATTGTCTGACTCAAGTAACTTTCTGGTAGACACAAAAATGATGTCTCAACAAAAAGCAAAGGGCCAATGTACCCACAGCTCTGAGTAATTCTGTAATTCTACAGATGGCTTCTTGTGACATAATAAACCACAAGACTAAGTTTCTGTCACTAGAATTTCAGCATGGAATTACCTCTTTAATAGACATATCATTTCTGGGTATTTTAATACATAGCTTTAAAAAATCTCACAAAGAGAAAATGTTTTAGTCCTTTCTCTTGCTACCTGACTTCAAAAGGTTCTTATTAAGGATGTGTTGTCATAATATACATTCCAAACATTAGTTTCTGATTACCCATGTGCCTGATGTTTATCATATTATTTTCCATCATAACAGTGGATACAAGCTTACCTTAGGGTAGCATGGATTTTTTAAAGTAGATGGTGGTACAGAAGCAAAACGTTTGTTTTCCTCTCTCTCCCTTTTATACTAAGCCTATTACAGGTATCTTCTACTTTGACTTCAACTTTTTTTGATATTCAGAGGGCCCAACGAAATAAATACTGTCGGTAATTTCTGACCGTGGTGATTGGATATCTGTGATTGTTAGCGCCAACAGGTCAGGTCTGCATGAACTAAGGATATAAAATGATCGTGGTCATGGGTAACCACCTGCCAGGAATGCTCCACGGTGATGCTGTCCTCTTCTTTCGGTGCATTTAGCAGAATCATTATCATTCTCTACCTCTGGAAACCATTTTGAGAAAAAGCAACCGGGTGAGCAAATAAAAACAAATTCAGTTCTTGCCCTGTCACGGTGCTTAAGTGTCCAGATCTGAAGTCATAATGCTTGGTAATTATAATTGAAGTGGATTCTTTTTGGGGTAATTTCCTGGACCCACTGTTGCACTGCTGCTGGTCACCACCATTAAATATGAGAGGGGCGGAGTGATCATTTGAAGGGATGAATACTTTCAATTTTTGGAGGGGAGGAAGAGGCAGGGAGTGGAAAAATGCCAAGACAGGCAAATGCTTAGATTGTATTTCTTTACTAAAGATGGCTCAAAACAGATAAATAGGGGCACTTGGGCGGCTCAGTTGGTTTAGCATCTGACTCTTGGTTTCGGCTCAGGTTGTGATCTCACAGTCATGGGATCGAGCCCCACGTTGGGCTTGGTGCTCAGTGTGGAGTCTGCTTGAGATTTTTTCTCCCTCCCCTTCTGTCCCTCCAGGCACACTCTCTCGAAAACACAAATAAAAATCTTAAAAAAAATAGATAAATAAAAGGTCAAGTTATCAGGAGTTCACTAAAGAAGTATTGGTACAAAATGTTCACAACTGTTTGGGAAGAGGGGAGAATATTCTGCTGTTTTCAAAATAATGACTAAGTACCAAGTGCCACGGAAACATGGGTGTCTCTCTGACTCTGGGAATCTGGGTTCTCGCTCTTCATGCCTACTTTAATTCCTCTTGTCACCATGCTATCATAGTTGCTGGATGGCTGATTTTTGTTTATGTCTTCTTATTCAGAACCACCACATTTGGGCGCCTGGGTGGCTCAGTGGGTTAAAGCCTCTGCCTTCGGCTCAGGTCATGATCTCAGGGTCCTGGGATCGAGGCCCGCATCGGGCTCTCTGCTCAGCGGAGAGCCTGCTTCCCCCTCTCTCTCTGCCTGCCTCTCCGCCTCCTTGTGATCTCTCTCCCGTTGTGAAATAAATAAATAAAATCTTAAAAAAAAAAAAAAAGAACCACCACATTCGATTGGTCAGTTTACTGTCATTTATGAATAACTGCCCAACATTCTAGGCTTTCTGCTCTGAGCACAGGCTGGCCCGGCTCAGACAAGTGCAGGGCAGCAGGCGTCACCAGAGCGTCTCCAGTGCCAGGGTTCGCTGCCCGCCCCTTCCACACACTCAAGTGTCTCCCCCCATGTAGTGTGAAAAATTTTAAAAAGTGAGCTATTGCATCTTTTAATATTGAATAACATGAAACACTAATTCTTTTAACCTGAAATAATAATGGTAGCCCCCCCAAAAGTTTTATTCTTTTTATTTTTTTTAAGCTTTATTTATTTATTTTTAGGGGGGAGGGGCCAAGGGAGAGAGAAAGTCTCAAGCAGACTCCCCCGCTGAGCACGGAGCTGATGCGGGGCTCGATCTCAAGACCTGGAGATCATGACCTGAGCCAAAACCAAGAGTCAGATGCTTAACTAACTGAGCCCCCCAGGTGCCCCCAAAAGCCCTATTCTTTATCATTACATAATCTCCTCTTTCAATTTAGGTCATTCCCATGTGACAAGCAGCAATACAATTCTTGTTGTTACTTTAGTATTTTTCCCCAGAGACTCCTTTCCTTCTCTGATAGTAAATATCCAATAATATTAATATTTTACCCATTAATGCCAAAATGAAAATATTTTTAATATTTCATTAAAAATAAAATACTTTATTTACCACAGAATTAGCATTTGTCTTCTTTTCCTTTTCTCCCACCCTTAACATTTTCTGGCTATAATGTCTGGCTACAGTTAAGTGTCGTCTTCTTTTCATTTATGAAACATGAAATAACCCAAAACTAAGTACAGTTTGCTGATATTAGCTTCCCTCTGTCATTCTCTTATTATAGGTGAGGGGAGAGCAAATTATCCAAATCTTTGTAAAGAAATAAGTTATATTTACAGGGTGCTAATTTTCCATCAAAATGTTTTAAAATTAATCATTGTCTTGTATTCAAGAAACAACACCTCCATTCCACAGATTAGCAAGTAAGTTAGAACCAAGAGCACTCTGTGATCTGCTTCAAGGAGCACGACTGTCACCCAGAATACCAGCCCTCCTGCTTCCAGCCTCTGGCTTCAGTCCAACAGAGGGAGATTTGTCTTGTTTTTGTTTTTGTTTAAGATTTTATTTATTTATTTGACAGTGAGAGACACAGTGAGAAAAGGAACACAAGTGGGGGGAATGGGAGAGGGAAAAGCAGGGTTCCCACTGAGCAGGGAGCCTGATGTGGGGCTCCATCCCAGGATCCTGGGATCATGACCTGAGCTGAAGGCGGACGCTTTAACGACCGAGCCACCCAGGCGCCCCCTAGAGGGAGGTTTGTTGATGGCAATGATCCAACTGGACATTTACAGTTGGGACACACAAGTGCTCAATTAACATTTCCTGAATATTGGATGTTTTTCAGGTTCAAATCATAATGGCTCTCAGCTGATTAAAATAGATCAAAGAAAAAATTTAAAAAAAATAACTGAAAATATGGCCACTTCACTATATCCTGAGGTATTTACTCAGCCAACATTTACTGAACACCTACTATCTGATAAGATCTCTGCTGGGTATACAAACCAAAAGATAATTAGCCACCCTCCTTGACACTGAAGGAATTTACCAATTAATTACTGAAGAAAAAATTTTATATTGCCATGGAATCAGTGATATAATAGAAAAAAAGAGTTAAGTGCAATGGAAACACAGAAGAAAAAGGCCCTAAAGGAGAGATTTTCAGGAGTTTCCAACCTAAGCTTAAGACTGAAGGATGGAGATAGTTTCTCCAGGCTCAGATGAGAGTAGAGGGTTGGGGATGGTAAAGATATTTACAATGCCAGACACTACCGGTACTCAGTAAGTATAGATTGCGTGAATTCACAAATGGAAGAATAAATTGACTGTAGACAGTGTTGTGCTGGTAAATCAGCTCTCTGGAGAGAAATGAAAACCCTGACATATAGCCAATGTCGATTTATGTGGAGTGTATGCTCCCACCATGGTCAATTTCAAACTACCGACATGACATCATCAATCACACATAGGTGGAAATATGCACTTTTGCCACTTGCCAGCTAGCGTGAGCCAACGCCAGTCCACTGTTGACTCCAGGGCACTCCGTAAATATTTGTGGAATGAAGGAGCCTATAAATGAATGAATGAACAAACTACTTGATTCCAGCCTGTGACCAATATGGTCAAAGGCACAGAGATTTGAGTATTCACCACCCTCTCAATTAATTAGAAGCCTTGTGAGGCATATCAGGAGGAGAGAGTGAATGGGGAGTTGGGATTGATCCAGAATGCAGGTCCTAGGGCATGACTTTATTCAAAGGGGAGTAGATTTTAAAGGAGCAGAGTACCAGAACCAGATCTGCATTTTATTTCATTTATTTTTTTTTATTTTTAAAGATTTTATTTATTTACTTGACAGAGAGAGACACAGTGAGAGAGGGAACACAAGCAGGAGGAGTGGGAGAGGGAGAAGCAGGCTTCCTGCTGAGCTGGGAGCCTGATGTGGGCCTCAATCCTAGGACCCTGGGATCATGACCAGAGCCAAATGCAGATGCTTAACAACTGAGTCACCCAGGTGCCCCATGGACCAGATCTATATTTTAGATGTGCCTTTGGCCCCAATTCCATAAGACCATCTTTGCTTGCCTCAAAGTATGAACACGAATGTGAATGGTTAAATCCTTACAAAAATTTTAATATGTGCAACAGTTCTAAAGCCTTCCTCTTAATGAGACAGACATGTAAGAAATCCTTCAAAGTTCTTACTATACTATCAGATTTCTTTATTCAATCAAAAGGAGTCCTAATAAGGCTTGGAGTCAACCAAGAGGCAAATGAATTTTGAAGTACAGTGTACACGTGAACTCACATGTACAGAAATAGAATAAAGGAGAAGCATGGATTATATGATGTCTGACTGGCTAAGTCACACAGGATACAAGGAAATTACTTTCAATGGCTGCCATGGCAGTCAACCCTCTTCCGCCCCATAGACATAGACCGTCTCAGAAATTCGGGTTTGTACATACACATTGCTCCACACTGATGCCTTTACTTTTTTTTTTTTTTTTAAAGATTTTATTTATTTACTTGACAGAAAGAAAGAGAGATCACAAGTAGGGAGAGAGGCAGGCAGAGAGAGAGGAGGAAGCAGGCTCCTTGCTGAGCAGGGAGCCCGATGCGGGCCTCAATCCCAGGACCCTGAGATCATGACCTGAGCCAAAGGCAGAGGCTTTAACCCACTGAGCCACCCAGGCGCCCAAATGATGCCTTTACTTTTTGAAACCAGCAGGTGCTTTTCTAAACTGGAAATCTTAACCATGAATACATCTTACCTAGAGATGTTGTCAGGTGAGCAGGCGGAGATGCTGGTCTCCATACTGTCGGAGCTGTCTAGGCTCAGTGTATCAAAGGCCTGGTCCTTGTAGCTGTGATCGGGGTAGTGGAAACTGTTCAAGTAGACATTTGATTCAGATGCTGTGCGGTTGTAAAAGTCAGAAGATTTCTGCCTTTGTCCTTCACTCATCTGTTGGTGATTATACCCTAAGGAAAGAGCCATAAATATGTTAGTACGCCTCATCTTCTCGTCTCAGATCTTCTGAGACTCAACCAGCAACCCGAAACATCTGCCTACGAAACTTGGATGGTGGTCTGATTTGTTTTGAAGCCAAGAAGATCAAAGACACAGCATCGTGCTCAGCACAAGCAAGAGTTTCAAAGACATGGTCTTAGGAGTGGTCTTTTCAGTCAGTGGGTCATCTCACATTTTCCTTTGCCATTCCCACATCTCAGTGCAACTGAGCAGATAACCGCACACACAAAAATAAACAGGCAAAACCAAAACAAAACAGAAACACAATGAAAGGCCCTGTGTCTTCTAAAAATAGGTGGGTTCAGGTGAAGCCAAGATGACTCCTGGTGACAAGCACCAGAGAGGTCTTAGGGAAGTCACTTCATCAACGGTATTCACATTTAAGGAATACTCTATCTGGTCATAAAACAGCAGGTGGACCATCGAGATGTAGGATTTAAGAATCTTGTATCTCACTCGTATTATCACTAACACTTTTAATCTGGTAAAAATCCAAACTGCACATTTTTCTCATTCTTTTTTTCAGTTTTCCTTGCCCGCCAATTATTTAAAACATTCACAGTCAACAGTCTTCCTCCCAATGGGCGCAGTCCTCCTAATTACCACATACAGAGCTCTCTTTTTCCACCTTTGCCGTCAGCCCTCAGCTAGCTGGTGGTGGCCAAGCAAAGGAAAATGTAGAACTCACATCAATAGCAGCAGAAGTGCCATCAATCGATCAGTGGTTTTTTCCTTACCCTGGTACTTGGTCAACTGGCCTGTTAGGTCACTGGCTTTACTTTGTGTTGTTGCTCTGGCTTGCTTGCTGGTGGCTGATTTGGGGCAACGCAAATCAAATTATTCTTCTTTTCAATTCTCTATTGACCATACAGGCAGGAAGCAGGGATCAAACTGATAAACCAGTTCCTCAACTCATTAACGACATGTTTCTCTAGGCAGCAGTAGGTTTCCATCCCTTTCTCCCTCATCAGATTCACTACCAGATCCATTAAGAGTTTAGGATTGGACCATCTGAGTTTCACCTTGCCCTCTCCTACCCTCGCTGAGGGTAATGAAATGAAAATGAAAATGTCAAAATGTCCAATGAAAAATGTCAAAAAAGCAGAAGCCACATCCATGAGGTTTTAACAAAGCATTGGACACCAAAAGTGTCTGTATAATGATTTTAGTTCCACGGGGAGTCTGCACGCCAAATTATGGGGAGTCGTTTTAAATATCAAAGTGTAAATATGTTAGTTCAGCTGAGGGCATTTCTGGGGAAATAACTTTCCTTAATATAAGCTGTAATTAGAAATTACAAATACACACACAAGAGCCACATATCACTCAGCGAAGGGAAGGTACAACACAAAAAAGCACAGCATGACACTTTAGAAAGAAGGCCATTAATCGTAGTGGTTAATCGGAGAACAGTAAGTGAAGCCAGTACGTTCATAAGCGTGGAGTTTGTGCCTTAAAAAAAAGTCATTACTCAGATATTTACCTTTGATACTTGAATTTTTGGAATTACTAATCGCTCCTTTTAAATTGTTTCCAGTTATTATGAAAAGGAGGGGAACAGAAAAAAAAAACACCAGAAATTATTTGAAAAAGTCACACATGTATCTTTTCTGATGTTTTCAAAAAAGCTTTACTGGCAAAGAAAACTTGGCACCGTGGAAGACACTTCCTAGTGTTAGTATGAAAACCAAATCCCTAAAAGACAGCCACGTAATTTAAAACATACAGGAATTATCTCCTTGGCATTGACATGGGGAAGGTGAATCTTTATGATGCCACTAACACCCTCTTGGAAAAGCAGAGAAGACGGTGGGTCCTGATCCTCAGATTGTCCACGATTTTTTTCCCCCCAAAGTATCACAGAATGAGAAAATGAACTTACAACCTTCAGGTGAAGTACACAGCACACTCAACTGACTCAAAAGTGTCAGACATGGGCACAAGGACCAGTGGTGTGACTATGTGTAGCATGCTAAGGACCGCATAAATCCCCCAGGTCACCCCATTATTCGTCGGAGTTTGGCTCTATGTCTGAGAGAAACTGCCACCATTCTGGTGGTAGGATGAGTGAGTGCCTTACATTTTCACAACAATTTAAGTAAAGAGCTTGCTGCTGGGGTGCCTGGGTGGCTCAGTGGGTTAAGCCTTTGCTTTCGGCTCAGGTCATGATCTCAGGGTCCTGGGATCGAGTCCTGCATTGGGCTCTCTGCTCAGTGGGGAGCCTGCTTCTCCCTCTCTCTCTGCCTGCTTCTCTGCCTACTTGTGATCTCTCAGTCAAAAAAATAAATAAAATTTTTAAAAAAAAAAAAAAAGAGCCTGCTGCTGATGAGCATATATTTCCCGGCACAGGATTTTTGTTTCCTGTGGATCCAGGGCAAGTGAAAATGTTCTACCTCATGGATAGGCTCGTTTCTTCCCTTGACTAATAATCACAGTGAACTCAGTGGCCACCTGGCTTAGCCCCCCTCCCTCCTGAACAACCTCAAAAAATTAAGTTACCCCTGCCATCACAAATAAAGGCCTGGACCTCTTCCCTGTGATTCTGGAGTTGTACGCTTGTGACTCCAAAGAGGTGGCTTTGGGATTCAGGCTCTGGCCTGCCTGCCCAAAGGCAGAGAGACTTCTGATGGAGGAAACAGCTGGGACAGCGGCGGGACCAAATGAGGGTTCCCTGGGAGCATGCCCAGGAAGAAGTGCTTGTGCAGCTAGGTAAGCCCAGAACAGGTACACGCTATCCCGGGGAGGGGGACACAGGTGTCCTGATCACCACGGGATCCCCATTTATTTAGTATGGGGATGTCATGAGCTGAAGAGCTGCTGAATCAATTCACTTTCTCATCTATAAATTCCAGTTGCAGCGGTGGCTAAATAAGGAAGTGGAATGCGTCTCCTGTCTGGGGTGGGACGAAGTAAGTGCATTGGGAAAAATGAGACTTTCCCAATCCTGAGACTACTTGGTTTTTTTGTTTTGTTTTGTTTTTGTTTTTGAATTATGTAGCAGGAATAACTTTCAGCAGTAAGACAGCAACCAGAAAGCAAAGAGGGCCTTGTAAGGCTCTACATCCTTTCTACCCAGGCAGAGATAGCCATGGGAGGGGAAGTGATAAGGTTTGTAGTGGGAGCGCTGGCACTCAGCAGAGCCCGTGCAAGGAACCCAAACCAGCCCAGCCCTCGTCACTGTCCGAGAGAGCCAGGAGAGCGGTGTGCAAGGCCGATTTCTTATTCTTATTCATGCCTATCTATGAATTTTGGCTAATGACACCTGAAAACTCCTTTGCAACTTAACCGTTGTGCCATTGTGGGATATACAGTTTTGCCAATATCTTCCAAATGTGCGTTGTTTCCTTCCTTCCTTTTTTTTTTTTTTAAGGGGGGCGGGCAGAGGGAGAGAGAGACTCTAAGCAGACTCCAAGCTCCGTGCAGGCCCAACACGGGGCTCGATCCCACAACCCTGGGATCATGACCTGAGTGGACATCAAGAGTTGGACGCTTAACTGACTGAGCCACCCAGGCGCCTGGTGCGGTGTACTTTAAATTGTTATCTGGGCTTAACATAGAAAATGAGATGATTTAAGACTATAATCTGGATTTAGGAGGATAACATTCATTAGTCTTTCTGACAAGTTAGCCTAGCATAGCTCACCTGCTGAGAAATTCATTCTTCCTAACCATAGTCCACAGCCCGGAGATGAAGGTACAGGACGAGTCACGAATGAAGGCGGGGAATGATGGAGAAAGGGAGAAAGAGACAAGATCAAAAAGGATGAAAGGGGACCAGAAAAACAGACACTTCCAACATGCCATCGTCGGCAGTGTTAGTCACAACAGCAGATTAACAAGGCAAGATGGACCTTCACGCTTCTAGATTCCATCTGAGTTTACAGAGAGGAACCTGAGAAGTTAGAAAATAATAATAAGCTTCAGATACGTGCATACCGTTAGTCAACAACATTGGGAATGAAACATCTTTCACACGTATTGGCCAACAAGAAAACAGGGAGAATAAAAACGAGATCATAGCAATAAAACGGATCTTTTTCCCAGGCGGACAGCAACACATAGTTTTTAAGAGCTAGGGTTTATAAAATGCCATTCAATTATTCAAAGCACAGTCCCTCAAATTTTATATAACCAGAGCATCCTCTGACACCCTGCATCTCTGCCCCCCGGGCCCAGTCCTAAGCATCTTATTTATTCAAGCCAGTCATGCAAACGGGTCTTCACAGGCCACAAGGTCTGTGTTCTAAAATGGGCTTAAGTGCAATAAATAAGTTGGAGCATTCTAAATCCTTCCCTTCTCCCCTGTCCTCAGCCTTATTTATACCTGGCCTTTAGAATGGAGAAGCGTCCAGCTTTACACTTAGCCTAAATCCATGACAATGCCCACTCTGATCTTTATCTAGATTCTGAGTCTGGCAAAACAATGCTTCCCCTCCCCCTGGTTTCCTGCAGGGTCTGACCTTGTAATAAAAAAACAAAACAAAGGGGTCCTGCAGCTGCCCGCGTGAGTGAACAGCAGCTGCACTCAGGATTGTGTTTCTAGCAAACGTGCAACAATTTTCCTCTACTGTGTAAAAGGAATGATCCTTAGGCTAAAAATCCACTATTTTACAGTTTCAAATCTGTTCATTTCTTAAAGATGACTTAACAATGACCTTTCACTAGTTGCTGAAAACAAAACAAAAAAAACACCACACGAGGAGGTTGTCATACCTTTCTTGGACTTTCCTGCATTAACAGAAGACAAAAGGACAAAGATTTCATTCATTCGAGAGTTTACAAAGGAACAGTTCACAAGTGGCACAAAAGCCAAAAACCATTACAACTTTAAGAGCTGAGCTCCCTGGGCTCTCTGCTTTAAACTCCGCTCTCAGAGATCGATGTTGCCATGATTTACGTTGTCAGTTCTATGAAAGCAGTGCTGATGGAAAGAAGGCTTATACTTACACCATGTCCTTGATGTATCCATTATGAACAAGCAGCAAAAAAAAACAGTTCATTTAAGTTAATTGTGTAACTCCCCCAAAATGATAAGATCTATTACGTTTGAGTTAATGAAATGTGTTGGGTCCAGTTTTTTCAAAAACCCTGGAATTTTACTTGCCTTTGCCATTTTGGTGAAGCCAATACTGTGTTAGTGAAACAATTCTAAATGCAATAATGATTCATCCCTCCTGGTCTTTGTGGGCCACCTGTACGGCTTAGGAGAAAATCCTGCCAATTTTCCTGTTTGTCGTGCCTCTGAGAACTGTACTTCCCGCCCCTCTTCCCCTGGCTTCACAAGACACATCACCTCTGCTGGGACCAACACACACAGGATGGTTCTCGATTTCCTCAGAAGTTGCCCCATCAGCACCCGTGAAACTCTTTAAGAAGAACCCCGCTTGAGAGCTGCGGCGGGAAAGAACGCAGCTGCAGTTTTCCCAGATACACAGAAACGAAGTACATCGGAGAAGGACCAGAGCAGAAAGGTAGCTCAAAGTCAATGGATTTTGCAGAGTACATCTTTCACAGGTCCTAATGGAACTGGCTCACGTTTCCTCCACGAACCTAGCATGGGGATTCCCACTCTTTGTTGGGCAAAAGGAGATTAGAAAAATAAAGATCGAACACCTTCAGTTTCACCAAAATTCTCGTGAAGAATCCTTACATGATAATCTTAACAGCTCTCGAATTTGCAAATCTCTCCAGTTAGTATAAACATCTGGTTTTTTTACTCTTTAAGAAACAACTTTTGACATAAAATGCGGTGTTGTGGCCAATCCAAGCTCTGATGTCTTCAGCCAGTGGGAAAAACCCATTTAAAAAGTCTATAAATATCATAGAAAAATGCTTTAACAGAAAATGGACTTGACCCACAAGTGAACGATGATAAATGGGAGCCAAAATATCAAGACTCACTTGTGTTTATTATTTATAAATCATAAGATATATTTTAACTTTATAAATCCTGAGATATTTTAGCTTAAGAAATTATAAGAAAATAAAAGTGAAGTTCAATCAACTGTATTTGATTCACATGTTAACATTGTAAACCTCTCATGCATTATAAACCTCTCTTATGAATACTACAGTCTCTATGAACTCTTAAATCACGTCTGGTGATCATTCAAAAACCTCATTCAAGTGATATATATATATATATATGTAAAATATACACACATATACACATTTTATATATACAAAATCCATATATATTATACATATAACATATATATGTATATGGTTTTTTCTTTTCTTTTTTTTCTTTTTTTCTTTTGGTGAGGAACCAGTGTTTATCCCCTGGTCCCACTGGCAGAAGGGCTGAGCAGTCAGAACTGAATTCCAGCCTGGTTGGAGGGAAGGGTCTCAATTCCACTAATGCATGAATGCCTTTAGATCCCAAGTGCCCACAACTCCATCGGCATCCCCCATCACGGCATGTACCACATTTCATTTAAATCATCTATTTTTTTTAAAGATTTTATTTATTTATTTGAGAGAGAGAGAGAGAGAGAGAGAGAGAGCACGAGAGGGGCAGAGGGAGAGGGAGAAGCAGACTCCCCACTGAGCAGGGAGCCCAATGCGGAGCTCTATCCCAGGACCCTCGGACTATGACCTGAGCTGAAGGCAGGTGCTTAACTGACTGAACCACTGAGGTGCTCTTTAAATCATCTATTATGTGTCTTTCTTCCTCACTAGAGTATAAGCATGTCTGGGGTGAGGACTGTGTCATTTATTTGCATTCTAGCACCGTGTCTGGTCAAAAGTTAGGACCCATAGAAACTATTGACCTAAATGACTATGTTAGGACCCATATAAACTATTGACCTAAATGACCTAAATGACTGTGCCTCTCACTGAGAAGCTCATCTCTGGAACTGCATTATAATAATTTCTCTGAGCACCACAAAGACTATTCGACAACCCCATTATAAATGCAATGTATTATTACAAAGAAATAAAAGATTCTGAGGAACCAAGTGTACTGGAACCTAACAACCACATAGAAGAATAGCTCAGACCCCATGAAAAGCCCTAAGGGAATTCGGTCCTGGGCCACTAGTGTGGCTCTCAATGACTCTTTAGCATATGTTGCAAGAGAACAGTGGTTCAGCCAACAGACCAGGTAAGTGGACTTCCGTTAAGTGCCCCAGCGATCTTTCCAGATTTCTGTGGTCTCTCTTTTCTTTCTACCAAATGGGAAGGTTAGTCATTCTCGAGGGGATCTGGGAATTCGATTGAATTGAGGAAGTGCGATGGGTATGTTTAAAAGGTGCCAGCTGTATGTATAATAGAAAAGTTACCTTAGTACAACAATGAGGTGACATAGATCTTCCCCAAAAAGACTCATTAAGGATAAAACCGAGGATTTTGGTTGTTCCCTCTCTAATGATCCCCACCCCTGTCCTTGCTCCCTCTCCCAGAGAAATTCCAGTGCTTACCCACAGACATGACGTGTGAGTTCAAAGATGCCTACCTCTAAGCATCCTCCGAGAGTCTGAGTCTTTGGTCATGGTCGCCAGCGAGTGAGGGAGGACGCTGCCGCAGCTGTTGCTCTGGCCCAGGGGCAGGTGAGCCTGTGAGAAGCGAGAGGAGACACTTCGGGGAAACTGCAGGCCACAAGGTCCTTCAGGACAGGGCCACATGCCTGTCTGCTTAGCTCCAGGGTAAGCCCAGAGGGCAGGGACTGAAGGAAAGAGGAACGAAGGTGTCCCCGTAATTCATGCTAAGTGGCAAAGGCCAGTCACGACCCTTCCAAGGAGCCCCATGGCAGGTTCAATGTCACGGCAATCTCTCCAGGGGCAGCATTTCCAAAAATGAAGACAGATGGGGCAACGCTGTCCAAAACCACCTTAGAGAACAACTCAGAGTTCTTCATGCATAAGGAGCCGAGGGCAGGTGCAGGGACAAGAATGCAGGCACATCATGCACAAGGAAGAGAAGAGCTCTACTTGCTGGACCTGTACCAACATCCTTCTCCCCCTGAACGCTGGAGAAACCTACTCACTGTTGTACTCTTTCAAAACAGAAAATCCTTCGTGTACAATATACTTAGGGCCCCAGTTTATAAAACAGATTAAAATAAAGTTACTCTGATTGAGGGCAAGGGAAGGGCCCCAAAGCCTGGCCCACTCAGAACCTCTTTCTCATCTGCCTCTCCCCCTCTTTCTGCAGGGACCCCCTGGACACGTCAGTAAAACAGGAGTGAGGACTCAAGTGTCACGTCATGTGGGTTCATCGTCCAGCTTCACTGCCAACCAGCGGAGGGTGCCTGGGCTAGTCGCGTAGTCTCTTTACACCTCAGTTTGTCCGCAGGTACAACGAGGATAATACAGAGGACCTGTGCTGAATAGCGGTGCCAGATTTTAAAATGAGACAATCCATATAAAGGGCTTAGTCCAGGGTCAGGCTCATAGAAATGACTCTCAGTAAATATTTGTTGCTATTATTCCTAGAATCCAGAGTTTACATCCTCCAGTTTCTGGATCTGGGAGGGAGTCACGGGGATCTGTTACATAAGTGAACACTCTCCGCCACTTGTGTGATGGTGGTAGAAAATACCCAGGACCGGGTTCTTTGGTCCCAGAGCACACAATTCTGAAAGTCCTCTGAGTAGGACAGAAAATGCACTATAGTTCTCCGCCTGCCCAACAAGCAAACTTAATTGTTTATTATTCGGCATTTTCTTTAAGAGCCTTTGCACGTCGGCCAACATTAGGACAAGAAGACTCACTGAACGCGAAGCCCGTGGTTCACCCCACGTCCTACCTTTGGGGCGGTGCTTCTCCCCATAGTAGCACTGCTGAAATGTGGGGATATGGAAGGTGTGGTTTTCTTTCGAGGCAAAGTGTCACTCAGATAGAGGCCTTCTTTATGCTGTTTTTTCCTTTCTTCCAGACTTCTAAAATGCTTTAAATGCAAATGTAAAGCAGAATAGCAAAACTTGACTAACTGAAACAGGTCACTGAAGAAATTAAGAAGTATGCATTTACAAAGGAGTTTTAGAATTTTAACACAGAAAAAAATGCAACTTATACTTGTGTTCACTAACAGACTCAGGCTAGCATTTGGTAAGATATATAGACACTGGAAGAATTTATTACTGAACCAAGAAACTTAAAAAAAAATCCACCTTTCACTTTCATAGGTAGTGCCTGCAGCCTTGGGGCCTCAGGACAACTTACAAATTATTATGATGGTCGCCATGTGGATGGCGGAACAGCCAGTGGACAAAGCAAGTAAGCAGTTTCTCCCCTTGTCTGTCTGGACAGTTCTGTGTGATGGCACAGATCCCAGTGTGAGGAGAACAAGGCAGGGAGAAGGGAGAAGATGGAAAGAAAGAGCGAGTAAACAGGGAAGTTGTTTTAAACTCGGAATAATATTTTAATTACATATAAACACTTCAAATCCATATATTGTTTCCATATAAGGCATCCTTCTTTTATTTAAAAAAAGAGCTTAGCCAAGAAACCCCAACACTAATACCTCATATTTAAAAACCCTCTTGTTGACCCTTTCTTTCTTTCTTTTTTTTTTCAGATTCCTAGGCAAAATTTTTGCGAACTTGAAATTTATCCAAATTTTTCTTAGCCTCCCCCCAAAATGTCTTGAGTAGTAAAGTTATTTCCTAAGTAAAGGTTCTTTAGGGCTTGATCATTTTTATACTATGTTCGGGTTGTTGAAATACATAAAAATTAATGCAAATTTGAGTTATCAAATTTATGATCTTTAAACATGCCAATCATAAGATATATATGCATTTTAACTTTATAGTTATCTACTTATACTAGTTAATATTTATTAACCTAAAAGTAGCGAGGAGATATAGTCCTTCAACAACAGGTAAAAGGCAGTAAAGATAACTTCAAGAAATGTTAATAGCTGGGCCCAGCAAACCAGGACTCATCTAATTATCTAGTGACTATGACTCCTTAGAATCTTCTGGGGCCAAGTTCACACAGAAATCTGATGACAGTTGAAAGGAACCCTCAAAAGAGACTTTTTGAATACCCAAGCATGATTATGCACTAGATGTACTAAAAGAAGGGTGACATTCATAATAATGAATTGTTTATTTAAAATAGGTAATTGATAAAAACTTCTATGAGCCAAATGCATTATTTGAGGTGTGACTTTGGACAAGCTATTTACCTCTGCTAAGTAAGCATCAGTTCCCTAAATGTCAATAAGGAGATTAATTCTTATTTCACAGCATTGTTAGAAGGAAGAAATGAGATATTCACTTGTAAAATGTTTAGCAAATTTTGACCCATAGCAAGGACATGATGTCCATTATCATGATTTCAGTAGTGTGTAAGAAAAATATTTTGCGCTGACACAGCAACTTTCAATAGCATAGATTTAATGGAAATGATTATTATCATTTTGAAAACTATTTTCAAAATAGTGAAAATTACACTATTTTGGTTGAATGGGAACTGGAGCATGAGGATATAAAACATCCAGCTCCAACACATAAAAGTCAGGAGAGGACAGTCAAAGGCTCAAAGTTTAGAACAGTCCCAACACCCTTAAAAAATAATAAAGGTCCTTAAAAAACATAAGAATAAAAAACAGCCAAATAAAAGAAAACCCAGCAAAGGAATATGTACTTGTCTCTTTAAAAAAATACCTTTGCAAAAGTGGAAGGAAAGATTCCACATCATTGACTGCGGTCAAGGTCAAAGTCTCAGACTCTGAACACCAGTGCCTAGTTACCTGTTGCTCCTGTTGTTGCCACGGCCTTCTGTGTTTCTTAGCTGGGAGAGGAGGAGGTGTGTCATTTAAAGGGAAAGGACCGACAGCCGGAGCCAGGACTTCGGGCCAAGGGGCTGATGGAGGTTGAGTGATAGGATGAGGAGAAAGGGTGGAAGGAAACATAAATCCAGAACAGACAGGTGATCTTTGCTTTATAGGAGAAAGAAAAAGTATGCATGTGTCCATATGAAATGAAAGAATAAGACAAAGAAATGAAATCGATAATCTCATTATTGTTTTCTTGTATCTTAATCAAGAAGTCACAAATGATGGGCAGGGCCTCTCAGTTTAGGCTTTTGTTAAATTTCCTCTCTGGTAACAACCTGGGTCAGTTAGAAGGTATTTCAATCCACTATTCTTTGCTCCTCCCCAGATGTTTTCAAAAGGCTTAACATTAAAAAAAAAAATCCATCTGGCAAACACAAGAAAAAACAAAATCAAACTGCAAAACTGATTCAAATTAACAATGTGAGAAAGGCTTTTTGGTTTCTGTGAAAACGAGGTCGGGTCAGAGGGCTAAGATCTAGAATTTACTGTTTTGAACTTAATTCTCCTGGTACTCCACTCTGCACCATATATGTCATGATTTCCAGTATGAGGATTCACAGAACAGTGCCCCAGATGGAGTCTGTTTTTCTTACTCAGCATCACTCTGGCCTGCTAGTCAACCAGGTATATATGGTCACACACACCTTCATTTTCAGGTAACCGTGGGTTAATCTGACATGAGGAAAGCAGTGAATGAATGAAATGTCATGCCAACACACCTCTTTACTTTGTGGCTGGCTCACCAGCACAGCTGTGGTAGGCCCAGTGGGAACAGCATCAGCGTCAGCAGGGAACTGAGTGGAAGGGGATAGATTCGTGGAATTGACACATGGCTCATTAATTTCATTTACACTGATATAGCCCTAAAAGGAGGAATTCAGAAGTTAAACACAAAGAAAGCAAAAGCTGAGGCATGCAAGAGTATTAATGCTCCCAGTACAATGGAGTTAGCTTTGAGCGGCACAGCCAAATATCTGTGGAATTACCACATGTTTCATTAAGGGAATCGTCAGCAATTAAGATGGATTTATGACGCTTAATCCTGAAAAGTGGTATTCCAAACATTACACAGTTTTTTGGGTGGGGGGGGTGAAGTCAAGATGACTGTATTATAAACAACCCAAAACCTTCATTTTTAGATTACCCAGAGAAAGAAGCATTCATTCTGTTGATTGAATAAGGGTGTCACCATACATTTAAAATAACCACACACACACACAAATCTGAGATATAAAATTTATAATATAATCGTTCACTCCATAATTCAAGAGCCTTTTCCACAAATCCTTATTTTTAGATTTTCTTCTTTTCTTCTGTTTTTCGACAAGTTAGAGTGTGAGTAAAAGTGGGCTGAAGGCTTCAGGTTTTTGTACTAAGAAACTTTATAAATACTAATTTATTTGTAATGCAATCTAGCTTTTAGGTATCTCAACTAAATGAGAATAAAAGGGACACCCGTCCCCTCATGAGCCTTCCCCAGCAAGATAAATGTACACACACACACACACACACACACACACACAAACTCCCAAGGTAGAGTTTTTGCTCCAGGCTACTTCAATTCAAGGCAGCTTCCCCAACTCTCAGCTCTAGGCCAGGACAGAGAATTGCCCTTGACAATGATTCAGTTTTGGCTTCAGCTTCGAGAAAATACCCATGAATCAAAACCTGCAAGATTCAAAACTCCTCAATTTATATTTGAGGAAAAGGCACTTGTAAATTTTCAAGTATTTGCACAGACCAATCATAATTTTCAACACATCAACAAAACAATGGGAAAAGCAGAAGAAAGAGTATAGAATAATATTTCTCTTTTAAAAGTAAAATTGAGTTAAATTTAGCACTTGGGATCTTCTAATAGCCCATCAATCCTTTAAAAAAGTGGCTCCGGGGTAGGCAAGATATCACTATTCTGGTGAAGCAAAAATTTCAGGCTGGAAAGCGAGGTTTTTACTGATTTATAATTATGACCAAGTGGAGAAAGCTAGAGTTGACTACTTATAGATTGTAGGTTTCAAAGTGCTGCTGAAATCGGTCTTGGACTTCATGGCAATAGACACCACGTAAAGTTTCAGAAGATTAAATGGAAGAAAGGAAGTTGACAACTGGGTTGTTAAATTTCATTTTGTCTCTGATAATGAATGGGAATGAAGAGCAACAACTTTCAGTTATGCTTTTGCTCAGTTGACAGCGTGGTGTTTCAAAACCAGGATTTGATTCTTTATACGTCATAGACCATATAACCTGATTTATTGCTTCAAACATGTATGCCATTTGTCAAAAGTGGCACTTGTTTAAAAAGAGTTAGATATAAATTAATCACTCCTTTAAAAAAAGAGACATGTGAGAGAATGAGATGGTGAGAGAGAAAAAGGAAGAAAGGAAGAAATTCAAAACATCTTGTGAGCCAAGTCGGCTTAGTTCATGGAAGAGAACACAGCTACTCAACAAACATGAGAGTTGGAGACATACAAATAGTCAAAAGCCAAATGGGCTTTTGGCACTGGGAAGACTGCAGAGAAAAAGAACTCATTAGCAGAAAAGGGAAGGTTTTGTTCTTGTACCAAGAGGTAAAAAGATGCTAGCGCTTATCTAATTTATTTGGATGCCACTGTCCTTCAAACCCAGCATGTCCAGAGTCAACCCATGTATCTTCCCTCTTAAACCTGTGCTGTCCCCAGTCTTCACTACCTCAGGAAAAGGGCCTCACTGTCCGGCTCATGATTCAAACTGGAAAAAGGACATCCTCCTAATACCTCCTTTAATTTACTTCATCCTCACATCCAATCTATCAGCAAGAACTGTCAACTCTGCCTCCAGTATGTCTGCATCTGGCTATTTCTCTCCATCTCTGCCACTGCGCGAAGGCAAGATAGAAGCATCTCTAGCCTTCACTACCACAGTCCCTTCCTTCCCGGCTCCCCTGCTTTTCCTCTCACTCCTCATCACTGGGGCCAGCTTAACACATGGATATCAAATAATATCACCTCTCTGCTCAAAACCTCTCACTCAGTGACTTCCCAGCCACGTGCAATAAATCGTATTTCTTTAACATGCTTCACAAGACCTGTCCCTGCCCTCCTCACCAACATCCTCTTCTTCCACACCACACCACCCACTATGACCCTGTGTTCACCGAATCTGCGAGTTCCATGTTCTGAATAATGGAGAGAAACTATGAAACTGAATGATCTAATAAAGCTCTTGTAGAGCTATTTCACAAAATGCTTCCAAGATCCACGTTATTCATACTTATTGTGTGATGAGCATCTACTTCAGATACTACACACACACACAAAATATTTCCTATGTAGGAAGTCTTAACTCTGCTATCGTTTAAAAAGATATTTATAAATAAAGGCTTTTTTTTTTGTTATGACACACATTTTTATGTAGCATCAAGCTTTTTCTTTAGCTTTTTGGAAAAAAACAAATATAAAGAAAACGATTTTCAGTTGGGACAGATGATAGCCACAATCGTAGTGAGCGTGACATAACATACACACTTGCTGAATCACGATGTGTTGTACACTTGCAACTAATGTCACATGTGTGTCAACTGTACAAAAAAACCCAACTATCTTCTTTCTCAGTCAGGGTTATGACTTTTCAAATCAGAGTTAAAATATTCTTCCATTGTAGCAGCGTAGCTCCATAAAAAAAGTATTTCAGAAAGAAGGATGTTTGAAAGAATGAGTGTGGAGCTTAATGTAAATAGGATTTTCTAAGTTAGGGAGGGAAACAGCAGAAACAACATTGGGGCGGAAGAGAGAGAGAAAAGAAAGGAACCAGGCTATCTTATCAAATATGCAGAGGCCTTTTCATTTGCTCTCAGACTCAGAAGAAAGAGAAGTAACGTAGGAAAGAGGAGGAACTGAAAAAGGAAATTGCAGAGAAGAGGAGAATTTAAGACCTGATCTTGGTTTGGATCCTAATTTGTTTGAAAGCCCCCAGTTAACCCACAATGTCACTGTCAAGCATGGTCTGCACACACACACACACACACACACACACACACACACACACACACACACACACACAGAGCACCTGCATTAAACAAAAAGATAATCCGTGAAATCCTCAAAGCATAAGTAAAAGGCAGGAAAACCATCAAAACAATGAATGCTTTCTAAGTCACTCAAGCTAATGTTTTCCTATTTAGTTAATCATCTAAAACAGAGGCACAGCTCTTGATCTCTAAGGTGATATTAGGGGACACGGAAATCATAGCTTACCTCTTTCAGAGTACTGGGGGTGATAGGAAACCCTTTTCCCCCAGAGAGGCTGGAGTACTTCTTTTCCAAATTACAAAGATTTTCCTTTTCCTGAAGGAACACAAAAATCTATTAAGCTTGGTCAATCTTGGATTTCCCTGATGACTAATGATGCTGAGTATTTTATCATGTGTCTTATTGACTCTTCATATATCTTATTTGTGAAGAGTTTGTATTCAGTTTTTAAAAATTTATTTATTGTTTATTAATCATTACTGAACTGTAGGAGATTTTTAATATATCCTGCATATAAGTCCTTTGTCATTTCCTCTTTAAGAAACCTTTGCTCAGGGCGCCTGGGTGGCTCAGTGGGTTAAAGCCTCTGCTTTCGGCTCAGGTCATGATCTCAGGGTCCTGGGATCGAGGCCCACATCGGGCTCCCTGCTCAGTGGGGAGCCTGCTTCCCCCCCTCTCTCTGCCTGCCTCTCTGCCTCCTTGTGATCTCTCTCCCTCTGTGAAATAAATAAATAAAATCTTTAAAAAAAAAAAAAAAAAGAAACCTTTGCTCACCTCAAGGCCAGGGAAGTGCATGCCCAGTCCTGCATTTTCTTCTGGAAAGTTTATCACTTCAATTTTTTTGTTGCAGTCTACAATCTGCCCTGAATTCATTTATATGTGTGGTGTGAGGACAGAGGCTTTAGGAGTCATTTGTTTCCATGTTTACCCAGTTGACCCAGCACAGTTCGTCGGAAAGACTTTCTTTTTCTTGGATTATCTCAGAGCCCTTTGTCAAAAAAAAAAAATCAATAGGGCGCCTGGGTGGCTCAGTGGGTTAAGCCTCTGCCTTCGGCTCGGGTCATGATCTCAGGGTTCTGGGATCGAGTCCCACATCGGGCTCTCTGCCCAGCGGGGAGCCTGCTTCCTCCTCTCTCTGCCTACTTGCGATCTCTCCCTCTCTGTCAATTAAATAAATAAAATCTTTTTAAAAAAATCAATAGATGGCATATGTGTGGGTCTATTTCTGGACTTCCTGCTTGGTTCCATTGATCTACATGTCTAGCTGTATGTCAGCACCACATCATTTTAAATACCATAGCTTTAGAGGCAACCTTGAAATCAAATAAGTACAAATTTTCTAACTTGGTTCTTGTTCAAAGTTATTTTGGCTACTCTATGCCCTTGGCATTTTCATACAGAGTTGATTCTCATTACTTGTAATTCTTATGTTCTGCAGCATTGCTGTGAACACTGAATTAGTAAACACCGAACCGTTGTTCCTACAGGAAAGACAGAGTTGAGGTACTGTGTGCTGCTTCAAAAAACTTTCATCAACTGATCAATACATGACTTTGCTCTATGTGTGTTTCTGTTTAAAGACATGGTATTTGATATATATTGTTGATTCATAAACACTGAACTCACAGCTAAAGGCACTGTAATTTATGCCTGAATGAAACTTATTTAACACATGCATTTTCTCCATGAGACACATTGCAACTTTCCCGCCCTTAGGAACACGAGACAGTACGGTAGCACTATGCTGGAGAAGCAGTTTTAACAGCAAAATCACCAAAAAAATAGCACAAACAATGTGAAAACATAGCCCTGAATAATCCACAGAAAGGACCCCTATTTACTCTATGAAAGATGAAACAGGAAGGTAGACCATTGCTTCGTTCAGCCTCAGCCGGGAATGTGTATGCTGGGGGACTCAACATTTTTGTCGCTCTGCACACATCCATCAGGGAACTGCAGGCCAAGTATTGATTTGGGGGCTGCGAGTGAATCTTAATGAGCAGGCAAATTCACAAATACAGACTCCTTGAATAATGCAGATCAACTATAAATCTGAAGCATCAACTTGTCAATTTCCACAAAAAAAAAAAGTCAGCTGGGATTTTTATTGAGACCGAGACATCTGTATACCGATGTGAGAAAATACAAATCTTCATACTTATAGGCCACGATTTTTAGAATAGAGTTATATTTTATAGAACTTAATGAGGATGTGGTATTTGTATGATGGTGATTACCCATTCTAAAAAAATCTATCACTATAAGATTTTTCCCCCTTTCTGTTAAACTTCAGAAACTACTGAAATCCTACATATTACATGATCTGATTTAAGCTGTGCCTTTGAATAGCATGTGCAAAGGGTGGAGAGGAGGTTAATGGAAGCAGAGTTCATCCCCAGAGTAGGAGACAGGAATGAAAAACCATAAAACCATTCTGAGATTTCTAGGTGCCAAAGAAGCAGGAGGAGGGGAGTTGTCAGCGATCTGTGTGGGCTACATAGGTGCACCTTGAGTGGACTCATAATTCTACGTGAAGGAACAATTTTCTTTCCCTTCTCAACCTAAAAATAGTTAAGTGTCTAAGTTAAGAATATTCCAGCTACGTGTCTTCTAGGGGTAGGCATGGTCTAGCCTCATCCTTTAGTCCCTCATTCTTTCTCCTGTACACCATATCTAGGTCCATCTCATATTTTAAGGATCCCACGTGTTACATCTCATACAGTGGCCTGTATACAAGGCTCAGGGCTGAGACCAGCCCATCAACTTTAACTTTCGGTGTTTTAGGTCTTAGACTATGTCAGAAAATCAGTCTGCAGGTTGGGCAAAGGAAACCCTTTCTGTGCAGCCGCATTAGGCCCTGGGAAGATGGGACGACAGTCCCTTTGGTGAGAATGGTCTTGCCCCCCCCAATGCAGGGTGTCTACCTAGCCAATGAAGTCAAACTAAACCCAATGTGCCCATTGCCAGGAGGGGACCCATAGGCAAATAACTGGAGTTTGACACCACAGCAGCTGAGCCAAAATGTTTCATAGCAGCAAAAAAAGCAGAATATATTCTACCTATTTGACAAAAAATCTGGTTTTTCAAAAGAAGAAAAGCAGAAAATGTACATGTTTTTCACGGTTTGAATTTTCATGCCATGGAAAAATCATGAGGAAAATGTCCTTGCTTACTTTCTGAATTAGAGTTAATCGTTCACAGAGCATCAGATTATTAATGTGGAGGATTAAATAAAAATGTATATTAAAAAGCTTTCTTTAAACTATAATCCACTATTCATTATTAGAAGGCACTTGTTTTGAAGGAAGCAGCTTCCTCCAAGCTGGAACCTGAGTTTTACTGCAACCAGTGCTAAAAAGGAAATACTTACTCTTTGTAACATCATTATTAAATTATTCTTTTCTTTCACAAAATGATCTTGTTCTCTCTGAGCCTGCTGGACAATGTGATTGGCTTGCTTTTTCAGTGCAGAAATTTTTTCCTGGAGGAAAAAAAGATCATATACAGATGCACATTAGACATTCAATGGTTTGCCAGTATGTCCTGGAAAAGGGAAAAGTGTTTACAGCTTGATCAGCAATGACTACATTTTCGTTGGTGGTAGGCAGTGATTCTTATCTAGAGACTGTGAGGTAGTCTCTTTGAGCTGCCAGGCTGAAGGCTTTTCTTTACCTAAGGCCAATCCAGGCCACGTGGTTTAAAATCTATTTGAAGAATGCAGAAGTCAACAGGAAATCTTGTTTTAGACTATAAACGAATCTTGGGAGATGCCTCATGGGAAAAATAACAATGTAAGTTCTTATTTAAGCTGAGAGCTTAAGAAGTTACCCTCTTCATCTCCCTTCCCCTCAGTTTTACTGGCGGGGCTATTTCTGAGGGCAATAAGCTATCAGCCAACTTCGGGAACTATGAGCAGTGAAAACCAAAAATGCCAAAATAGACTTTGTTCAGAGAATTATTCTAAATCTAGTTACTGTGATCGCAAATGCAAGTAGTTTTGTTTTTTTTTTTTAAGATTTTATTTATTCATTTGACACACAGAGAGAGATTACAAGTAGGCAGAGAGGCAGGCAGAGAGAGAGGAGAGAGTAGGAAGCAGGCTCCCTCCTGAGCAGAGAGCCCGATGTGGGCCTCGATCCCAGGACCCTGGGATCATGACCTGAGCCGAAGGCAGCGGCTTTAACCCACTGAGCCACCCAGGCGCCCAAACGCAAGTAGTTTAAAACAAATATCTGAATTTCTGATTTTTCTCTCCCTTGGTTTTCCCATAAATGAAAAAAAAAGTCAGATACTACAAATCAATGGCATCTACAGCATTAAGTAACGACAACTAACACATCTCGGTGTATCCAGCTCTGAGCACCATTTGGTATGTAGACGGCAGGCTCCATTACCTGTCAAATATGACACGTGGTGAAACGCACCCAGATATTTGGATATAAAGACAGGGACACCAAGAGCTACATTAATGATGATTCCTGTCATGGAGCGAGGGGCAAATGTGGATTTTTCACACTGAATGACACCTGGCAAAAGTACCTTTCGAGTCACAATGTTCCGCTGATATTCAGCGACTTCACGCAGGAGCTGTTGGGTCAGGTTCTCCTTCTCCTCATCCAGTCGGCTCTCACGCTCAAGCTGCTGGAATTCCAGGTCTTCGAAGTGTTTGCTCTCCACGTCCAACAGGTCGGCATCCTTTGGAGAAAGGGGAATGAAACAAGACATACCAGAATGACTGTAGCCTTCTTAACATGAAGGAAAAAATATTAAAAGCAAACAGTCCAAAATATCTAACTAGTAAACTGACCAGGGCTGGGCCATGATAATCCAGTCTTTTGGAGTTAAATCCTGGAGCAGTGGCCATGAGAATGGAATTGAAAGGAACTGGGGGTGGAGTGGGGAGAGAAGCACTGGTTGGACCACCAATCTGAGACCGTTCTGTGGACTTAGGAATTCTTGCTTTAAATCTCCTAAGTGGTTTTACATGGATCCTGAAGTATAAAAAGAATTCAGCAAATAATGAAACATTATCTGCCCACCAAGGTGGGACATGGTCTCTTGAGAAAGCTCCCATTTTCCAAAATTTTCAAATGAAAGGAGATTTTAGTATAGAGAGCAAATTCAAGATTCCAAAGTTACTGGTTATAAAGAGACTCAAAATTTGGCACACATAGAGATTAGACCTGTATGATATATATATAGGCATGCATGCTCCAATGATTTTGTTGAAAGGAGAAGTCATCAAAAACATTTGGTGGTTGGTATTCTTACACTGGGCTTCTATGAATCCCTGAACATGGTTTACAAACATTTTTACTGGAAGGGTGGAATCCCAGCACTCATCAGGCACAAAGAGGGTCTCTAATGGTTAAGTACTACTATTCTGGGAATAATCTCAAGGGCATTTAAGAAAGATCAGAGAAAAAAAAAGATCAGAAATCATAAAAATCAGATGGTCTAGAACAGGCATTTCCTAACCCATGAAATGTCTGAAGACAGAAGTGAATCCCTATCTGTGCAGAGACTGGTACAAGTTGTATAAATGATTCTTTAATGTGCATTTAAAAAAAAAAACTTCCTTAATTTTGGACCTTCAACACAACATAAAGGCATTAGGTATGGAAGATTTTTAGAAATATATCATTTGTAAATAATCTACGGCCAAAATGAAACAGCAGCTGGGCTATCTGGTTTATAACTGTACAGAGGCAAAATAGCCAGGACGTGTTTTTTTCTCAGTTAAAACATCAGAAAGAGTTGGATAAATAAATCTGATAAATTAGATTTGTATCAGTTTTTAAACATACCACCCCCTCTTTTGGTTTTTATGTGAGTGATAAATTAGGCCTTTTAATCAAATGGTATAAACACATTTCTGTCTTCTGGAATGAATTTTATTCTGGGGATGATTCATAGAAGGAGGATCAGCTACCATGTAATTACAAGCGGCACTATAGCAACAAGATTATTATGTCAACACAGTGGGTTCTTAAAACTTCAGAGCAAGAAAAACAATGTGAAACACATATTCAGCATTTCTGAGCACTTTTTTTTTTTTTTACAGTTTAATTGGCCAAACAGAAAGTGGTCTTGGTTTCAGGTTATTGGACATTTCAAGTTTATCAGACATTTTATCCTTATAACTTCTAAAGGAATGAATGAATTTGGCCCAAATCTAGTCACTACTGAAGTAATTAAGAGATAACTCTAGTGTTATGTCTTGAAACAAAATACCTGCAGTCTTGAACCAAAACATCAGTGGATATATTTACTCACGCGGTCATTCATAGTCAAGTTTTTAAGGTCTTTTAATTAAACTTGGTTTGGGATAAAGATTATTCAGAGAAATATTTCATAAACTTTTTTTACTTAGTTATAAATAATCTTTACTCAAAGTGGGTATGTATCTCACAATATGCTGACTACGCTAGTCCTCGCTCACTCCACATCTGGTTAATAAGGCAACATGTGTTATCTTAACTGCGTGAAGGTCACAGAGCCACTAATTTGTTTGGAGTACATATTTAAACTGTTGCATGAAAATAATACACACTGGGTAGGGAAGTTGAAAGTTAAAGCTAAGCTTAGCACTCAGATTCTGTTTGTATCATCATCTGATCAAGTTGTCCAAACAATTAGAATATGTGTATATAAACTTACACTGTAAAAGAAAAACAACTGGGGAGGGGAAAAAAGTTTTGCAAAGATTTTAGATAAGAATTCAGGGCATGGAATTTGGGGGCAGGAGTCGTCTAACTTAGCATACAGTAATATATACAGGAAGCTCAAAGTCAAGGGCGTGACTAGTTGAATGAAAATTTTAACTAAGCTTCACTTGCTAAAAGGAACATTTACAAATCTCTACTGGTTGGCAAGCTCAAAGGCCAGGTACCAAAGGACATAAAACAGCTGCACTCGAGAAAATTCAAGGCAATTCCTTCTTTTTTCCAATAACTGTTTTGAGAATTTCTATGCCAAAAGTTTACATGCAGTCCTTCATGCATTTTTTTTCTTGCTTAGCAGAAGGACAGAAGAAGAGAATAGATGTGGTATAGAAGGAGAGATTACAGTAATAATCTCAAGACAGCTCAAGGCCAACTTTGACAACAAATTTAAGTGAGGCTTGGGGTTTGTTCACGTTTCTCCATCTTATGCCCTATTATAGTCAAACGCTTTAACTGCACAGTTTTGGAATTTGGAAAAAGACAATGGAAATCATTCATGCAACCTTCTCATTTCATGTATGAGGACACTGAGACCCACAGAAGTTGAAGGATTTATCCAAGATTAAAGGATAAAACGATTGTAGAACTAGTGAGAAAATGGGTCTTCTAATTGTTGATGTCACTAAATATGTATGTATATATACATATATATATATTAAATGAAGAGACTGAAATCAACCATTCAGTGAGTAAATTATCAAAAGCACAAGAAAACTGTGCTAGCCAGGTGTCTCCTCCATTTACTAGTGGAACTCATCCTGGCAAACAAAAGACTCATTTAACTTCGGCTTTCTTTTCCACAATGCTTGCATCCCAGGGAACAACTGGATTGGTGAGTCCACCTCACTACATACAACTACTCAGATGAAAGCTGTATTCTGACTCCAAAGCAGGGAATTAGAAGCAAGAAGCCCGGTCATAAAGCCATAGCGTTGTATGCAAAAATCATTCCATAACTTCAGCTTAAGTACTTGGGAGAACACACAGTTTAAGGAGGTGATGTTCTTCCTGTTCATTTATTTTTCCTTTTGTATGACTTGCCACCTAGTGAAGTTTGTGATAATAAAATCACCTTTCTTGCATCTAGTTTAAATGCCTTCGGGAAAGTTTTGTAAGAGAACAGCATTCTGAAGGGTTTGAAGTATGAAGGGAAATGAGCTGTGGTAACACAGGAAGTTCCTAGTATGAACGGTCTTCTCATGAAGTAAGTGGACTTTTTACTGATTAAGCCGTGGGATCGGTGGAAAGTTACTCTGGCTGTCATCCCTGCAAAATTAGCAGATCTCTCAATAGAGGTGAACAGAAGCTACTACAAGCCAGTTATCTCTCCCAAGGAAAGGGATTTATGGTAAGAATTTTACACTCTGCTCAGAGAGGAAGAAGAAAAGGGTCTTTGCCTTGAAATAGTGGAAGAGGCTGTGTGGGTCACTTCCTGTCCTCTTTTGTTCATCCTCAGAACATACATACATTTAGAGTTATCCTATAGAGGCTAGATTAAGCAAACAGACATTATTTATATCAGTCTGAGTCTCAGTTATTAATAGAATTTACCAATTTTTATCTGCAGCAGTGTTTGTAATGAGTCCAAGCAATAACTGGATAACCAGAGGCAGAGAAGAACAAAATATATAAGTTGTTGCTGGCTCTAGATAAAGTAATACGAATACTGTATGAAATCATTAGTAATGAGGAGAGTTGAAAACCAGCAAACAAATATAAAGGGCAGTTTCCCAATCTCTTCCGTGAACTGGCATAAACACAAATTACAAGCCAAAATAATTTTACAAATACTAATGTTTTCCCAGTTATTTTTATCACAAGATTTCTAGAGAATTATGACACTGAGGGATAGGAAGTTTTCTCATCTTACAGTAAATTCAGCTGCATACAATAAAAGGAATAAAGAGGAAGAAACACTGTTGGAACTTTTTTGATCCAACATAGTAAGAAAGTTACTATTTGTTAAAATATTAAAATTGTTACACTGCAGGTTCACCTGCCTGCCTTCGGTACTGTTTATTAAGATGCTTTCAACCTCTGTAATAAATTGAAAAGTTTTAAATGTAATTTTTCATAACCTAATGCTACTCTAAGGTATCAAATGTTTTTGTATTAAAGGCCATCTTAAATATTTCCAAGGGTGGAGCTACCTCAGCTGATGTTTCGACTTGCTCACTCCCAAGAAGGTCCTGACAGAATAACACGAATGAAACTAGCCTTCTTTACTATCACATGGAATCATGAGTTAGTTACTTAGCACAAATTACTATGACACGACTCTTTTAGAGATCCAAGACAGTTCCCCAGCTTTATTTAGGTTTCTCTTCAGAGCAAACGACCCAGTCTTTAAGAGGCTCTGAAATATGGTCTTGCCAGTGGTCTTGCCAGTATTTGTGAAACTCTCCACCTCAAAGCCTCATTTCAGCAGATAACCAGCATGGCCTTGTTAAGCACAGCCTACTTCAACGATCAGAGACTCACCCCATAAAACCCACCACAAAGTCTACACGGGACTAAGCTTCAACAAATGATGAAGCTCATCTGAGAAGATGTGGATGGCATTGCTCTGCATCTTAGGTCTTGGCATTTCCTGTGGGTGTGCTAACGAGTTTAGTGTCACCAAGAGGCAGAAAGAAAAAGAAACACAGTGAGTGGTAATGGGAAGCAAGTCAGAGAAGAGGATAATTTTGGGGCCCAAGTGTAAAATCAGGCTGAGAGGAAAAACAAAAAAAAACATCCAAGACCAAACAGTCCTCACAATGCAGCAGAGAATGCAGGGAAAGATGTCAGCTGATTTAAATGCTATAATCTCAATGTTGGTTATATGTCCAAAGAACGACTCTTTTGTTACAAAGAATGACTCCAGAACTATTTTTTTGGATTATAAATTAGTGAAGGATTCTAACCAGGAATTGTCTAACTGATTAAAACGAAATAATATATACCGTCAGCATGCATATTTCTATTTTAAAAGTATCTAATGACCAGAACTTATGCAAATTTATGCTGTGTGAAGTAGGAAGTCATAGGTAAGCGGAACTTCATTGAAAAAAACCGAAAAACAAAAAACAACTGGCGCATTCCTGTTTGCTACTGACCCTCTTCAGTTGTTGTTGTAATTGTTCCCTCATGGACTCAGGACAATTGTCCAGCTGGGTCTTCTGCTCGGAGTAAAGCTCCTGAAGCCTCTCTAGTTTTTCCCTTTCAGCATCAAGCTTTACCTTCTCCTGAAGTTCAGAAATCAGAAAATAGAAGAATAGAAATTACCTTCACACCCGAAGCAGGCGTTAGTGAACATTTCCCAAGGATAACACCAACACACACACACACACACACACACACACACACTAGATATCCTATGCATGTAGAAACATACCTAGTTAGTGACTAAGATAAGGGGGTGTAAATGGAAGTACAGACAAGGGGGCCCCATTTCTACATCCTCAAAGCACTGTCCACATCACTGGGTACTGGCAATGACCCCCATCCTTCCTTCCTTCCCTCCTTCCTGCTACCACGTTTAAAGCAGAAGAAGCTGGTCAATGGTCAACAAAGGACAAAAGAAATGCCACCCCAATTTATAAGATAGCCTTACAAAGAGTCCCTTGGCAGAGACCCAGGCAAAGGAAAGCCAGCATTTACCTCAAGTAAGTCGTGGTCCAATTTGCTCAAGGCATTTGTTAAGGAAGCTTTGGAAATTATTGTAATTTTATTCTCGGACCAGAAGCATGCCAGGTACACTAGTTGACACCCTGGTTACCTGAAATAGATCTAGGTATCTGGTAAACTTCAAAGCTTAAGCAATTAGAAAATCTGATTCTAAGACTGCGAGAGCAGGGAAGAAGGCAAGCCTGACAAAGCAGCGAGGGGAGACATATCACGCAGTTTGGATACACCGACACGTGACATTTACTGTGGAGATGAAGACTTCTCTACATTGACTGATATAAAAAGTACTTGAAATATGGACTGTGGAAAAAAGGAGACGAAAACACTCAGGGGTCAGCAAATAGAAGACAAAGATGGAGATAACACTAAATCCTTCCCCAGTCACACAGTCCAGAGGGACTCTGGACATTCTCCTGGGCCCACCAGGCAAATCCCATAATACAGTGATTACACGGCCTTCCAAGTCACCTTTTAGATCAAGAAACAATACGTGAACCTGTTTAGTGGCTGTCTTCCCAATCTGTGTGCCCTTTATGATGCTCTAAAGCCTTGAACGAAATTTTAGCCCTGATTCTCCGCTGGTGTAACTCTGTCAGCCAACACGGAAGCTATTCACGAGGGGCACAGTTGTTAAGACACTTCACAGTGTCTCAGTTGGTTAAGCATCTGCCTTCGGCTCAGGTCATGATCCCAGGGTCCTGGGGTCAGGCTCCCTGCTCAGTGGGGAGTCTGCTTCTCCCTCTCCCATTCTCCCTGTTCATTCTCTCTCTTACTCTCTCTCAAATGAATAAATAAAATCTTAAAAAAAGAAAAAAGAAGCACTTCATGAAGCACTACTGGCCCTCAGTAAGCATGGTGACCACCCCCTTACTCTCCTTGCCTCATTCACTCTAAGTGTGGACAGCGATAAAAGTGGCGTCTAAGCTTGATCAGAGAAGGATTTTTTTAAAGGATGCAGCTCTCAAACAGTCCTATAAAATTATACTTACTATAATTTCTTCATCCAAATGGCCATGATTTCCCGTGTAAGCATAGCTTTAGATTCTTTATAAAAGAGGCTATGGTTTAAATTGAAAACTATAGGACATAAATATCTATATCAGTTCACTTAGGTGTCCATCTCTGGTGGAAAATTTTCAAATGTCAAGGGCCTGTTAGAAATGCGTATTTAGTTTTTGTTTGTTTTCTTTTAAAGATTTTATTTATTTATTTGACAGAGAGAGAGACAGTGAAAGAGGGAACACAAGCAGGGTGAGTGGGAGAGGGAACATCAGGCTTCCCACTGAGCAGGGAGCCCAATGCAGAACTCGATTCCAGGACCCTGGGATCATGACTTGAACCGAAGGTTGATGCTTAATGACTGAGCCACCCAGACACCCCTTGTATTTAGGTTTAGAAGTGCATTTTCCCCCCTCTCAAAATGATTAAATCCAGAATTCATAAAACTGATAATCCTACTTCATCTATCAATCTAAAAATATTTCTGCAGGGACACCTGGCTGGGTCTGATGGGTTAAGTGTCTGCCTTCAGCTCCGGTCTTGATCTCCGAGTCCTAGAATTGAGTCCCCAGCCCCTGAGTCCTCGGGGCTGCCTGCTCAGGGGGGAGTCTGTTTGCTCTCCCTCTGCCCCTCCCCCCCTGCTCGTGCCTTCTCTCCCTCCCTCTCTCTCTTTCAGATGAATAAATAAAATCTCTAAAAAAATAAAAAATAAAAAATAAAAATAAAATGTTTCTGCCACTGAAACTTTTGCAGACTATCCAGAAAGTCTCCTCCATCTTTTCTGGCAAGTGGGCGCCCCATGAAGCCTCACAGTGCAGGAGGTGGAGAGGGGCAATGGCTTGGTTTGCAAAGTGAAGGATCATCACGTGTTCATTCACAGCAAAGCTGAATCTTCGAGGACCAGTCAGATTCAGCCTTTAGTTTCAGAATGAATCATTTTTTCCCTTTAATACAGCCAGCAATACAGAACATCAGTCGTCCTTTGGATAAGAAAAGGTGTTATTTCTTCTGTGCGTGGATCAAAGATTGTCCTATTTACACAGCAAAAGAATTTTATCCAAAAAGAGTTCTATTTGTAGATACTGTATCATTGGGTTTTGCAGCAATTCTAGTTCCAAGAAGAAAGTTAAAAAAAGAAAAAGAAAGAAAAGGAAGAAAGAAAACTATCCAATTCCCTTAAATACCAAATGTGCAAAACTGTAAAATTTAAAGTTACATTTGACAGAGCACATTGATACAATATTGGATTATATGGAAAGGCCTGAAACACAGGTCTTAAATTTGAAGAAATGACCAAACGATTCCACTGATGCTCCCCATTTTATATTACTACTAATAAGCACAGATTAATGAATAAAAAGTACCTTATGTTTACATAGTGCCTTCCTTCTGAGGTGCTCCAAGTGTTTTACGATTCCATGCAAGGGGGGCAGTGAGAAGACTTACGCAAGCAGGCACCAGAACCTTCTGCTTCTCTGATTTACCGGTAATACTATGAGCACGACTTGGGTCTCAGAGCAAAAGCTTAGTGGGGCCAAAGGGAGGGCAAAGGAAGTAAAGGGCAAGGATGAAAGGACCAGCGGCAGGTGGGCCTGGCCATCAATCACGGAGGACCAGAGAGGTGATATCACGCCCATGCCGGCCAAACGGTGGCCAACTCAAGCCAGAAAGAAATTAATATTCCTACTTTCTATTTATTGTCCAGAAAGTTTTCAAAGGAAAATTAGCTCTAGGCAACTAGTTCATTAGACCTGAAAATATCACCTTCTACGGCGAAGACATGGACAAATTAGACGGCATTTCGGGGTTCAGAGATTCTTGCTTTTGACATGCCAAATATGAAAACTGGCTGTTATTTCCTTCCCGCAGATGTAAACTGGTAAACTCACCTATTCTAATTCTTACAGGTACAAGAATGTTTTCTACACACCAAATCGGCAGAGAGCTTAACTTTTTTTTTTAGGATTCATGAATCTATTTTCAAGAAACGAGTGTATTTAAGTGAGTTGTAATGAATTTTAAATTAAATAAAATTTAAATTAAATTTTCAATAAATTTATTAAATTTTAAGGAGTAAATTTAATAAAGTTGAACAGATTTAAGTTTATTGGAAAAATAAGATGACAAGGAATTGGAACACTCCAGGAAAATCCAGATGCACAAGGGGGTATTTATAAAACCAAGCATAGGATATGACTTCATTAGAGACATGGGTTTCTGTTGGCACTGCTCTAGCATGATTTGTCTTTATGTACCGGCAAAAGCCACCTGGGTCACAAATTCATTGCCAGATTCTGCCCTTTCTTTATGTTTAAGACTGATGTTCCTAATGTGTATATATGATCAATAGTAAATTATTCACAGCAAATAAAGCAGAAATCAGTATATAAGATCAGCTATTCGCTTCCATGGTGAGTTGTTTATTCACTCACTCAGGGACTATGAGTAGAGAAAAGAGGGAGCCTGGATTGCTCAGGAGGCTCAGTCGGTTAAGTGTCTACCTTCAGCTCAGGTCATGGTCCCAGGATCCTGGGATCGAGCCCCGCATTGAGGTCCCTGCTTAGTGGGGAGACTGCTTCTCCCTCTCCCTCTGCTGCATGCTCTCTCTTTGTCAAATAAATAAATAAAATATTTTAAAAAAAGAAAAGAAAGAGCCTGATCACTGTTTTCACAAAGTATGGTCCAGTTAGCTCTGTGGTTCTTATCCTGGACTGCACGTTAGAAAAATCTGGGTGAGCTTTTAAATATACTGTTTTCCAAGTGTCCATGCAGTCAGACATTCAGGAACAAAATAGGGTATGAGCATTTTAAAAATCCCTCCATGTTTTCTCACACAGAGCCAGGTTAGGAACCCCTGAATGAGCCTCCCAGGGTGATATGGAGAGGCAAAGGCGATTAACAACAATTCGATTTTTTAAATGAAGATATGGGACATTAATACACAAGGCACCAAAGTGTGCTCTTCAAACATATGGCTTAGTGCCTTCACCTCATAGTATAAAAGGCCCTTTTACAAGTGACACCCCAATTGTATGATTTTTTACATTCAGGTTAAATGCCTCAAGTAAACCAAACAAAAAATGTACTATGAGATTCCAATATCCAATGCACGTTCAGAGAGGAATGATGCATTTCAAGTTCAGATGCAAAATGACTCTCTTCTAGTCAGACAAATGATCAGGAGTGTGGATGAGTTTACCTTAACTAACTTGAACTTGTACACAAGAATTACCAATAATCTTTCATGAACTTAATAATCCAAAGCTCATCATGGGACCACTTACTTTGCTGGCAATGTGGTTAGAAGACAGTAACCTAAGTTTCTCTCTTCTGAGTTGTATTCTTGAAGGAAAGAACTGAAATGTAACTTGTTGGCTCTATTTGAATTTCAATATTACACAGAAAATCCCTGAATTCTATTGAAGACATAATTTTACCACATCTAAGTAATATTTGGTAAGCAGATGGTTCAAGGTTACTCTGAAAAGATGCTTACTTTATTAGTCTGTGGGGTTGCCAGATAAAATAGAGGACACTCAGTTAAATTTGAATTTCAGATGAATGACAAATGATCTTTTAATGTAAGTATGTCCCAAATAACGCTTAGGGCATAATTACACCAAAATTTATTCTCTGTTTATCTGAAATTCAAATGTACCTGAGCATCCTACATATATAAATATTTTATTATATATAAATATGAATATATATGTATATATATACATATATAGGATGGGATGTATATAGGTTATTTATTTATTTGCTAAATCTGGCAACTCAATTAGCTTAATAAAGATTTTCTTAAAACTTAAGGCCCATCTTTGTAATTCCCAAACTCTTTAGCACAGAACCCAGCACACATTAAGTATGTGGGTGTGTTTCATGAAACACTGGGACAGGTCTGGAGTTGATGCAGTGATGTGTTTAAATTCATTCAGTACCTAAGCCATCATTTCTTTTTTTCTTTCTTTTTAAGATTTTATTTATTTGACAGAGAGAGACAGTGTGAGAGAGGGAACACAAGCAGGGGAAGTGGGAGAGGGAGAGGCAGGCTTTCCACTGAGCGGGGAGCCTGATGCAGAGGGGGGAGGGGGGGCCTGGATCCCAGGACTCTGGGATCATGACCTGAGCCAAAGGCAAACGCTTAACGACTGGGCCACCCAAGCGCCTCATAAGCCATCATTTCTAAGAGAAGTCAATCCAAAGTCCTTTCCATATACCCTGAGAATACCTTTTCTTCTAGTTCCTAAACCCGATGGCTTGGGAGGTAGGCATCCTCATGGGTTCACAGATTAGGCGATTGTTTTAGGTCCCAAATCACTTATCTGAAATTCTTAAGGCCAGATGTGTTCCAGATTTCAGAACATTCTGAATTTTACAGAGGTAACGCAGTTCATATAGCATATATTAAAAGGCATTTCCAGTAAGGTCTGGGCCAGTACCTATAATCAAACATGTTTCTGTTTCTGCAGCTACTTATGAATATTTACACAAGTGTGAATACCAGTCAAAGTCAGGTTTTGCAACCAACTAAATTGTGGTGCTAATCTCATAAAATGATTCCCCTCCCAAAAAAACTTTTCAGATTTTAGAATTGCACAGAAAAGAACATGGACCTGTGTGAATGAATGTTAGAAAGCTGAGAACTCATTCTCTGCCTGGCCCTAGGTACATCCTTATACTTCTTTCTTTGGGTTTTGTTTTTCCTTTAGCTTTGACATTTTAATGACACAGTCGATGGGTTAGTTCAGCGTAGAAAAAACTGGACAAACAGAACACTAGGGATTTCTATAATCAAACAATCAGCAGAAAAAATAACCCTAATCTGGAATCCTGTTGACTGAGTCCCCAAATCCCACAATACTCTTCCACTTCCTCCAGCTAACTTTGAAATGTAAGAAAGAGGCATGGGAAGGGCTGGGTCCCTTCTGAACACTGCCTGTGACTTGGCAAATGCTCTGCACTCCAGAAGCATTAACACTTTACGGAGGAATTCTGGGCCAGGCTCTCTGTCTTCCCCTGGCTCTGAACGAAGGGCGGAGAGGAAGTAACAGGTACTTTGGCAAGATAATAATGTGGGAATAAAATGTAACCATTTTAGATACAATGATACATGCTTCATGTAGGAGAATTAGTCAAATAATTTAAGATTTCACTGTGGTACAAGTTATATGGCATGGAGTGATTTAAGCTTCAATTCACACCTTTAAACCTGTTTAGTTATCAACAAGTACATGCCAGGATGGCAACGAAATACCATAATCCATCCGTGTGAGGACAGGTCCTAAAACAAAGAGGGGCTGAGCTTTATGACGAGCATCTGGGTAACGGAAATACCCTGCGACAAGACTATGGACGTAGAGCCCGTCCTTGACTGTTTTACTGAATTTCAGTACAACTGACTATGGATTTTTGTATGCCAAAGAAGCAGAGATGAGACACAGTGCCAAGGGAAGGATCTCAATCATTTCACAGCAGTATTTGAAATTTGAGATGTTGGTAAGCCTTCCTCTTATGGGTCCTGCCCTTGTGTCCAAAAAAGTAGGGCCAGGCTTACAGGACGTGCCACCGACACCTGAGGCGGAGCTTGCCCGACAGGGTATCTTTCCAGGCCTTGGTTTTCTCATTCCACAGTTTGCATCTGACAGCAGCAACAGGTGTGTGGAAAAGGAAACGAGATCCAACAGGGCAGAGGCCACTTCCTCCTTCTGTCTTGCACTCCCGCTGGGCTGGCCGCGTGACGGCGAGCCCACTGGCATGTGCACTGAAGCACACCATCCCAGATGGCCTGAACTTGGCAGCACGTAGCTCTCGCGCAGGTGTCTGGCTCCGTGTGTCTGCTGAGGCCCCGCCTGGGCTTGCTGTTAGCAGGACATCTACCGACAGTATCCCCGAAGCATACCGGGCGGTGTTCTAGCCTGTGCTGTGAGCTGGGTGAACAGTGGAGAGCAATGCCTTCCTCTGTGTCACATGCTAGAGCAGGAAATCCGTATCTAACACCCCCCAAACACATGTTAAGTACAAAATGGGATTTGTACAAGGACTCAAAGAACAACAGGGAGAACATAATCAGAACTGGAAGGGTCTGAAAGGGCTTTTCTGGAAAGCTAACAATGAACCCAAGCCCGGAAAGATAGAACCAACAAGATATGCAATATGGGAAGGGAATTCCAGGCGTGGGAACCAGATCTGCAAGGAAACAGATCTGGCAGGAGGTGGGGGGAGGATGGCTCTTTAAACAAATAGAAAGAAGGTCAGCATGCACCTTGTGTGAAGGAGGGGGGAGTGATGAAGGCCCATGATATAAATTTATAAAATTTATATAAAATATGGTAGAACACAAATCAGAGTGATAAATCTAATTTATGTATTTTTAAAAATCGCTCTGGCTGCTGTGAAGAGAATGAACTAAAGGGAGGCAAATGGAAATGGAAGGAAGGAAAGAAGAGATTCTAATGGTCTAGAAGACAATGCTGTTAGTGGAGATGCAGAGAAACTGAAGTAATTGAGAACTTTTAATGCGCAGGTGATGGAGAAAGGAGTGTCAAGATCGACTTCCTGGTTGCCATTTGGACATAGAGGTGGCGGGGGAGGCCATCTCCTGGCCTGGGAAAACTGGAGGAAGAACAGGATTGGTGGGGAGGTGTATGGAAGACAAGGGGAAGGAGAAGATCCAGAGTTCATTGGGAGCGCTGAGTCGGCAGTAGCTGTGAAATGTCTAAGTGCAGATGTCAGGTAGGCTACAGGATCTGAGTCAGAAGTTCAGGAAAGTGTTGTAGGCTAAAGCCATATAGTTGACTCTCACCAGCGTTTACAGGTCATGGGGAACCACGGTTATAAGAGAATGTGAGGGTACAAGAGAAGAGGGTTCAGATCAGAGATACTCTTAACAATTGGTTTTATAGAGGCAGAGAAACAAGTAAAGGGAACTCGGTTGGAAAAGCCAGAGAGAATGAGTAAGAGAAAGATGAGGAAAACCAGAACAGGAAGCACCCAGAGGCCAAGGGGGAGGGTGGGGAGGGGCAGGTATGAAGAAAAAGGGTTGTCCCCTGTCTTGAATGCTGCTCAGGACATGTGATCACAAGAGGACTAAAACACATGCAGTGGGTTGGGCAGCACGGAGGTCTTTGGTTGTCTTACCAGGGACAAATCTAATGGAGAAGTGGGGGCCTAAGCTGACTGGAGTTGGGGGGTGGGTAATAAGGAACTGAGGAAGAGGGTCCACAGTATAGGAAGAACACTATTTGACTAGCACGGCTATGATGAAGAGAAAGGAGATAAAGCAATAGCTGGAAGGTAGTTTGTTTTTAAATAATAATTAAATGTAAAAATAATGTTGGCATGTTGGCAGCCAAAGTCCAGTAAAGAGGGGAAGGCTGGGGAGTGGGGTACAGAAGAGCTGACCTGGAGATGGCAGGATGGGCTGATACCCAGAGCACATCCCAAGGCACTTATCTTTGAGGGACGGGAGAGAACCCTCCTTAGTGGGGAAGGAATGGGACCCATTTGACTTCTCAGGGAAGTAGCTGATAAGGTCATCTCTGTGGGAGGAAAATGGACCAGAGGTTTCAACAGAGTGAAAGTGTGAAACAGCCCTGTCATAAAATGGTATAAATTTATTTGAAAATCATAGTAATGCCACCAAGTGGTATTGAGTCTCTATTTGAGTTTGGTGGTCACAAATATGTATAACATCATCTAGCCCAGTCTGTTTCCACTTCCCTCGTTCTTCTCTGGAATCTCTCACCCAAAGCCAGTTTCTGCCATTTTTCACACCCTGTGATGACAGACGATAATCCCACTTTCTAAGACTAACGTATACCCTAACAGCTGCATGAGTCGGTCCTATACTTCAAGTCCCCCATGTCCCCTCTCCTATGCAGAGCCCCTGTCCAGAACAATAATAGGAAGGATGCAAGTGGCCTCCTTTCTTGTTTCTGCCCATGTCCCGGGAGTTCCACCTTTCCTTTAGATCCACAGAATATAACATGACTTTCCCTGGGAGGTGGGATTAAGCATTTAAACCATTTGCTTTGCTTTTGTGTCTCATGCTAATGATGGAGACAAATAGAATTTGCAGGCCATGCCGTGGGTGGGCTACACAAAGATAACTGCATGGGTGAGGAAGGCAGAAAGGCTCATAGAGAATATGATATCCATTCCTCTGTACCACAAGTTTTCCAGTAGGACGTAAAAATAAATACTAATAAGCACCCCAAACAAAGACATATCATGCTTCCCATGGTTTCTTGCTGTTATCAGTGCAGAATGTTGGAAAACCAGAATCGTCCCCTACTACAGGTCTAGACAATCAATCCTTTGACTTGGTTTTGGGCTTTTAAAGAAAAATATACCAACTACCCAAGTGGATTCTTTACTATTTCAGAGTCTGGAGCTAGAAGGAATATACATAAAACTTAATGGGAAAAAGCTGGGTAGTTAATCTTGACAAGCAGACAACTAAGAAACTGATGTGTAGCTGTTAGTCTGACATTAATTTCTGACAATATCACTTTGAGCTCATTCTCTGGCACCAAGATCAAATGCCCTTATTTATAGGTCTCAAACAAAGAAGAGCCTAAAAAGGAAGCCGCGTTCAGCAGAAATCCTTTCCACATATTAACCCACTGGTTTTGTTTTTTTTTCTTTTTCTCAGCTTAGTGGAGAAGATGGTGAGCAAGGAAGAAAGAATGTGTTCAAGTTCGTTTGCTTTTTCCCTTTGAAACTGGAACTTCAATTTTTAAATTTTGGGCTTAGTTTGGCTGTAACTAATTCAGAATGTGAGAGAAGAGTAAGTAAAATATTTCCCGGAGGAAATAAACAAACAGACAAATGAAAAACCCAACTACAACCCTGAATTCTAAAAGCTGCAAGTAATTTTTCCCACTTTCCCTGGTAGGTATCAGCTAACATTCAGGTTGTGGCCTGAAATGCATGAGTGAGACCTTTTCCAAGGTAAGTGTCAACTGTGTTTTATGGATATTTTCCACCTGGCAGTGTGCGAGGATTCCCTGACTACTCCAAAGCATTTGTCAAAAGAGCAGTGCCCTTGTATTGAAGACAATGATAAGGCGGACAGGGGAGATGAATGGTTCCCATTCAAATTCTTGATAAACAGAAAAATGTAAAAGAAAAAAGGGAACAGCATTTGAATATGTTTAAGTCATCCCTACAGGATACAAGTGGTAAAGAATACACTTATGCTAAAATCAATCTTTAAAAAACACAGCACAATCAGAAGAGCAGAAATCCTGTTGGAAAAAAGCAATTCACTCATCTCAAGTAGGTTAAGCTGCCATGAGGATCAACTTGAAAGTTCTATGGGCTCCATTCCCTTAGCATCCACGGCTCAGTCCCTGACAGTTCTTTGTGAAGAACTTACCTCATCTTATGACTTTCCCCTAGTACCACTGTCTCCAGGAACATGACACACAAATCCCAAACCGTGGGAATTCATACAACATTTAAATTCGACCAAATGGAACCACCATATTGCTCATAAAAATTGCATTCAAATATACTCTTTTTTTACCTTGGTCTTTTCACCAACGATGTTTTTTTCCAGTTCTGCTATTTTCCGATTTAGATGATCCAAAATTTCCTTCTCTTTCATAAGTTCAGTTGTTTCAGATTTCTGTTCTCCGTCCAAAAGAGCACATTCCATATCCAACTGAGGACACAAAACAAAGCTCAGAGGTGTTTCACCAATGGAGAGATTCTCAACTGCCCACTTTAGAGGTGCATTTTTAACAGCCACAAATTTCAAAAAGCATTATAGTATCAGCCAGACTGTGGGGTGTAGAGAACACTCCGGAAAGTCCAGGTGAGACTCAGAATTTCTATATAAGAAAGTTGGACAGCCCACAATACATTTACCAAGAAACCTACCTATCATTTAATTTTTCTACTACAACTCCTTTTCTGCTAACGTCTCAATAATATTTTGCCTATTTGCTCAGATTCAGGCTCAAGCACAAACCATCTTGGGTGCAGCTGTGTCTGTCTTTGTCCACAGAGCTTGAGAAGTGAAAATTACACCCGGCCCAGCATGCAAGCGATGCATTCCGAGCAATGCCAGCAGGAGGGACGTCCAGGGTCTGTGCATAAGATGACAGGTGAGCAGTCTCCTTCCACTTATAGCTATCTGCATCATCTGTGAGTATACACATGCCAGGCAGAATCATTTGCTACTTCTCACTCCATGGAGTTAGTATGAAAATGGCCCCTTTCTCCTACTATATAGTAGACTATGTGTCTGTCTCCTCTCTGTTTTTGCAAACCTCTCGAAAGCTAGGTCTATGTTTTCTTCATATATAAAACCTCCTATATTCTAACATGATGCCCAACTCATAGTAAGCACATTCAGGAAATGTCTGTTGGATTTGAACATGGACACTTAAATACATGGGACCTCAGCTGACAGATCGTAGCAAGTCAGAGAGCACACACTAGTTAAGACAAAATTGGTTATACCCAAAGTACATCAAAAATGTCTCATCTGGGGCACCTGGGTGGCTCAGTCATTAAGCATCTGCCTTCAGCTCAGGTCATGATCCCAGGGTTCTGGGATCGAGCCCCACATTGGGCTCCCTGTTCAGTGGGAAGCCTGCTTCTCCCTCTCCCACCCCCGCCCCCGCTTGTGTTCCCTCTCTGGCTATATCTCTCTGTCAACAAAGAAATAAAATCTTAAAAAAAAAAAGTCTCATCTGATTTAAGGGGAAAAAAAGATTAGGACAAAATAACTATTTTTTAAAAAATGGTATTTTTATACTATACGTGGACCCACTGAAAGAAAATACTAACTCATGTTGATTTCTATGTATTCTGCTTTCAAAGCCTATACCTTAATAGGCAGTAATATTTTTAAGCTATTTTTAAGCTAAAGGAAAGCGAGAAAAAACAGAGGGGTAAAAAGTCAACTCCTGGTTTATACCTCTCTGGAAGATTCATCCATCTGGTCATTGATATCTTTGATTTTTTGTTCAAGTTCCTCGAGGTTATTTAGAATTGCTATCCGGGTCTCTTCCATTGCTGCCAACTCCTGAATCCTTTGTTCTTCGTTTATACCCTCTGGGGTCTGCAATTAATCAACACAGAAAAGGGGTAGTCACACTTCAATTCCAGAATCTTCCAGTTTATACACCAGAAGGAAGTCTCGGGTTTCACAGTCTCAGTGCCTCTTTGGATTCTAAAAGCATCCTTGTGATTGTTCTGTTGCAATTCCGCATTTCCCCACAAATCCTCAGTAGTAAGGGTCTTAAGTTACCTCATACAAACCCACTTAAATTCACCCATTCATATTCTTTTAAAGTTGAAATAATTCAGTTTGTACAAATGAAGTTGTGGTCCATAGAACTGTAGTGACTTCTCTAAGGTCATAGAGAAAAGTTTGGCAGAGCAAAGAACTAGAAGCTAGTCAAGACTTTTGACATCTTCCTCAGGATCTCTTGGGCATGATGCTACCTTCACTCCATGCTCCATATTCTCTCCCATCTCCAAATAAGCACAGCTCCCACAACAGTTTCCCAAATCTCTAGACATACTCCTGGGTCCCACCACTAGGGTTATCTGTGAATGGGGATTCATGCTTATTTGTCTCCTTTCCAACACATGGTGGAAAAGCAAGGGCACGATAACACTTGGCCTCTCTCACCTCAATGTTCCATATGGTGAATGACCAGGATAATACAGGCCTTATTACAGCGGTGACTCCCCCAAATCACTGAAAACTATACACTTAATATGAAGTTAATTCATGTTTCTCTTCTTGTGTTCACACGTTACTTACTGTCTGTATCCTACAGCACCTTCTTCCTGTATAATGTTTAAGACACTAACTGGCCCAATGGGCTTTTGTGACACAAAATAGGTCACTGGTCATCATTCATAAAGTCATTTCACAGAAAAAAAACTGGAGTTCCTTGGCAAGGAATGAGAAAGTCAGGAAAAAAACTGAGTAAGAGAGGACATACTTACATGCCTGAACAGAGTGATGACAGGTGCCCAGGGAAGAAAGGAGGATTTGGGATCATTTACACACCCCAAATGGGACTGCCTATTGTTTTAAGAAGAGAGTATAATGCATTGAAAATCGCCTCTTCTTTCAGCCATTTCAGGTTAGTCATCCTAGATATCACCTGATAGAGATCAGTCTTTCTGTAAGTCAGGGAATGCTGGGGTATAGGTACATTATTTATTCAATTTTTATCTCTCTTTGAAAAAGAAATAATTTCTTTGCATTAGGAAGTCGGCCATGAAACAGTTTCACAATTGGACATTAAACACAGCAGCCTCGATAAGTAAATTATTGAAGATTACTCGTTAGTGCCAAGAGTATTCATATTAACCAAAGAAATCATTAAAATTTGGTATGCCACACGAAGTTCATTTAATTTATTTAATGATCTTGAAAATAACTTCAAGAAGAGAGCCAGCATGTGGCATTCCTTATTCATATTCTTTATTCTTTACCCTACTTCACTGCCCCTTAAGGAGATCAAACAATCGAGATGTCACAGTATCTCAGGGTGATTAGCAAAGGTACGCAGGCCTTCCAAGCTTTGACATTTAGACTCTTAATTGCCATCTTAAATGCAGTATCTTGCCAATCAATAAAACAACCGGTGACCTTTTTATCACAATGAATCTCATTGTCTTAGTACTCAGGTGCCTGTTTTAGGCCGTGAGGAAGGCCCGTTGCAGTGAATGGCATTCCAAAATCACTGACGTGTAATCCTAGCAGGAAAGGCCCAAGAAGGCCAGTATCCTGTTGGGTCAACGTTTCATATTGGGTTTCAACTGCCAACATGGTTTAAAAATATCGCTCTCACTGGTGGAAGTCAAGCATTAAGAGCAAACAAAAGCTGAACGATCTCCAAACCCTAAGCTTTCTAAGCAAGTAGAGGGTGAAGAAAGGTGACAGTGGTGATTATAAACGTCTAACTCAAAGTTTCTAAACAACTGACTTCAATAGGCACTGTTGATAATAGACCATTTGAGACGCTGTTTATAACCATCAGTGCTATCTAGGAAATGGCTGTTCTTTTTTGTTATTTATAAAGAGCAAAATCTTCAAAAGGCATTCCAGAACTCTGAATGGTTGGTGATGGAATGGGATGAGCCTACTGTTTACACATGTACGAGCATCCCCAAATATGCCATCTGTGAGGTGACCTGATCTCCACAGAGAAAGGGGAGGGAGGGTAAGAACAAGTCACTTTGTTTCTGCTTTTTTTTTCTTCCCCAAATCTCTTCTTAGAAACTCCTTGCAACCAGAGGATGTTGCAAGTGTGAGGGCTGTCCACTGTAGACAGAATGATTACTCAAGAGGAGAAGAAGGAGAAAGTTCTCAAGGAAAAGAACATTTTTTTTTTCAAATAACGATACAAGGTGATGGATGTTAGCTAAACTAAGCGTGGCAATCATTTCACTATATTTTTAAGTCAGGTCACAAGGCTGTACACAAAAGACACACAGTGCTGTGTGTGTGACTTATATCCTAACACTACAGAAGAAAGAACAGCGAGCTGCTCTCAGCTTTCGCCTCAGGTGCCAGAAGACAGGTTCACAAAAGCCAATTAAAATTAGCAAATTCCGGGATGCCTGGGTGGCTCAGTCAGCCAAGTGTCTAACTCGGTTTTGGCTCAGGTCGTGATCTCAGGGTTTTGAGATCAAGCCCCATGGCAGACTCCACGCTCAGCGGGAGTCTGCTTGAGGGTCTCTCTCTCTCCCTCTCCCTCCCCCCCTCCCCGTGTGCTCTTACTTTTTCTCTCTAAAATAAGTAAATCTTTAAAATATAAAATAAAATAAAACTTGCATACTTAGGTCATCTGGTATCTTTATGTGTTACCTAAAATAAGTTCTAGAATGGTAAATCTCAGGTTTCCTAAATATCATCAAAATCTTTCTTTCCTTAAATCAACGTGTCTGTCACATTCCTCTCTTCTCCTTTTGATCCTTAGATGGATTAATAACGAACACTGTCCTTTGCTAAGTAAATCATTTAGTGAACAGATTACTAAGAAGAAAAGCATCCAAAACAAATGGTCAGGACTTCATAAAACACTCTTCTATCTGCTGTCCTGGGTAACATATATCTGTCTCCAAACAGTCATACAGGCAAACCTCTGTCCTTGGAACTCATCCCCTCCCTCGCTTTCTGCTTAAGCTGCTACGTGGTAACCAGAGGCGCCTTTGATATTTCCTGTCTCCAAAGGAGAAGTCTTATGTGTCTGGCCACAACGGAGGTTGCTCTAAGCTTTAGAGGCGACTTTTCCACAAAAGCATATTTGGGCAATTAGAAACATCTGGCACGATCTGCCCATTTACATACACACCAACGTCTCTCCTGTCCTAGCCTTCTTCAGGACAAAACCTGTCTCCCAAAAGATGGTCCTTAGAGAGAAACACACAGCTCACTCTTTTAACAAAAATCTGGCAGCTGTCTGTGATGGAAGACATGGGAAAGGATTTTAAATGAAAAGGAAGTGAAGGACTTCAAAGGAAGCCTAAAGGGCTGATGAAAACAGCTCAAGTTTTCAAATGGTAAGTCATTTACTTTGTCTGAACACAACCAACTTTTGATTCCTCCCCCCATCCTAGTTTCTAACAGTTGCAACTTTCTGGCAATGGAGACAGATGTCCTATTCAGAAGTACTCTCTAAGGAAAATGAGTAAGGTCACTGTGGTCATTAGGAGAAAGAAGGACTGAACACTTCCAAGTCCCGATGCTGATGATGAGAGAACTCAGAAGGTAGATGTGGACTCCTGATGAGGAACACTGAGTAAAACAAAACAAACAAAACAACTGTGTCAAACAAACACATAAACTCCTCCTGAATAATACTCCTGGTGATAAACTACCTCCAGAATTTTGCACATGATAAGGTCTTTCTCTTAATCAGTTTGTGTCCTTCTCTTACAACAAAAATTTAACTGATGTATTTTTTTGTTTTTGATTCTTTGGCCGTAATTGCCAAGAATCTCAGAATTAAACTTAATGGTCTGAATTACTTACTTAATTAATCCTGTTTATTTAAATAAATAAATTCTCATGATTATGGTGTCTGGGTTTTTTTCCCCTAATTACTATTTTTGGTGTGTTAATTTTATTCCAATAAAACTTACATCTTCTTGTCGCTCTCTTAAATCCTTTCTAGAAAAGAGGTAAGAGAACTTATTTTAATTTCATAGAAAAAAGATTCTTGGGGCACTTGGGTAGCTAGTCAGTTAGGCATCTGACTCTTGATTTTGGCTCAGGTAATGATCTTGGGGTCATGAGATCAAGCCCCAGGTTGGGCTCTGCGCTGGGCATGTAACCTCCTTAAGATTCTCTTGCTGTCTCTCCCTCTGCCCTCTCTTCACACACTTGTGTGCTTGCACATGCTCTCTGACTCTCTCTCTCTAAAAAAAAAAAAAAATTCTCAACTGGTGTGAAAAAAGTGACACCAAAAGATTTTTCTCTAATTCCATTTAAGAAATCCTCAAGTTTGGAAGACATTTTGAAATCACTATACAACCAGAAGACTAAGTAAGAATGACTACATATGACTCTTAAACACTTATACAGCTAAAAAATATCATAAGCAAAGTCAAGGGGGAAGACCGCTCATGATAAAAGACTACTTTCCTTACAAATAAGGAAACAACTTAGCAAGAATGAGGTAAGACATTTTTAAAAAATGGGTGAAGAACACGAGTAAGTGGGTCAAAATACAAACAACTAAAAATATGAAAAGATGTCCAACTTTAGGCATGATTAAAGACAAGCAAATCAGATACCAATTAACTTAGTACACTGAAAGGTTTTGAAAATATGCAGCCTTGGCAAGTGTATGGAGAACAAGGCCTGCTCACAAACGGTTGGCGGAAGTATCACCTGGAAATACGCAGTCTTTTGAGAGCATAATTTGGAAGTATTGATTAAAATGAATAATATACACTTTGATCCAGCCATTACAATTTTAGTAAGTGATCTTGCCAATATGTTTGCACAATATTCGCTGCATATAGATTTTATTGTAAAAAAGCTAGAAACAGTTTAATATTTCCAAACAATAGAACACTTGTCAGCTTTAAAACAAGAATGAGGCAGAGCCGTGTATACTAAAAGGCAAAGGTGTGCAAGACATTTAGCGAGGAAAAGAAAAAGAACAGAACACTGTATGTTTGCACCTGCGCATCCATACCTGGAACACGTGGCCGTAATATGCACAGAAATATGAAGAAGGCAGGCAAGACACTTTGGTGTTTATTTCTCAGGTGTGCAACTGGGAGGGGGCAGAGAAAAGAGAAACTTCCTTCTTTTGCGTTTTCTGTACTGCTACATTTCTTACAGTGCAACTCTGTGACTTTAGAGAAAATGCCCTAATTTGCTGCACCTCGTTTAGCTAATTACCTCTTAAACTGAAGCTTCACTGAAAACATTTTGGAAAACAAGTACAGTAAAACCTCTGGTCTCTGGGCCAATGCAGAGGCAGAGCCCCAGGCCCTAAATCCTGGTCTTTTTGCCCTGTCGCCTTTACCTTGGGCAGGATACTGAGATAAGCAGACTCGCTGGACGTTTTCAGGAAGGCAGGCGTGAGGTCCCTGAGCAGGTCATCGTTCCAGATGCTCCTGGGGGAAAGGAAGCTGGCACCACTCGGCACGACGCTCCCGAAGACCGCCGAGTCAGCATCGTGGAGAGAGCCTTTCGGGTGGCACCTGTACCTGGTGTCAGGGCTCACCGCGGCTTCTTCAAACACGGACTCCTCGTCGGAGAGCTGCAGCTTCTCAAGTTCCTTGTTGATCTTCTGCACGTCGGCCACGGTGGTGCCCGTGGACAAGCGACTGTCGGGCTTCGTGTATTCAGCGCAGAGACTGAGGATCGTCTCCAGACGCTGTCTCTCCTAGAACACAGAAGAGGGAAGGTCAGAGAGCTTGTGACAATGCAGACGGTCACGAAGAAAAAGCTCGAAGAGGCCGGGACCGCTGGTGATTTCATCCCACAGGTAAACCCACAGACAGTCAGCTGGTGAAGAGTTTCCATCATCCTGGATACATGTGTTTAAGGATTCAGATGAAACCCGGGGGAAAATGCCTGATTTTCTTCCCAAACTCAATTTGGGCTGCCCCCTCTCCTTGGATGTCCCAGTGCTGATCCTCCCACGTAGTAGCCCTTGGTAAGCATTTTCTTGATTTATTCGTTCTCTGACCACTTCAAAGTTTTTTTTAATCTCCTTTTTAAAAAATCTTCACTCCCACTTCTCTACCACTCTGCCTCCAACATATCTAGCTCTTTCATCCCGATCGACTTAACATCTGTGCTTCAAGTTAATTCTCTAGCATCCTAGAGAAATAGACACACAGAAAGAAAAACACTACTTAAAGAATCTTCTAATTTAAAAGAATTTTTTTTGAATTTTTTTCAATTTTTTTCTTGACATGTCTCAAAATTTTCCATACTTTTCTTATGTCTTGTCATGAGATAAAGGTCTTTTCCACCAATTTCTCACATGAGTAATTAGAACAATAAAGAAGTAGAAATGTTGCATAAAAATGAAAAACTTTTCATGTCACGTCCAGATAGAAAGACAGCAGTGTATTTCAGATTCTGAGATCATTTTGATTCATTTAACTGGAACATAAAATGATAGTTCATTTGCTTAAAAAAATCAATTTATAGGTCATTGATGTCTATAATGGTACTACTTACTGACACTTCACCAAGCTCCCCATACAAAACAAGTGGATATTTATGGTTTTGACTTTAAGTAAATTCCCTATATATTTGTGAGCAATAGGATATAATTTATGAAATGTTTATCACAAGCCTTGACAGCACTGTTTGGGGTGGGGAACCTTAACATCCCTGCCTCTCACATTAATTCCAAGGCCAAAGTGAAAAGAAAAATAATAAAATAACAACAAAAAAAATCTGTTGTGATTACATCTACCATATTGAAAAAAAAAATTCGAAAGCCTTCCATAGAAAAACATTTTCCAAGCTGGTTACCAGTAACAAAGTAGAAAATTTTTAGGTAGCACTGGGCTGCTGTTTTCAATTTCTAATTGCAGCTAATTTGTAAAGACAAAATTCTGAAGGCAGTCCGCTCTTTACCAGTTGAAGGACTGACTATCCAACAGCAAAGGTATATAGAAACAGAGCAGCATAATGCCTTGGTTTCCATTAGATACACTAATTAAATGACAAGACAGAAGTCATTTAAGTTGTAGCTGACTTTTCTCTGTCCTCTAAAGTATGCCCGCTTCACCCCTGCCAAAGCAACAGCTTGATCAAAAGGACTATCACACTGGCTCCTATAAGCCCCCACCTCCCATTCACTGCCTGAACTTCTGGCCTCCCGCTGCAGCTCCGTCCTCATGGCCTCGTCCCACGCAGGCACTCATCCCACGCGCTTCTGCACCCTGTCCATCCAGGAGCCCCGGGCTTATTTATCTCTGCAGCTGCCGCCAGCTGCCAAGCCCTACCCACCTCAGCTTCATGGGGAGGGAGCAGGAGTGGGGGGCACAGCACTCACCGCCTTATTTTAAATTTCTCTAAGGAGGGAGGGACGTTTACATGGGAATATGCAAAAAACCACCTGTAAGGGCATACTTAAGGAGAGGGACAGGAAAGAGATGGTATATTTTACCCCTTCTCAACAGCATCTGCGTGAGAAGCTAATGCTAATCTCCAAAGGAAAGTTCTCCTTCTGCATTTAGGTGACTTAACTTGAAGCACCTAAAAACTCCGTCTTTACTGACCTTTACAGATCGAAGTGTGTATACATTAGCCTGGACATTAATTACGATGTGGGATTATCTGAAAGTTGTCAATTCCCACTTACCAGGGCTTCAAAACCACGGAAGACACTTCTGCCTCGCCTGTAATACATAGCAAAATTCCTCCCACATCTCTTTCCCAAAATAGTTTCTGCTGCTGCCAGTGCTCTTGCTTAATTCCACAGGGAATAAATGATCCCAGCCTTAAGATGAATGCTATTTCAGACAGTGAAACGCAGTATTCAAAGACTTGTGCACAGGAAGTGTGGTCTACTGGTATGTGCTTCTCTCTATTCTTATCACCCCATTCACAGCCAATCTGTCCAGGCTTGAATCACACACACACACACACACACACACACACACACACACACACGCAGCACTGCCGGCCGTGAGTCTCAGAGAAATCCAGGCTGCGCTGAGACACGCTGGCCCTATAAAAGCTGCACCAAAGAAAAATAAACTGATGTCGAGAAGTGCGTCAGAAGAAAGTCTGCAAGGCATTTCAGAAAGCCCTATATGCAGCCTTTTAAGGAAAACCGTGTACAGAACGTCCTCTCATAAAATAATTCTCTACCGAGGCCTCTTCACTCTGGAGTCTTGTTCCTTCCCATCCATCACTCCAATATTCCCCCCTCTGGGGGGGCCTAACACCAGGGCGCTCATTCCACACCAGCACACCTTTGAGAAGCAAACAGGGCACTATGAATAATTATGCTGGAACGTCAAGCTCCAACAGGGACCAAGGTGGATGGCCCCCTACCTAAAGTCCAATTTCACCTGGCATTTCGCCTGGCAACCTGCCAAGTTGGGAGGGCCACCCTCTTGAAGATCTCCAATTCCTGCCCACCTCTGCCAGCCAGTGCTCCCCTGTGCATTCTTTTGAAAAGGCCTAGGCATCTAAATGGCCCGAAACATGGGTGCTATGGCTTTAGAAAGTAGGTCATTTGAATCACATTATTCTAAATACATTTTTTAATCTCCCTCTCCATTTTTCCTTTCCTCCTCTCCATATACCACATATATCGAGGAAAGCTTTGAAGAGGACACAGGATCTTAAAATATATACCGGAAGAAAATGGTGTGCAGTTCTTTTCCCTCAGCAATTAAAAAAACCAAAAAACAAAAAAAACCCCTGCAGACTGAGTGTGTTTTGACCTCAGAACTTTCTTTTTCCGAGGAATGTGTCTGGCAGTGCCTCTCTACAGCCCTCGGTCGGACCTCATCCATCTCCCAGCCTTATCCATCCCTTGGTAACCTACAGCAGCCAGTCCAGGCCACAGGACTGGAAATGCAGTGCAGAAATAAATTACATAGAAAACCAGTTGCCCGATACCCGCAAACGCAGTTGAAATCTTTGTTGAACTCCTTGTGTTATGATTAACTGTGCTGGGTCACTCGTTACATAAAACCAAGCGTCAACTTTTAGTGGCTAGAAATAGTTTAGTTGAAGGAAGATATTTTTTCTCAAGGGGACCTGCTATGACTGCTAAGTGTGACCTTACTTCTCTCCCCTCTCAGCCCTAGAGATTCAGTATCTCCATAATCGCCAGTTCATCAAAGATCTATTAGGTCACTCTTCGGTCGTTACTGTGCCGGAGAAGGACAACGACAAGGACGGAAAATGACAGCACTTCTACCCTCACACCTTCAGCAGAAGCCACAAGGAGTTATCAGGCAAAGAAAAGGGTGCTAACAGATTTACAGAAAACCAATAGAGTCACGTGTAAGGAAGTAGTGGGCAAAAATTATCGAAGGACAAATTTGAGTTGAGACCCTGGGATAAATTTGAGTCTGGTGGCCTGTTGGCTGAAGGGGTGGGCTGGGAATATCTCTAAAGGAACCATATAAGCAAAGGCATAGAGCGTGAACTAAAGGGTACACTCCAGGATCAGCAACTACTGTGTGGTGAGAAAGATGGGGTTCTTTGGAGGAAGAGAGACGACGTACATGCAAAGCAGTGGGTCAACTTTCTCTCTCTGTATACCAGGACCTAAGAGATCCCAATAACCCTAAATAAAAAACCACCAAGAGTCAGAGACTCTGGTCTAAAAGTGGATGGCAGAATGAGATGGAGCTGACAGCACGTAAGAATTTCCAGGATTCCATGAGCAAAGTCTGATATCTCATTGGTAGGAAAATGAGGAGGAAAAATCAGAAGCAATGGTTACAAGTCTTTCATATGAGTCTTTTTGTTTTTAGAGATTAATCCCTTGGGGTAGTAACTAGGGCTATGATGATCAGTTCTTGTTTTTTTGGACACAGGGTAAAACAGTTTTTCAATTTCCTACCTCTCAACTAGATATGACCGTCAAACTTGCATTGGCCAATGACGTGTGAGAAGTAACGCGTGTCCCTTCTGCCGGGATGGCCAACACACGAGCCATTACATGTCTTGCTTTGCCATGGCAGAGTGACACTCCACATGGTGCTGGCTCCCTGTGACTTGACCTTGAGCAAGGAAATATGGAGCAGAGGCCTCATTCAACCCATGCTGGCCGTGGAGAGGGAAGGAGAAAGAGATCTATGCTGTTTCAAGCCTGAGATAATTTTTTTCTTTTGTTTTCTCCATAGAAGCCCATTATGATTGTTTAATTTCAAGCAGGTAACGGGCCCAAAGGTTGGAAACAAGAGCCTCAGAGATCCTACTAAAGGCAGCTCATTTATTTACTGTGTTTATAAAGAATTTGGCTTTGCCCAAAGGGAGGTCTGGCTTTCACTGTTGGACTGTTGGCTTCTGGAAGTTAATCTATGTCATACCTGATAGGATTGTCTTTGTTTAGGACAAAGAGGGGCACTCCTGATAATCAATCTCAGGGGGAGGGCTGGCCACTCCAGAAAGACAACCGTGTGATTTTTGTGTGGGGGGCCTGGGAGGCATGCGGTGTCCGTCAACCTGGAGATGAAATTAACCAAGTGGACAATCAATCAGTTGTACCTATGTGATTACATCCCGGTAAAAACTCTGGACATTGACACTCAGGTGGTCTTCCTTGGCTGCCGACACTCCATGGGTACCATCACCCATCACCAATGTAGGTAGCATACCACACCCTGACTCCATAGGGAGAGGGCAGCAGAAGCTTTACATATGGAACCTCCTGACTCTGCCCTCTGCTTCTCTTCTCTTGGCTTATCTTGATCTTAGCCTTTCCCTGTAATAAATGATAATCCTGACTACAACAGCTTTCAGTGGGTTCTAAGTCTTTCTAGTGAATTCATGAACCTGTGGATGGTTCCCGGGAACTCTCTGAACTTGTGCTTGGTATCAGAAGAGAGGATGGTCACATGTGGAGATACCACCCTTTCACCTTGTAACTGGCCTTCACATTTATCCAAACATTGCCCTAGTATTATTTTTATCAGTTTAGGACAACTGATCTAAGAAATTATATATATAAGTAAAGAGTTTTTATTTTTTTGGTTTTACAAAGTATCTTCATCAATGTCAGTTTAATGTCTAGCTAAGAACTTTTTATCTTGATCTAGATCTACCTGGGAAGTCTACCTTCAGACATGTGGTCAGGGCAGTGCTTTATTCTGCCACCCACTGTTTAAAAAGCATGTACGTGTGTGCCCCATCAGAAGGTTGCTCTGAAAAGGGGCCCATCTGACAAATGAAAGAGCAATGGCTTATGTGATATATCTGTTCTGGAGGCAAGTGCAAGTCATCTGAAGACTTACTGAATAATGAGACAGCTATGAATTGATTGACAAACATTTGTTACAGGCAGATTACTATGAGGGTTTTGTGTCAAGGATACCTATTCTGGGTCCATGATAATGGAAAACCAGAAGCCGTGGGAGAGTAAGGCATATGCAGTTAACTAGGACACGGCTTAGCACTCAGTGATTTCTCATGTCTCAGATATAGTCAATACACCCTAGTACACAAGCACACTGCCTAAGGAGATCAAGGGCGTCCCGCACAATGCCCTAAACTCCCCTCCTCTACCTCTTTTCATATATCTGGTCCTCCTTTCTTCAAGGTACCCTAGTGGCTAAGAGCAGAAACTCTGGCACCTGAATGCTGTTTCCGTAGCTACTTGTGAGGCCCTGGGCAAGTCATTTAGCTTCTGTAAGTCTTCGTTCCTCATGCATAAAGCAATGAATTACAAGAGCATCTATCTTGTAGGGTGTCATGAGGATTTAAAATGCAAACACACACACACACACACACACACACACACACACACACATGTGTCCTGAACACAGTATACACAATATAAATGTTAGCACAGATACTTAAGGAGAGTCCCTCAGTCTTCCCAAAGTCAAGTCCCCTGCCTGCCTCACTGCATCCATATTCCTTTCTATTATCCTTATGGTTTTGTTTCACCAATTTTCCCTCCCCTACACACTTATTTCCTCTCTTGAATCCTTGGCCTCTGTCTGCAAATATATTCAAGTCTCCACCTTCTCCCCCNCCTAATTGTACTGTACCCACCTTTTTTATGATGAAGTGAAATGATAAAATGCTTATGTGATGAGATGAAGTGAGGTGAATGGCATAGGCATTGTGACCTAGTGTTAGGCTACTACTGACCTCCTGATGGTAGGTCAGAAGGATCACCTGCTTCCAGATTGAGGTTGACAGCAGGTGACTGAAACCAGGAAAAGCAAACTGCAGATAAGGGGGACTACTGTATTAGTCAACAAGCAAACCTAAAAGACAAATCCAACTGTTCTCAGGGAAAGGCAATGCCGGAAAATCTCTTATGCAGCTAAATGTCTCCCTGAAAAATTCACAGATCTATGGGGTTCTTTGGCCAGTCTGAAAGGAGAGAGAAATCCTCCACTGCCCAAAATTCCCTTCCCAGGTTGAATCACATGCCTGAGTTTCTGGCAACAGAGCTCTGCCCGGTTGCCATAGCAACCCAGGAAGGAAGGGATCTTTTCAGTCTCTCACTGCCCTTTGGTTGCTCTAGCCCCACGATCACAGAGCAACATATTTTGGCTACAGCACGTTAAGTCCAGCAGAGTAACTTCTAGAAATAACTACCCCCGCAAAAAATCCATGCTCCCCTCCAATGCACACACTTCATCCTTGACATAAAACTCAGATTTCTATTTCACATTTCCTCTTACTCCACTTTATACTCCCAAGATCATCAGTGTTTCTGCCCTATGAGTACACACATCATTCAAATACCTGAGGAACTTATCATATCCTGTCTTTGCTCATACTCAGACAAAGAAACTCAGTTCTTTTAATCTCATTTCATAAATCAACCCCTCACACTCCAGATTATTTTTTTTTAAAAAATACTATTACTCACTAATGTGTCAACATCTCCCTTAAAGCTACGTGTCCTTTCTGCTATTTCTGTGTTCCTATTGTAGGAGCTTATAATTAAGAAATATATATGTGTACAAAATTAGTATATACTATTTTAAGTTATCAGTACTTTACATCAGCACTTTACTATCAATAAATAGATTTGATGAACATATCTAATAATTCAGTAATATGAAATATTATATAATGATATAAATTATCTAGAACATGTATATATATGCTGAGGTAACATCGATTTTTACTTTCATTTACATCAAACATGTCCTAAAATACCATCGCTTGACTTATTGATCCTGTTACTTTTTAGACCAGGAATGCTTTCTTCAACTCTCTTTTTCCACCTCCAGATATTTCTTGTATTTGTGAGGCAGACTCAAATGAATCTCTCACTACAATGACCATCTAACTTAGATCTGCTATATTTTAGTCCTTTTCCTCATGCCTTTGTGCATCATCTTGCCATTCAAAATCAACTGGCAGGCATACAGGTGATGAAAAATTTTACTTGCATCAGATACTAGGATTGAGGGGAACTATTCTTAAAATATTAATAGGTATTGCTTCAAAGAAAGTGATGATTATGAATGACCTCATAACATTGTTGCCTCAACTCAGATAACTGAAGGCGGAAAATCATGCACTTCTCCCAACAGACTGAAAAGCACTGGCTACAAAAAAAGGAAATTCATGTGATCAGTATAATCATGATTCCCGCATAGCGTCTAAGGAAGTATGCCAATTATTTTTCCTCATACATAGACAGTGTGTCAGAAGAAAATCTGCAAGGTTCCTAGGCCCTTTCTATTAAAAAAATGTGTGCTTTTGCACCACACCATTAAAGAAAACACAACAAAAGTCTAATATAGGGGCACCTGGGTGGCTCAGTCATTAAGCGTCTGCCTTCGGGTCAGGTCATGATCCCAGGCTCCTAGGATCGAGCCCCTCATCAGACTCCCTACTCGGCAGGCAGCCTGCTTCTCCCTCTCCCACTCCACTTGTTTGTGTTCCCTCTCTAGCTGTGTTTCTCTGTCAACTAAATAAATAAAATCTTAAAAAAAAAAAAATTCTAATATATTGTCATTCATTTGCATTTTCACCTTGGCTTAGCCAAATTCCAGGGGGTCTGTTTATTAGTTTGTTTCCCCTAAAGGATCATAGTTTATAAAATGCAATCCATTGAAATACTTTTAGAATTTTATGTCATATTTTATTTTTTTAATCCACAAGTAAATCTCCACATGAGAAAATCTATCCTAAAAAAAATAAGGAACTCTCTTTATGCACAAAGAAGCTGGTAGAGTAAAAAAAGTAGTTAAGTCTAACATGTAAAAAACAAAAACAAAAACGGGTGGACTATCACACATCAACTGAAAGTTTTGTTAATACAACTATTTATGAGAGATGTATCGCATGGAAAATACCGTGTTCTAAAATTTAAGAAAGCATGCTACAGTTTTATACAGAGAAATGCGAAATAATGGGGTGCCTGGGTGGCTCAGTCTGTTAAGCATCTACCTTCGGCTCAGGTTATGGTCCCAGGGTCCTGGGATTGAGCCCCGCATCGAGCCCTGCATCAGGCTCCCTGCTCAGCGGGAGCCTGCCTCTCACTTCTCCCTCTCCCTCTGCCTCCCTCCCGGATTTATGCTCTTTTGAATAAATAAAATCTTTTAAAATGCAAAATAAACAGTGACAAGTCTTCTTTTCCTATTTAAGACTGTTAAGAAAGTACCTACATTTTCCTTTCTCCCAGAACAACTTTCAAAATTGTAATCTCTGCCTACCATGATTTAGGCCTCGGTCTTCTTGATCTAATGGGAAAGACAGACTTTCAATATTCTGGCTCTCTTATTCCATAATCAAAATGAAGGACATGTCTGAGAAACTTATTCCTTTTTTCTATTTAAGTATTTTATTAAAATTGTCTTTTTTCAAAATCCAAGTTACAATCCCAGAACTGGGATATGGTCTTAGCAATTTTGAATGAGAAACATCAATTTTTCCAAACCAAAATTCTTCAACAGAACATGCCCCCATATATAGATATCCCCCTTGAGGTCAATTAGACTTCACCAGAGCAAAGTTCTTGACTGTTCTGAACTTTAAAAAACTAGTCTCCCTGACTTCTGCTTCTGGGAAGATGGAGTAGAGGTAATTTTCCCTATCCCTCCCACCAAGTGTAACTGAGAATCTTGGACATGTTACATGTAAGGCAATCATAAGAAGACCAAAAGATGAGGAAAAGGCAGCAGATCAACTGGGCACCCAGGGACCCCGAAATGACTTCCCTGAGATTTCCTTTACCTCATATACCCCACACTTGGAGCTGGAGAGAAGGCAATGACATGCGACAACCTGGTTCCATCTCCGAAGAATTACGCAGAGAGGAAGAAGCCAAACTCAAAGTATATGATTACACGTATGTAACATTCCTATAATAATAAAACCATAGCTCTGGAGAACGGACGAGCGGATGCCAGGGCTTAAGGAGTTGCTGAGAGTAGGAGGAAAGTGGGGGAAGCTATAGATGCTATAGAAGGCCTGCAGGGGGGGAGCCTTGGGGTGTTCTATCTGTTCTGTATCTTGACTGCATCCATGTCAATATGCGGGTGTGATAGGACAATTACAGTTTCACAAGATGTCAGCATTGGAGGAAACTGGGTAAGGGGTACTCTCTGAATTATTTCTTATAATTGCACGTAAATGTACAATTACCTCAAAATAAAGAGATTAACTTTTCTTCAAGTGACTTCTAGTAGATCTTGATCTGCACACTGAAGTGGCTGACAAAATCCTTCCAATGAAAAAGTGATGTATGTGTTTCTATTGTAGTACGTGTTCTACAGGTTTTCTTTTTGAAAAACTAACCGCAAACTTTCAAAGTATTCTTCAGAGCAGATATTCCTATAAGCTTTTCTAGAACTGGGGAAGAAAAATGCACCTGACAATGAACAGCACAGTCACCAGACCTATTTAGTGGATGAAAAGAATTTTTAAAAGGTCACCGGAAAAATGGCTTTTAATTTAGATAATTTAACAACCAATATGGGGATCACTTTTCTATGTAGAAACGCTAGTCATTCCACATTACCCTGTCTGTACTGATATACCATATTTTCAATTTCCATCTTGTTTGTACCTCTTTCTGTAAATTTTATTTCCGAGCTTTATTTCTTTTTTAGTCATGAGCCTTCCTGCGTGAACTTATCACACCTTAAAAAAAGAATGAGAATCGCTCCCTGGCTGACACAGCAGCCCCCTCTTAGTCCAAGGTGATTTCTCTATTTTTGCGTTTAGCCCAGAACGCTAAACTGTGTGAAGATCCACAGCCCGCACCCCTCAATTCTGAGCAGGAATCTTTAAATGTGTGGCGCCATCAAGAGGCAAGAGTTTGTACTGCCACTGTAACAGGACCTCGGGTTGGCTCCCAAGTGTGGAGAAACCTGCTTTTAACAGCAACAGTCATAGACTATTGTAACAAAGAATTATATGGAAACTTTAGCTCTGTGTTTCTCCAATGTAGAGTCACTAGATTATTGCTAAATGCTATTTTCCCCCTTCCCATCACTCTCCTATGCACCTGAAGGAGAAGAAAAAGTTGTGATGACTGTTTTTAGTCTCAGTAAACTAAGGACAGTTGATACTCTTAATTTGCTAAAGATTAATTCCTTCAATATTTACTGGACAACTACATACATGTCAACAATTGACCACTTACTCTCTCTCACGAGAGAACGTCTGTAATTTATTTTCTGATGACCCAAAGTGATCTAACCAGACAGTAGTCTTCTTTATATTACTCACTACTTAGAGATTTAGTCTTATTTTATTAGAAATGAAAGAAATATGCATACAGAATGGACAGTTTATTAGGCAGGTAGATAGCATCGCCATTCTAAGCGTGTACTGTCTAATATAGCATAATTAATTTCACTGTTTCAACAAGTTTCCTTTTTTAAAGAAGATTTTATTTATTTATTTGAGACAGAGAGGGTGAGAGAGAGCATGTGCAAAAGTGTGCGGAAGCATCAGAGGGAGAAGCAGGCTCTCCGCTGAGCAGGGAGCCCAATGCAAGGCTCAATCCCAGGACTCTGGGATCATGACCTGAACCAAAGGCAGATGCTTAACTGGCTGAGCCACCCAGGCGCCCCTCGAAAAGTTTTCTGAACGTAAGAAAATTTAAAATTGCATATATGCCTCCCATTTACGGTTCCCATTGTATTTCTGAGCTAGACCCCACTGACCATCCAGGTAGATGGTCACTTTCATCAAAGTGAAAGGTACAGATGGCAGAGAACTGAGAGACCAAAACATTAGAGCCACGAAAAGCAAGGTTTCACTGAAACGAGTCAGGCGAGGGCTTACGCTAATTCTGAAGATTAAATAAATTAATGTAACAACAGACATTCTGAGTCAGAATATAGAAAGTAAGTCATAATTTCTAAATATTCCTTTAAAAAGTCTGAGCCACCAAGTTAATGTGGTCAGTAAACCAACCTCTCACCCACTTGGAGTTTAACTGGCCCACTTCCCACTAGTGCAACCATTTTTTAAAAATTACAACTCTAGCCAGGATGTAGCAGGAGGAAGGGCCAAACCAGGAAGAGATGCCTTCCAAGTCCGTGAGACTGGACAATAAAATAGTTTTCAATCCTTAAGCTCGCCTTCACATTTCAAGCACATTCTTTGTAGGGAAAAAAAAAGATTAATATTATGGCTAGGGTGCATTAGGCGCTCTTTTAACGTTGTCCATTCTGCCTCCAACCAAGAAATGCTGTCAAATTCACAGTGCAAAAAGAAGTCTGAATGCCCAAATTGTCTTTGGGGTCAGGAATCACAAGGAAGTACAGGCAGCAAGAATCCGGGCAAGAAAGCAAGGCACACCTGTGGTTAGAGTGACCTTCACCTGACAAGGCTCACACTTCCTGGGCTCCCAAACGGTTTTTCCTAATGACAAAATTGAAGAGCACCAACCTGTTTAGTCTCTCGTTTCTAAAATGGTATCGGCACCTGACCATCTTAAGATTAGTGAACATATACATTTATTTTATAGAAAGCTGTAATTCCTCTAATATGCACCATCATGCTGATATTTACTTTTAGAAATACAGGCCTCTGGGCTGCTCAACAGTACACGAGCAAGACTCTGGGTCCTGCAGCCTTGGCTCCCATGACCCTGGAGAGCACCAGTTCTTACAAAGAACGCTAAGAAATTTTCAAAATAAAGAAAAGCATCTGATTTTCACCTTTTCATTTTTAACTGCATACTGGAAGGGAATTGCCCCATTTCTGAGCAAAAATAATGCATTTGTGCTGAGATATTTGAATTCTTTTTCATAGAGCTTCACAGTCTCCTGGAACCAAGTGCACAAACTTAAGTTTGGGATGTCTGAGAACGAGGGGCAGAAACTTCCACCATAGAAAAAGGAAAGCCAGGGCGCCTGGGTGGCTCAGTGGGTTAAAGCCTCTGCTTTCGGCTCAGGTCATGATCTCAGCGTCCTGGGATCGAGGCCCGCATCGGGCTCTCTGCTCAGCAGGGAGCCTGCTTCCTCCTCTCCCTGTCTCTCTGCCTGCCTCTCTGCCTACTTGTAATCTCTCTCTCTGTGTCAAATAAATAAATAAAATCTTTAAAAAAAAAAAAAAAGAAAAAAAAGAAAAAGGAAAGCCAGAATGAATGTCATGAGTGGGTATCAAAAACATTCATTTACTCTTTTCAAAAACATGTGTACAGTGCTTCCCATACTCTCATCATTGGCTAGGAGGTAGATATACAGCAGTGAACAAGATCGAAATGGACCCAGCCTCCTGCAATCTCAAACTTGTAAAGAGCTTTCAGAGAAGCTACTAGAACAAAATGTCTTCCAAACAGTACAGAATAGGGGGTATAGCTCAGTGGTAGAGCATTTGACTGCAAACAGTACAGAATTGCTGACCCAGACATTTCATGTATTCCAATAATACTACCATGGGAATATTGACATCTTTCTTGAAAGAAAGCCAACCTTATTCTTCAGGGTCGTAGAGCATGTAGAAAGTTAGAAACCTTATTGCGTGGTGCTTCATGAGACGGGCATCACATTACAACACACTGGAGAAATGAATGGCAAGTGTGGCTCTACATAGTTTCTATATGGCGACAATGCTGTTTCTCGAGGCACCGCAGAAGATGGCCGTCAGCCAGAGAGAAAATATCGGATTGCTACAGTGCAATCTGTGGGGAACCACTGGTTCCCCACGATAGCACACAGATGCTTTTGGCATTGTAACCAAATGAAGACTCTCAACAGCACTCCGGTTTGCTGCAGTTTTTTCATGCCCCCCACCCCCCATCTTTTTAAAATGTCTTTTCCCTGGACCTTAATATGCACTAGGGGCACCTGGGTGGCTCAGTGGGTTAAGCCTCTGCCTTCAGCTCAGGTCATGATCTCAGGGTCCTGGGATCGAGTCCTGCATCGGGCTTCCTGTTCAGCAAGGAGCCTGCTTCCCCCTCTCCCTCTGCCTGCCTCTCTGCCTACTTGTAGTCTCTCTCTGTCTCTGTCAAATAAATAAATAAATAAAATCTTTTTTAAAAAATGTGCACTTGATGCTATCCTTACGTGGATACCACTGGGAAGGAGGCAAATGAGAGGAATAACAGAATATCCTGTCTACTGCACAGTTATTCCTTTAGCCTCTAGAAAACCGAGCTTGTCAAAGAATCAGCAACCTAGCCTTCTAGAGATAGCTTATCCATTCATGTCCTCTACTTGGAAAACAGACAGCTCAGAAGTGAGGTGTTGAAGCAACCACAGATTAGCCCAGAAGGAGGTCACAGGGACTACGAAGTGGAGTACACACATTTCATGCGCACACAGCTCTCTCAAGACCTCACTTGGACCGAGTAACTCTTAGTTTGGAATATTGTTAAACAAGGCTTGATATCTGGTTTCTAAAATCATAAAAATGAAAGAAAAGGCTGGCATAATGACAAAAGCAAGAGTTGGCAGCTGAGAGCAAGAAAGAAGGAATAAAAATTATAAAAAACCAAACATCTCAAATAGCACAGCGGTTGGAGGCCATTTAATGTCGACTCAAAGTGGATTATTATACCTCATAAATAGGTCCTCGGAGGTTCCTAATTAGGGTTCAATCTTTAAGACTCAATATAATTACCTTGAGTTTTCAAAAAAAGATTGAACAAGTAAAAAACAAAACAAAAAATCCAGATGACACATTGGTATAATCACAGCTTAGCTAAAAAGTACTACAGAAATTATGCTCAGTGAACCAACCTTACTCTGCTCGCTTTCCTCACTAATGAGTTAAATAAATCTTTGGCATCTTTTCATTTTTTATTTGTGTAAGAGTTCTGTTTCTTTTTTGAAAATTATGCTTTGACATTTTGGAGGTGCCTGTGAAATGTCCAAGTACACTCATCTTGTGGAGTCAATTAAATTGCATTTTTCACGAAATAGATCCCATGGGCTGGAAATCCAGGCGCAGCTTCTCTTGGCTCCTGGAGTAAATCCCAAATGGCAGGAGAACTTTACCTTCACTGACTTGCTCTTTTCTGCAATTTTTGCTTTCCTGGCTGTGCTTTGCTTCTGTTTCTAATTCTTGACCAAGTCTGACCTGGGTTTTGGTTTGCACACAAACCGACAGTTATCTCCACTGGTGGCAGCCATGAGTGGGGATCTGGTTTTATGGTTTGGCCACTTGTGATCTGCAGGTAGAACTGAAATTTAACCTTGCTCAGGTGAGAGATGACTGAACATTTGTGTTTGCTGTCGTTTTAATTTATTGGTTATTTCGCCATCTGTGAGTTCAACTCAGGACAATATTTCACGCCCGGCGGAAGAGTGACCAATCTCTTGAGTGATGGAACAGGGAAATTTTATGTTGCAGTGTTTACTTCTGATCTGTAGCTGAAGCTATAGAACCAAGCTTTAAGTTCTTCATCCGAGGCTCTGTACCTCAGGGGGGAAAAAAAACCACTGTGTATGACTGAAGTATTTTCCTACTTCCTGAGGATAATAATAAATTAAAATAAAGAACCTCTGTTCTGATTGGTTTAGAGACTAATCAGCATTCAGATAAATCTGACATTTCCAAAATTCTAAGAAAATAAAACGAAATTCTCATAATTAAAATAGGTTCACATTTTAAGAAAAAGAACAGTCTCATCAAAAAAATGCTGATTTCAGAAGCACTTTTTTTCCTTAGAAAGCAAATTTATGTGATCAAAACAAACTCTCGTACAAGCCAGACTGATTTGCCAACCTGGTTTAAAAATCAGCTATATGTTTTTTTCCTTGTTTTATCAGTGTACGGTATAACACATGTGTAATTTCCTATTTTTTTTTTTAGAGAGTTATTCATTTAAGAGACAGAAAGAGACAGCATGAGTCGGGGAGGGACAGAGGGGGAGGGACATAATCCCGAGCAGACTCCACGCTGAGCACAGAGCCCAGTGCGTGGCTTGATCCTGGAACTCTGAGATCATGACCTGAGCTGAAACCAAGAGCTGGATGCTCAACCAACTGAGCCACCCAGGTACTCCTGTAATTTCATACTTCAGATAAGTTTGGATTTATTTTATCACAAAGGGATTAGTTTATCTTAATTTTTAAAATGTCTTATAATATCAGTTTACTGCAAAGATAAGCTAAGATTACTGCCATATAATATTTACGGTTAAGAAAAATATAAAAGTTGTGCTCAACTAAACTGAATTATAATTGTGACACATATTTTTATACCAATAGTAATTATGTTCTGTGATATGTCAGTTTTAGCATAATTTCCAATATCTTTAAGTTACAGACTTTTTGTCTTAAAGTATCTGGTGGTTCCAAAATTGACAGGAGACCGTGAAGACCAAAAGACGGTGAAAATTTAAAAATTGTAGGTTTGCACAAAGAGAGCTTTATTTGACTTGGTTTATAATACTTGAAATAGTAAGTCTGTAAAAATGTAATAAAATGTTAAAATTATGGCAAAGCTTGCACAACTTTGATGGGTTTATTCATAAAGTAATTTTTAAAGATGTAATGCATGACAAATACCTTATTAACATAAAACTAAAATGCAGTTACCTATATTGAAATGACAACTGATCTTGGAGAAATCTGCTTACAAAAGGTAATAAAAGGTTATTTTCTACATAACCTGCCCAGGAGAGCAGAGATATTTGGTTATCTCACAAGAGAAACTTTTTCATGCTTTGTGCGAACTGGGCTATATCCCTGAATATTTCAAATGACAGTTCCTCATTTCTTAATGATTTAAGATTTCTTGTTTATTATAAAATGTTGTTGCTTTATTCAGTAGGCAAACTGCAAGTATTCATTGTTCTTATGCATCCACAATCCTGTATTAGTCATGTAATGAAATCTTCTCTAAATAGTATTTGATTTTGTCTTCCCAAAACTGGACCCTAAATTCAGAGGAAAAAAAAAAAAGGTTTTCCAAGTTATCTTTTATACATGAACTATCCTTAAGTTTTCCCACTTGACCCCTTGGCAAGCATAAGATTTGTTCCTTAACCTTACGAAAAGAAGAATGTCAGAAATGATTAGGTTGACTATATGCCCCTTATTTATGAATAGCTCAACACCACCAAAAATAGCATGGAATGATTTGTCAAATCAAACGAGAAGCTCAGCCTTCCCTAGGCTAATTTTGTATGGGTAAAATATTATAATATAAACAAAGTCCAGAGATGGGGTACTTTACGGACTTTACAGATATGTGAATGTCCTCACTCTCTGGATACGTTTTTACTCTCCAGGGAAACACTGATTAAATAAGACCAATGTCCTACACCCTGACAGAGGATTTTCACTCTCCTTCTTGCTGATTACTGTTCATGAACTTAACCACAGATTAACCACACCCACTTACTCTTATCCTCACCAAGTGGCCTCTGCTTTCCTCTCGTGGTTGCTTACACACTCTGTTGTTAGTTATAGACTAGAATGTGCCTTAAACAAAGAAAGAATCTCAGAGCCTCATAGATAGACCTTTACCAGAAACTCTCTCTTCAATCTTGAGATTTCAGAGAACAGACTTGTGAGTAGAGGCTTCTGAGTTCTTAGCTGACACGGCATAGGCAAGCATGAAACAGTACGAGATGGCTAAACCAGATTCTCAGGACTTCTTTTAGTCCACAAATAGATGACTTCATGAAATCAAACTAATGACCCAAGATGCTAAAGGAATGAGAATTATACAGAACTCACCAAACTGATACTGGAAATCTAATTTCTGTATGTATCGTGGAAAATCATTGGCATTGTGTGTAATGTTCTACTGTCTAAATGGGGAACATCGTTAGCATTCATCTCCATGTATCTCTAACTCTCAATTTAGTTGACTCAGATTTTGCAAACTAAAGAAAACATTCTTTCAAGGGTAGCTTCTTCTCCTTGGTCCCTCAGAATTCAGGAAGAAATAGATTTTCTAAGTCACTCTTACTTTTTTTAATTTTTTAAGATTTTTTTTATTCACCAGAGAGAGCGCACAAACAGAGGGAGTGGCAAGCAGAGGGAGAAGCAGACTCCCTGCTGAGCAGGGAGCCCAATATGGGGCTCAATCCCAGAACGCTGGGATCAGGACTGGAGCTGAAGGCAGAGGCTTAACCGACTGACCCACCCAGGAGTCCCAGTCATTTTATTTTTTAAAAGCAGTGACATCACTTGCATAGGCCAATAAGAATCTCTCTTCCCTTTTACTGGGGTGTAATTAGATAAACAGACTAAGCAACAGGGGCCAAAACCAGAGCGTCATATTTAAAAATAAGCCGCATTTCACTGAATATCATAAAGCCCATTATGAAGCAAAAAAGGGTTCTAACTTTATATTTGGAGCCAATACCCATAAAGTTCTCCCAAGAAGTTGAACCAAGACCTGGTCTGTGACTTACAAGGAGGCACTGATTTGACAGGCAGTAAGGAGGGTCACTTCCTGGGTTGTCAGGAACTTTCAGTTGATTCGGGGAAACTGGAGGAACGAGAAATTCACCAACACTTAAAAGTGTGAAAGATGAAACCTGGAGGTGATTTTTGAGGTTGGTTTCCTGCCCTTGGAACAGAAGAGGAAATAACAGCATCTCGGGAAGTTTGCTGGAGTGAGGGAAGCCACTGAAATGCTCTCCTAGATTCCTTAATAAATTATCCAGTAGAGGTTAACTTTCTGGCTTCACTAAGAGTAGTAGTTTCTCAGGGATGAAAGGTACAGCATAGGGGATCAAGTCAATGACAGAGCGTTCGTTTTAAGTGACAGATGGGAGCCACACCTGCTGTGAGCATAGCCTAAGGTACAGATTTGCAGAATCACTACGTTGTACGCCAGAAACTAACTTACCTAATGTAACTCTGTGTCAACTATACTATAATAAAAAAAAGTTGTTCAGCACACTATAGAGCCAGATTTGCTATGCCACATAGCAAGAAAAAGCCAAGAAGGCTTTTTCATATGCTAATTAAAACTTCTCCTGAACTTAGGTCAATGAATCAAGCCCAAATACAATGCCTTTTTGTGACCATGAAAAATCTCTGGAGATTATTTAGAATAACAAAGGAAACTGTCATACTGGAGCCCCATCTAACCGACCCACCCAAGGAGTACAGAATTCTCTAAGGCTATGCACATTCGTTTTCATTCACTATTACTGATTAGGCTATCTGTAAGGATTGATATTGACTTATCGAAAACTACGCGTGATGCAAATTGATTCTTTTTCTAGAATTCTAAACAAATTTTGTCCCGGATAGATACAAAGGGTTTCTGTCCATTCGAATCCAAAGGTTACAATTTTGTTATCCTGTAGGGCATTACCGAGCTTGGTATGTGATTCAGAAATCTCATTCCAGCACACTTTCTTTTAGCAATGAAAATACTTTTGATACTCTCATACTTTTGTAAATCAGCTTTGTCACCTTGCTGCGTCCCTCTAAGGAACAACTCACCATTAACGAATTAATCTCTCACCCTGTTCATCCTAAGAAACACATAGACAAAAAAGTCTATGCTTCAAAGAAAAAAGAGTAAGAATGCAGTAGTTTGCCCTCATTCATTAATGGGACTCTCAAGGGATAGCTTCCTCCTTTCTTACTGTTTTCAGTATTTCCCACGGTAAGCATAAATCCATTTTCAACAGAAAAAGACAACTCAAAACCCGTTCCTGAATGTGTGGCTGGGTGTCAGTGTGTGCGCCAGGAGACATCGCCGAAGGGAATACGGTGGGGGAAGGTGTGCGTATGTGTACAGAGCAGCAAAACGGTTGAGCAACATTCAGCCGACCTTTCAACTTTCCAGACCACGTGCTCTACAGGAAAGTTTACTGCCTAATTCCCAGAGTCGTGATTTCCCAGATTACTCCTATCAGACCATGCCATATCTACATGATGGCATCAGTAATAGAAATCAGTGTTTACTCGCCATCTTAAAAGTCTGTAAGACTTCTAAGAAATTCAGTAAAATTCACAACTCCTTGGTTAGGTTTATCAAGAATCTACACTTGAGAGGACCCTGCAGAGCAACTTAATCTAACACTAGGTACAGGTAGGCCTTCAAACACCCACACGTGACCAGTAATAGGGCCTGAGAAAGGGAAGGACAGCAGAATTGTAGAAAGGCACAGCAGTGGCTGGGGCACTTGGAGATCCTACGGGCCTCAGAGGGAAGAGTGAGGTCAAGTCAGATGAAGAAGATTACCAGTCGCTCCATCTCCTGCTCCCTGAGTCTCTCCTCCCTCTGCCGCCGGTGATAATCCATCAGGTCATCGCGGCCGGAAATGGAGCTAATGCTGCTTTTCCTTTCCCGAAGGACGGGCTGGGGAGTTCCTGCGGCCTGCCTGAGGCTCTCCAGATCGGCATCATCAAACTCGACAGATCCACAAGAGAAGTTCCTCCTGGCGGCAAAGACTCTGTCCGGCTCCCCGGGGGGAAACGAGTGGCCTGGGCCGGGCCCGGAGTAGGGAGCCCTGTCAAGGTCATCGGAGGTGCAGGAGGAGGTGGAGGCCAGAAGCATCTTCCGAGCCACCCGAGGACTGGCAGGGACGCTGAGGGTGGAACTGACATAGGGATGCCCCTCGGACGCAGCGGGTTTATAGGGTAAAGCCCCTGAGCTCAAAGAAGAAAAATTCAGGTAATTGTCGTTGTCTATGATGCTATGAGGTAGATCCTTTTCCCCCAGTTTCGTTCGTTTGGAATTGCCCAGAGAGGTTCTGGGAGGCAAACTGAGGGGCGTCAGTTGGTTGTCGGTGGCCCTGTGTAACCTGGGGAGGGAGCGGCTGTAGGCTCCCATGTGACTCAGGCTGCCGCCCGAATACTTCCTAGTTCTTACACCGATGTTTTCAGACGCCGGCTCCCTGTGGCGGCTCAACTTGGGCTGAAGGGCCAGGGTGTCCTGGATGCTCATTTTCCTGGCTTGCTTTGGGCTTGAAGGCATGCTTGCCGCCCCCGATCTGCTGATGGGAGAGGGGCCCGAGTCGCTCGGGGAACTGCCGGTCCACATGGTCAGGAGCGAGCCAGAGGCCTTTCGGCCTTCCAGCCCCCCGAGAAAGTAGACATTGTCGTGGGATTTATTCCTTGAGCTGTATTTGGAATAGGGAGGCTTCTCTGCGAGCCTCAAGGGTCTTTCGCTGTCCCGGCAAGTGTAATGATCAAAGTCCGCTCGCCCGAGTGGGTACCCACTGAGGGCGGGGGAGCTGCTGAGCAGAGGCGTGGGCGGTTTCACGGAAACACTTTTGTCAGTTCCATCGCAGGAAAACTGCTTGCTTCCCTGGATTTTGGCCAGGGAGGGGCTGCTCCTGATGCTGGACCCCAGAGGGGAAGGGCTTCTCTTAGCAGCGACCGGTTGCGAGAGGGTTAAGTAAGAGCCCGAATAGTCTCCGTTGGCTTTAAACCTCAGGCTGGAAGAATATTTCTTCGGGCTCAGGCTCTCCATCACGTTTGGGGAATTGCCCTCGAAGGAATTTGCCACAAAGCTTGCCTCTACGCTACCATTTTGTAACTCGAGTGGCTTTTGCATGTGGCTGGGCTCCGTCATGATCTTGTTGGAGTCTGCAAAGGAAAAAAAGAAAAGGAAGTTTTACTTAGCAAAGAAGACTGAAAAAGACCAAGTACTTGTCAGCCTACATCTCAACAAACCGCCTTGCAGTCTGACCTGACGCAATTAACAAACCCAAACTCTGTTTTAGTAATAAATCTCGTGAAACTACTGCAAAATGTAGAACCATAAAGAACACTGATCTGGAGTGGGGGGTGGGGAAGGCGGGGAGCACCTGGGTGGCTCAGGACATGATCCCAGGGTCCTGGGATCAAGGCCCTTGTCGGGCTCTCTGCTCAGCGGAGAGTTTGCTTCTCCCTCTCCCTCTCCCTCTGCCTGCCGCTCCCCCTGCTTGTGCTCTCTCTCTCTCTCTCTCAAATAAATCAAATCTTAAAAAAAGAACACTGATCTAGGATGCTTTTTGTACGTAAGAAAAATAACTTGAGAGGCCATCGATGATATTTGAGAAGAACAAATCCCTAACAAAGTACAGGTAAGGTTCTTCCACAAAAAAGACCATTTTCTGTTAGTGTTCCAGTCCTTGGTGGACCACCTGCTTCCTGAGTAGCAGGCAAACACTCAACATGGTGATGCAATGCACCCTCCTTTGGATGTCTCTGCTAGAATCATGAACTGCTCAGAAGTAAAGTCCTGCAGAGACAAAATTCACATTCTCGTACACAATGTAGATACTGATCAGTAATGTGAGGGCAGAAGATGACGCTTTAAAAGGGGCTATAAGAGTTATGTTCTCAATAAATATGTCATAAAGCTCGTGCACCCATCAGAAGAAAGCAGGTAATCGAGGAAACAGAGAAAAAAGGGTTCCCCAAACTACTGCCATATCAAGGTCAGGAGCCAGGATTTAAAACCTGAAACTGAAGTAACCTTCAAGTTCCAGGTACCCTAAATGAATCACACTCATCCTTGATCTCACACTCTCTCCTCTTGTGGAAACACTTTTCTCCCTTCTTTGCACCCATCTGAGCCCACCCATCCTTCATGGCTCAGATTCAGATTCTATCTTCCATGCTTACCATTTATTAAAAAGTATTAAAAAGTGTATGCACCCAGAAGAGTATTTTTGGACTCTAGTTTGAATTGCATTAACTTAAGAAACTAAAGTTTTAGGTTATGAAAACATACCTTAAATACAAATTATCACTGCAAATGAGAAGGCCTGTATTTGTAACTGATAAAAATATGTATTTTGCAGATTATCATCAAAGCAAAGACACGGTTTTAAACACTCCCGTTGAACTCAGACACTGCTGAGACCACCCAACACCTCAGGCTCCTCAGACACTATGTCTGTCCTTGGTCTCTGTATCCACAGAGTCACTCATGGTGAGTAACCAATTTGATAATGTGCTTGTTCTCATAACTAGGCCACAAGTTCAAGGAAGAAGGGTAGTATAGTATTTCCAGCTCATCTCCAGCCTTTCCTGACTTCCAGGGACCCACTGGTGAGACACTCAATGAACACTAGTTTTCAGTTTCTATCACAGCCTTCCCCACCACGTCCTAGCTAGAGATCCGGGACTTTGTCTCAGCTTTGCAGACTTCCTGGGCAGGTTCAGACAGTAGAGTAAGGAATGGCTTCCGATCCAGGCTGGGGCCAAGAAACAGTGTGGGTGCTTAAGTCCTAGTGATGGGTAAGTATCCATCATCTTGTAAAGCTCAGCTTCTCCCAACTAGCTCTGCCTTGGGTTCTCTACCCTCCAACCCAAATCCCTGCCCTGATGGATTAAAACCATGATTATCTTTTGGAGCAGACCTGAAAAAAAAAAAAAATGAGATTCTCCTTTAGAACTGCCTCCCAGACAGAATCTGGTCCTGCAATCTGGCTTTTGTCACATCTTTTAGTCTTCGGGGGCAGTGCCATCTCTGTCCCCAAGCCAAATGTCCCTTTCAGCAACTGTCTATGACCATCAGCTATGACCTTGAAAGCAACACTGGCCTGGTTTGAGACATACCTCCCTCTGCCCCCTTGGAGGACTGAAACCAAGATGACCTCCAGCCATGCTCCCCCCTGTTCTAACTAACTTTATCTCCGCTTGGTCTTCATGCTGAAATTTCAGCAACCTTGGCCAATTCCCTCAAGTTAAATATTTTCGAGTTGAAGAAATAAGGAAATAAGTAGACCCTGAGGACATTACAGTGCTATTTATTATGGAGGCAAATAACCCAAATACCTAACAATGGGAAAAAAGTTAAATAAGCTATAATACTTCCTATGGGTGAATATTACACACTCATTTAAAATAATTATTTTGAGGTATAATCTATAGCATTAAAAGTGCATTCATATAGTGTTCAGTAAACTTTAAAAGCCATATAAAAACGAGTGCAGTTTTCTTACATGTACACCCACCCAAACACACAGATTACACACACTCAGGCCAAAATCCTGGGAGTCGTCATTGATATCCCCAATCAGTGTATCCTCTCTCAATCCTATCCTTCATCTATCAATTCCTTCCTCATTTCATCCATCAATAAATCTTACCAACATTGCCCCTAAAACATAGTCTTGATCTGATTATTTCTTGCCATTTCCACTCCCATGCCTTATTATGAGCCAATATCTTCTCTTGCTTTGTCTATATGTCTATTCTATACCAAGAACGAGAACAATGGAATGGAAGCAATCATGCCAAAAAAGTTAGTCATGGTTTTACCTGGGTGGAGGTATTATTTTTAAGATTTTATTTATTTATTTGACAGAGAGAGAGAGAGACAGCAAGAGAGGGAACACAAGCAGGGGAAGTGAGAGAGGGTGAAGCAGGCTTCCTGCTGAGCAGGGAGCCCGATGTGGGGCTCAATCCCAGGACTCTGGGGTTATGACCTGAGCTGAAGGCAGATGCTTCTAGGAGCCCCATTACCAATGATTTTTAATTTACCTCTCATACTAGTTCGTACTTTTCACAATTTATGCACTCTGAGTTGCTTTGACAGTTAAGGGGGGAAAAACACTTAGTGTAAAATACCAGACTATAATCTGTAGCAATACTTCACTTTTTAAAAATTTGCATTTATTTTATTTTATTTCAGCTTTATTGAGTTATGATTGACAGATAAAATTGTAAGATATTTAAAATGGACATTGTGGTGATTTGATGTACATACATGGTGTGAATGGAGTCTTACCATCTGGTTAATTAACACATCCATCACTTCACAAACGTGTGTGTGTGTCTGTGTGTGTGAGAGAGAGATAGAGAGAGAGAGAACATTCGAGTTGTAAATGAGTTGGTAAAAGGGTACAGACTTTAAGCTACAAATGGACGTCTGAGGATCTAATGTAAAACATGGTGACTACATTGTAGTTGAAAACATTATCATATCATTGAAATCTGCTAAGAAAGTAGAACTTAAATGTTCTCAGAAATACTTCACGTTTAAGTTGATTAGGATCTCATTTTTCTTAAGCTCTTGTCCAACAGCTGAACCAGATATTAACTCTTCTAAAAAAGCTTCTTGGTCAGACTAACTTAATATGTAAATATTTGACAACTTTAACATTTTCCCCAACTCTTCTTCTTAATGACTCAGGCAAAGTGTTAATTGTGCAAATGTACCCATTCTGTACTCTTAAGTATCTGAAAAACTACTAAATCAAACAACACCTTCCCTAATACGAGTAAAGTAAACAGAGTGGTTACAAAAAAATTCCCAGAATCTGCTGAACACAGCCTGTACAATAATATTAGCATCCTCATCTTCTAAAAAATGTAGTTAACAGAATATATATTTGAAGTGGTTCTGTTTATTGTATGGAAAAATTTTAAATCCCAAACAGAAAGTTCTAAGTACTTTATTCATTCAATAGTTCTTAGGTGCCCACCATATATCAGATATTGACTTAGGTATTAGTGGCCCTGGCTAACATTCCCGTCCTCCTCCTCTCAGAAACAAAGAGGTGTTGCTCTTGCTCACTGGGAGCAAATTTCAATGATATAATAATGTTTTCAACCACAATGTAGTCACCATGTTTTACATTAGATCCTCAGACGTCCATTTGTAGCTTAAAGTCTGTACCCTTTTACCAACTCATTTACAACTCGAATGTATGGCTATGTGCCTTGCTTTGCTTAAGGCACCATGAGAGAAAGTGACATGTCAGTTCCAAGCTAAACATGAAGGGCTGGGCATGATTCACTCTTTCCACCCCCTTGCCAAGATGACTAGCATGCATCCAAGTTTATGCAGACTTTATTAACCTATACCCCTCAATGAGGACACCGTGAAACAGGACCCTTGCCAACCCAAGATTGTCTTAAGCCAATCTGAGATTTGGGGGTTGTTTGCTACTACGGAGGTGTTAATCTTCCTTAAGTTCTTACCATAAACTAGGCTTTCAGCTGGGCACTGGGAAGTACGTGGTCATATACCACATCCCCCCTTTACACAGCTTATGATCCAAAGAGAAAGACACTTGTCTGAACAAATGATTGCCATACAGTGTGACACGTGCCTTAATGGAGAACTGACTGACACCCTGGTAAAGGAGCATGGAGGTGTCTGACCCCGTGAGAGCACCAGACTATGGAACTCATGGTGGAAAGAAATGACAAAAAGTTTAGTCCCACCGAAGGAAAGGGAATCTGATGAGTACTATCTAATGGTAGCATAAGGCCACTTCTACACCTAAAATTCTGTATTTTTAAGGGAATAAACAAAACCCCTAGCCATTGGAGTTTAGACTACTGGTACATGCAACAAATGTCCTGTCTCTGATGGAATTAATAACAAAAATTGTGTAAGGAAAAAGAAACGGCTATTTTCTATATTATGGTCCTTTTTGAAAAAAGTCTAGCACATAACTCTGCTGGGATGAACTGTACTTAATAATGATGCGTTTCTCTCTCATAGTGATTGAAATCCTTTCTCATCTCTACCACCACGTAAGATATGCCCTCAAGGGTCCCATCCATTTGCCTACCCTAAGAGTGGTTTAAATTGGAAAGCAATCTTCCAACCATTTAGGATATTTTAGACAAGGCTACAAAAGGAAATCCGTGAGATATTAGAATAGACAAGAAGAGAATTAAAGTCAGTTAGCGGGGAGACTTTAGTTTTAAGAAAATGTATACAAAATGGGAAACAGAGCTAAGTTAGAAGAATTCCCACAATGTGCAGAGACAGCAATCCTGAAAGCGAGCCAGAGCACACGTGATTAAGTAGAAGTCAAAAATTAAACAGTGAGCCCAAACACTGCATTTTAAATATTTACTCTGTTAACAACACAGAGCTGAAGGGTTTAACACCTCATGTCAAAAATGGGTATTTAAAAGTTTAATTTTCTTAAAGAGTATAGTTTTTCTGTTTTCTCCTAATAAAACTGGTCAGGTCACTATGTATAAAGCAAATTCTATTTTGGCGTGAAACAAAAAGTTTAATTTTTGACCCAGCCATATAAGATAACGATGTCATTTTAAATGATAAAATATATTACTATATCTGAACTTGTTTGGAATTGCAAATGCTACTTAAAACCCAAATAAAATACTAACAAATTCTCTTCCCTCTTCATTTGGGCAAATAAAATGAGAGAATACCAACCGACTACAGGTTTCTTACTGCGTTTTAGGGTGCTAACACCTGATACCCTTTCTCCTCCTCACACAAGCTTTTCTAAAAATCAAAAAAGTATAATTCTCAAACAGTTTGGTTGGCCAAACAAAACGCAATACCAAAATATTGCAACATAGTAGTTGCTGAAAGATCAGCTTCATAGACTCCGGGGATGTGGCAAATAGGACATTTGCAAATAAGAAGCCACATCTGAGAAACATGTAACATTTCTCCTCCATACATACATACTTGTAGGGGAAAGTTAAGCACGATGTGGTTGGAAGAACATTCCAGAGAATATTTAAAGGGATATTCGTGCTTGATACCCCAGTTTTTCAGTTCAATTTCACTGGGTCTGTTAAGGTTATGTAAAAGGCCGTACATGTAAAAATTTATCATCAAATACAAATAGGGAACTGACTCATTTTCCTGAAGCTTCGTTTACCCAGCTGAGTGCATCTGTATGCTGGTCTCAACTTGGTATCTCTTAATCCCACTGATCAATTCAAGTCAAAAGATCAACTGGTGCCCTTTCTGAGTCCGGAAGTGACAATCACGGCATATCACCTTTCTCCTTCCCTACTTCCAGAGTATTCTTTTCATTGCAGGTGAGATCACCCAACTGGAGGCTTAGAAATGGGAAAAGCACAGGAGAACGGGGAACCGTAACCAGCATGTCCTTTGAAGGAGGATGAAAAGGTGAGCAAGAAGGGGAAAGGCGGGAGGGTGGAGAACACAGTTGGAAGAGTTTGGGTTATTGAATTCCCTGGAAATGAGGGAAGGAGTGTTGGGACAGGAACACTACAGACAGAATGCATCAGAGACCGCCGCTGAGTTTAAGATGAGGAAGAGCTAGGAGGTGGCAGGTAAAAGGAAGGTGCTGCCAAAGTGGCAAAGGAGAGGGAGGGGTGTGGCGGGGAGAGATCTGCGTTAACGTGTGTAAGAGGGGAGGCAGGTGAGGAAGACTCCATTTCCAACCTGCCTTCTGGGTCTACACTGGTGCCTGATTTGGGGTTTCCTACATATCTTATGCAAATAAAAAGAAGTCTCGGGGGAATTATAAAATGACTGCATTGTTATCATGGAAGCAAAAGAGTCCTGAGGGCTTTAGCAACTCCGTCTATTACAACACGCGTATCCACAGAATGGGCGTGGAGAAGGGGAGAAGGCATCTGGTGCCCATCTGAGAGAAAAGACAACTCCGGGAAGTCTAAACAGGAAAGCAGTTAATGTGTGTTGAAACGTCCGGGCTCACTTTCCAATCCATAAATTTAATCCCCCCAGAGCTCTTGTTATTTTATCACCTGAAATGTACATCGGCTCACTGTCAATTAGAAAATGCCAGAAGTCCCGAAGAGATCTCTGCAAGATTGCACAGAAACTCACAGCACTTTCTCCCTAGAGAAGAAACTTACTTGAAAAACTAATCTCGAGGATTGTGTTGATACGTTTCTTGGTAGCTCTTCTCCTCTTTGACACACAGTTTCTGGCATCTGTTTTAAAACAGAGTTCTCCAGCGCCCTTTACACTCAGTAACGATACAGTGAAACCGATCCCATTCAAACTGTGTCACCAGCTGTGAATTTATGGCCCTGTGATGCCCAGCGCTGGAGGGATCTTGGTTTCAAGATGCTGAAAACACACCCAGAAAGGAAAGTTTTAAGAAACAAATAAAGTCACACAAAGTATGTGTTGTGTTACGTTGCACTGCACTGCCTTGCGCTGCGTTGTGTTAAGGGAGAAGGACTTACAGTCTGGCCCATATAAATGCAGTTATCCAGAAACCCCAAAAGAGTTTGGAGGAGTCCTAACCTATATGATGCGTTACTTGTCATTTGACGTCGCCAAGCACAGACACGTCTTAGGGTCACCCCAAACAGCGGGGATTAACCAGAGGAGGGCTGCTGGAGCAGGGCAGGGGAGAGTGGAGATTGTTGCAGGCAGCTCGGAAGAGGTGAGGATGTAGATTACAGAAGCAGACTCAGAAAAAAAGAATACCCTCCAAGATCAGGGAGGTATAGGTTAAAATTTCAACTTTATTAAAAAGTTTGAGTCTCCACAGTGTCCTCCACGGGCCCGTGGAGCTGGGGGGCCGGCTCTGGGCACTTCTGCTGTCGCAGACAGTGGCTGACGCTGGTGTTCAAAGCTCTCTCAGAACACTGGTGGTCCGGGCGCTGGTCTCTTTCAGCGCTGATGTTTACAATATGGCAAGGTTATAAATAAAGCACGCACTGATGGCATGTAATTGAATTCAGACACCAGCTTAGAGCAGTCCCTCCGAAGCAGTGCCATTCTTCCCAGGACTTCTGGGGAGGAGGGGTATTCCTGCAGCAGCAGATGGGGCCGGAGGGGGAGCTTTGAGAGGACGAGAAGGGAAAACCAGGAAATCTATTTCGGCCTCAAACTCCAAGCTTAAGAATGGAGAACAATGGATACAAAACCTCCCTCTTTTTCCATTAATCTCAACCAGAAAACATGGTGGGGGGGGTGCGCTAATGAGAAGCTTCGGGAACAAGCACTTCCTTCTCTAGCCATATTCTCGTGTCAGGACTCTGAAAGCAGCCATTTCCCCCATCCTCTGTTGTCCAAACATCATCGTCACTGAAACCTTCAGTCCTCTGGGCTCTCTCTTTTGCAAACATACCCTCCTTTTGCACAAATATTTCCTTTCATCACTAAATCCTTCTTGGCCTCCTCCATCTCTGCAAACAAGCCACACCTCTCCACTCAGCCCTAAAACCACTGGCAAACACCTCCTCCCAGCAAATATCCCCAGATCCCGTCTCCTCCACAGATCACCTTCCACACGCAGTTTCTGCAAGCATCCCTAAATCATCATCTCAACACTCATCTCCTCATCTCCCACTCCCTCACCCCACTTCCTAAACTCTATTCCTTTAAGCTCTTCCTCCTCACTCGAGATTTTATATCCCAGTGCAGAGAAGAAAAACCCTTCTGTTAGTAGACCTAGTACCCTTCCTGTTCTTTTTTGCAAATAAACAGAGCAGCCAATGGATTCCCACTCCTCTTTCCTTGCACCATGTTCTTTGTCATCTGCCTATTTCGGGGCACCTTGGGTAGCTTAGTAGGCTAAGCATCTGCCTTCGACTCAGGTCATGATCCCAGAGTTGCAGCATCAAGTCCCATATGGGCTTCCTGCTCAGCGGGGAGTTCGGTTCTCCCTCTGCCCCTTACCCCACTCTTGTGCTCTCTCTCGCTCTCTCCCAGATAAATAGATAAAATCTAAAAAAAAAAAAAAAAAAGAGTTCTGCCTATTTGAACAAAATCATTATTATCCACTAGACACACACACATAGGTTGATAACCTCAAAGGAGGATATCTTCATCTCTCTGTAAGATCCAAAAAAAAGCAGTCCCAGAGGAATAAATGTATTTGAATGACAGAGACAGTAAGGAGGCTCTTTTGTCCTTGTAGATGGAACCTATTCACAGGTGGCTGTAAATCTTAACGGTGTACAGTCACACCCCCACACCCTCACAGACAGATGCATGCTTCCCACATGCCCACAGCAGCCGGAAATGCACGAAGCCTTGCCAGGACTGCCCGAGAAGGCTCCCCAGAACTCAGGCAACTCAGGGCCCCCTTGCAACTGGCCGGCCGTCGCCGGGCTGGGGAGAGAGGTGAGGACCGCTGGAATGGCTGACATGACTTCTCAGGACACTGATCACAGTTTTTCTCTTGGTTCGCTTTGGTTTTGCTTTTGAAGTTTTGCTACATTCTATTCCGGAGTCACCTAAGCAAAGAAGTCAGGGAAACCATTAAAGAAAGATCAGAAGCATCAAATACCCCTGGAAGGAGGACAGAGCACAGATGGGAGTGGTGAGCGATGGGGGGTAATGAGGACATTTAACGCAGATGGAAGAAGTGAGGACAGAAAGTTATAAAGAGTCCCAGTTCCTTCCTATCACAATAAAGGAAGCTAACCCCACGTCACCGATCCCTTCTGTCATCTCTCCCTGTACTGCAGTCTAAGCTCTGCCCAAAAAAGAACTCCACATGGTATTCAAAGTTCCTAAAAGTAATCGCAACCAACAGCACTAGCCATACTTCAAATGAGGGTCTTTATCTCCTGTATCAGAGGCTACTTTTCAATAAATCTGGAGTGTCATACAGGCATAAAAATCTTAGAGGACTGCAGCAAAGAGGGTAAAACATCAAGTAGGGAGATTTAAAAAAAATTTGTGCTAGTCCCTCAAATGAGACTTGTTTGTACGAACTCTGAAATATTCTTTTGACCCTCCAAGGAATTTGGCGGCATGTTTCCTGTGATAGCTCTCTCCAGCCAGTGAAGAAGAGAGGCGGGAGGGAAGCTACAAAGCACAACCGACCTCCAAACACATATGGGCCATTCAAATTCCCTTCCCACCAACAAAATTCCTGGCTTGTACCTAAATCCTCAAGACGTGACTTTTATCAGTTAGATTCACATGGGTGTTTACGCCATTATTAAAGTAGCTTTAACTATATTTTTAAAAAGAGACAATATTAATCCAATAAGCACTTACATACATACAGTATAAATTAAGTTCAACACAGTGACGTGGTAGGAAAGGACTCAAATTGAAAACACGCTATCTCTGATTATAGAAAATATGAGGCCGAGGGAATATAATAACCATCACAGAGATGCTATCACTTAAATCTAGACTATGGGAAAGGCTACAACAACCACCACCACCACAACAAACCCAAGATCTTCAACCAGCATATGGCAAGGACAAAAAAATAAAAAGGAACAAGAAAGAGAGCGAGCTGTTCTGGATTAAAAGAGACTTGGGAAACATGCCAATTAAATGTAATGCATAGGCCTTATTTGGCTCTTGTTTTGAACAGTCCAATTATTAAAAAAAATGTATGGGATAATCAGAGAATCTGAACATTGGAAAATAGATGATATTGTAAATGCTATTTTTTTAGGTGTACTAATGATATAGTTACTTTTTAAAAACCCTAATCTCTTAGAGTTATTTTAAATTATTTATGAATGAAATAGTACAGTGTTTAAAATTTCCTTTATAACAATGCATGTTTTGGGGAAAGAAGTAAGGTCTACAGATGAAGCAAGATTAGGATCACATATGGAAGGTACATGAGATTTCACTGTATTATTCTGTTAACTTTTGTGTATGCTTAAAATTTTCCATAAAAAAATATTTAGGGGCACCTGGGTGGCTCAGTCGTTAAGTGTCTGCTTTCGGCTCAGGTCAAAATCCCATGATCTCAGGGTTCTGGGATCAAGCCCCGCACTGGGCTCCCTGCTCCGCGGGAAGCCTGCTTCTCCCTCTCCCCCTGCTTGTGTTCTCTCTCTCTGTCAAATAAATAAATAAAATCTTTAAAAACTATATTTAAAAGGTAAGATGTATATATTTTGAAAATCAATATGAATAAAAGTGTATGAACATAAACTGACTTAAAAATTATACTGGTTCACTTTACAAAGCATCATGGGGTCATTATCAGCGGCTCCTAGCTAATTTTTTAAAGTATGAAATATTAATCCTCCGTTGTATTGAATTAAGCTCTTAAAAGCTAATTTTTTTAAGCACATGGGGTAAATTTGAAAAAATATGCATTGTCCAGATTGCAAGTATCATTTATATTCAGAATACTTGCTAGATAATGCTCGGTGCAGTAACTAAATTTCGTCACTAAGTGTGCCCAAAGAAAAACCACCTCTTCAGAAAGTTAAAATGTAGAAATATTCACAAAAACTGCCAAACTTGCTATATCTTGAAGAATGTGAGCCTCAAAAAAACTTTCACACACACATATACACACAAACCTTATTATAGATTTATGCTAAGAGACACTGACATGCTTTATAGATAAATTAGGTTCCTTCCTCTTTGAAAGTGAGAGAGTTAGAAGAAATTTAGATTCATATTTTCAGGGCTCTTTATAGAATCCTAAAACAGTTTCAGGTCAGGATGAAGATTCCTGAAATTTCCCCTCCCCGCAAATCCAATGTTTCCAGATGTTTCTTTTTTCTGATCATTGGTATAATTCATCCCTGGGTTGAGTGATTCTGACTACAGACCTGAAAGAGTCCTCCTCTGTTATCACCACAGTGAAGATAAAGCCGGAGGAAGTGGGGGACTTGGGAAATAGCTAACCTGGGGGTCATGACTGTGTGTGTGCAACTTACTTCAGATCCACTTCCCGAAGCAGAGGGGTCCTCCAGGAAAAAGCATCCTTCAACTCAAGGCCAATTTCAAGCAAGAAAAATACTGACCCCAGGATCACATGGGGATAAAGATGCTCTCTCTTGATCCTGAAACCACCATTAGGGACTTGAATTGGAAGCTGAGCGTGTATGGGACCAAACTTGGATCTTTCTGCCACCCTGTCCACATTCCAGTCTACTAATCAAAATACAGTCTCTTAGGAGTCATCTTTTAATCTTCCAAAGAAACATTCCCTAAACCCCAAAACACTATGTTCCCCATTCTCTTACCCAAAATTTATGAACTGGGAATAGTCAGAGCTTAAGTAGGCTCAGGAGAGATGAAACACACAAGGTAACCACATCTTCCATAGTCATATTTTTCCCTTCAACTCAAAAATTGAGCAGATATATTTCAAAAATGCCATAAAGTAAATAAAATGCAACAGTCATGACACCATTCTCCTCATTACTTAATGGTTGATTATGCAGAGTGGGTATTTTAAGACACTGCTTTATTACAATAATAAATAAAGACCATTTATTGCTTGGAAAAGAAAGAGAAAAGACTTGAACCAGCACAGATCCATAATCAACTAACTAAATTCAATTTCATCAATGCTGTTGTTTATAACGCTGACCAAAAGACCTAATAAAGGAAATGGTTTCATCAGGATGTTATTTTTATTGTAATGGCCAATCTAGTACAGAGAACACTGGACAGGCTGCCAGGAGCATGAGTCAGGAGACCCGTCCTAGTCCTGGTTATGCCAAAGTCTCCAACAGAAGTAGGAGCTGGAGCAAGTCACTTTGCCTGTCTTCACCTTGTCTTAGCAGAGGCTTTCCATATTAAAATGGTAAGGGTGACCTGGATGTCCTTTCTGCTCCAACTTTCTGGACTCGCAGAGATACTGGTTCAATACCACAGGAGTGCCAGTTCTACAATGCAGGAAATGGAAATGACCACAGAGCAGAAACATGTTCTAGTGATAAGGTGGCAGCTACCTAACTGGGAAAAGCTTGCCCCGGCACTGTTGCCCGTGACATTCCAAGGTCATGGTAAATTGTTTCAGCATAACATAGTGGGAAAAAGGCCCAGTCAGAGTTATGTTAATGCAATATAATATGGGTATTGGATTCAGCATGATGTATAAGAAATATTTGCTCTGCATTCCCATGGCTTGCCATTTCCTTAATAAATCTTAAGCTGTTTTCAAAAACCTACTTCTGCGATGACGTAAGCAGTGTGGCAGCCAGACATCACTTCCCAGCCTCCCCTGAGTATCTGTTGGCTCTGAAGCACTATTCACGCCGGGTCTGAACTGGTCAAAAGAACACAGGAGCAGGCTTTCCTTTGCTTTTAACCATCCTTGTTTCAGCACTATATTAGTCAAGAAATACATCTAGGAAAAATCTTGTAACCTTTAGCTTTTTGCTATTCCATAGGCTAATTCCACAAGCATACCACCATCTGGAGAAGTCACATACAGTGTGCAAACCAAATATTCTAAGATGATCAACACTAATTTCTGCCGAACTCCAGAATTAGCAGTAAGTCTTAGAAAAGGCTGACCCTGCTTGAGGTAACGATATTAAATACTGGCACGCACAAACTTTTCCTTCTCCTTAATTTGTAAAGTAAGAAAAGGCAGTTTGTCTAATAAATCAACTTCTACACACTAAACAAATATCTCTTGTAAAAAAAAAAAAAAACTCTCCCAAACTTTTCCCCGTGACTTAGCTTGCAGTCTAGATCTTTCTTATCTGTTTCTTTGTATAGCAAGCTTCTCCAATCCCTGGCTTTCCCATCACATCTCAATAAAATAAGTTTTAAACCTGGGTTTCTTTTCTATTATTGACCATTAGCTGCTACAGCTATAGCCACATGCAAGAAACATCCCTAAATATCATGAAAAGAACTGTGTGTAAATGAACCCCTAGAAGATTCAAATCCTTTGTGATGGACACAAGTTCTTGTCTAGCTGTTTATCCCCTGAAGGGATCTGACAACCTGAGCTACCATATTTGGTCTCATTCACTTTCAAAAGACGAGTCATGCTACTCAAATGCCAATAAATATTTCCAGCCAACAGTTATTTAAAAAACAAAACAAAGCCAACTCATGTCTTCTCCTCCCATCATCTGGGGGAAAAAAAAAAGTAAAATGGGGGATGATGGGAAGGGCTGCTTCTGTTCTTTACTGTACCACCTGCAGGGAGCAGCCCCCTTAAAAAAGTCCTCACTTTCAAATCATTTCTAAATATACTACTGTGTGCTTGGCTTTGAGGTGCACCTAGGGGCTAGCTGTCCAAACGAGAACTTACCTGAGCACGGTGCAGAGGTCCCACCTCTCCCAAGAAAGGCATATGAAAAAAAGTCCTCTCTAATGCCCAAACCTCTGAGACTTGTGAATTGTTAACTACCGTGGCAGGACCACTTAGCACACAGAACTAGAATCCGTAATCACAGGCCTAATGACTAAATGTAGAAATGAAAACGTTAGTGTACATATGTTTGTTATTGATCAGGCCACACGGACACAGCTCTTCTGATAATTCAAAGCTCACTGAGATAACCCCTTTCTATAAACAGCCATTCACAAATGTCCTGCTTTTTAAACTCTCCTAGGAAATTGACAATAGCTTTACGCTACTATCATGTTCCTCCCCATTAGGTAAACAGATGGCATGGTAGAGACGGGGGTATAGGAAAGTACAATCGCGCAGGAGTTAGAAGATTTGACTTGCAGGTCCTGCACTATCCAGGCCAAGTGAGTGCATCATGGGCAAAGGAGTCAAGGACGAGGATTTCCTTTTATTCCCAGGATTGTTTTCTCTTACTTGCCCAAAGAATAGCCGAGCTCCTAACCCAAGTCCTATGCAATCACAGCTATTGTAGATAGCCATTCATCAGCTTGCGAATTTCCCCCAAAACTGCCCCCCACGTGTGCTCATTTCCTTACATGCCAGGTGTCTTTTTAAACCCCACGCTCTCGAGGCCTCTCTCATTTCCCTTCTGTCCAAGACAACTCTATCCATTCACGTACTCTACTCTTAACCCATAAGGCAGGGAGGGACTGAAAATCTCAAATGTTCTGTTTTGTACCTGGATGCAAAAGCAGCATCTGCTGTGTTTGTGAAACCATCTGTTGCCCACTTTGCCGCGGGAAGGATGGTATAGGCATCAGACGTGGAGTGTCACAGGTCACACAACGGAATGATCTCCTTCTTTGGGCCGGCACACCCAGGCATATGGTCCACTGTCACCAATGGCTGATGCTACTCTTCTCCAGTCAAAGGGTTTATTTATTTCCTCATGGAGAATGGTACCTCTTAACTCTCACGAAGGATCAGGTCCAGTTTTGGCTTTTGTTTTGTTTTGAAATTACAGTTGTTGAATATCAATTTCTGAAATCTCTAATTCTGGGTTATAACTAGAATGACATCTGCCACAAACTCACTTGAGACCTCATGAGTCACTAATCTCTGGGCATCTCTGTTTTCATATCTATAAAATAAGAAGGTTGAACCTGGTGATCTCTGAGGCTCCCTTGCATCCTGACACTCCCAAATTCTGTGATTTTTAAGTGAACTCCAAGTTGTCCATGAACACAAGTTCCTTCACATCTTTGGTATATTAAGGCTCTTAATGCCTGGGGCGAAAGAATCTGGTGCTGACAAAAAGGCTTCTATGACAAGGTCTCTTTGTGTTTAACTAGAACACAGTTGGTTTCTTGAGGATCCAAAGTAGACTAAGATCCTTAATCTTCTTAACATATGCCCACGAGGTAATACTCTAGTATTTTAGAGTATTATTCTAGAGCAGTTTTCTAGATTTGGGGGGCTGAAGAATTCTTTGTGTGTGTGTTCTGTGTATTGCAGCATATTACACAGCAGCTGAGGCCTCTACCCACTAGATGCGGCCCACTTGGCAGGTGGGGCTGTTCCTTACCTCCAGCTGGAACAGCAAAATATCTCCATACATTGGCCAATGTTCTGCCCCCCCCATCCTCAATTGAGAACCACTGCTATAATGGGTATCAGGGCTTAAAAATAATGCACATCACTTAAAAGTTGTTTTTTTTCACCTGGGTGATATTTACATTGTTAATAAGTACACCAGGACCTAACAGTGAGATTTATAAAGCACATGTATTCCACTTGAAAGATGTACAAAGCTCCACCTTTACAAATCATTCATAGTAGGCCTCCCTGCTAAGGGTTGAGAATTAGCACACAAAGTCATAACTTCATCTGCTCTGTTCATAGGATCTTCCCCATTATGCTCCAGAATCAGCTCTTGCTTACAGACTTCAAATTAGGGCTTTGAAGAAGGAAAACCAGTGGTTTGCTTTAATCACTTTGGCTTTTTCTTCCCTCTCTTGTGCAAAAGCCAGTAAATAAGATGTTTCTGAAAAGGTTGCTAATGAGTTCTGGCTTTGGTCTAGATTCTTGAAGATAGGGGTTCGCAAACTCTTAGCTCAATTTCCCAAGTATATTTCCTCTACCACTTCAAACAGGGATCCGAGAGACACCCCCTATGGTCAGTCCTCAGCCCAGGGAACAGCAGCTACCAGCTGTGTGAGACAGGCTGAAGGTTGCAAACTGCAATGATTCCTCCTCTTAACCAAACATCTCATTTTCCCATTGGTGAGAAAGGCTGAGATTTACAAACCTCTGGGTCTCAGGAGTTGAAGGCTACACTAGTCAATGTAGAGCAGAAACTCAACTCTCCCTGGCTTTTAAAGGAAATGCCCATTATAAACGTTTTCAGGACTTTACAGAGTTTCTTAAGTACATATAACATTTGTACTTCCAGATCAAAAATGTAAGGTGAAAAAAAACACTTTTAAAGAACTAAGTGCAGGATATGAAAAGGGAATCGTGAATAGAAACAACTGTTACTTTTCAAAGAACTCAGCTCTTTATTCAAACAAATATTTACACAATTGAGGGCAATGGTACCAGGGATATAGCCATTCTTTTAAAGTAGTGGGCAACTCTAGAGGTTTATTTATCCCAAATCCAGCTACTCTGTTGCCTATCCTACCAGGAAGCAAGAATTCAAGTGCTCTCAGGGCAAAAGGTTAACCCTCTGAAACTGAACTTCATTTAGATTTCTCCCAGCTGAACTCCGATAATGTCAGAATCTCAGGGACATATCTCAAACGCCTAAATTAAGCCAAACTAGGAAGCTTAAAGTTACACTCCGATACTTGAAAACAAGTATCTGCAACTTACACATTTCTAGAATGAAGGGAAATATGGCTGACAAATACTTATACTGAAAGGAATCCACATTTGTATGCCTCCTCTCCTAATTCCACTCCCGGGCACGTTTGGCAGTGACTGACTAGTCGTGCGTTCTAGAACTCTTGAGAGCTACTTCAGAGCTGCACAAGGAAGACTTCGAGGGATCAGGGCAGGGCCAGCCCAGAGTATTTCAGCCCCGGGCAAGTCTACCAACTTAAAAGGCTGCGGGCACCGTTCCCTCTTTTACATAAGAAAGGTAGATGCGCAGGCTTTGGATGCCGGGTCGACTTCGGAAGCTCTTGCAAACCGGACACCTCAACCCTGGAAGGGACAGCCTGTCAGCCTTTTAATTTCCTGGCGGTGGCGGGAGTTAGCCAGGTCCTCGGGGCTTCAACAAGTGATGACTGCTAGTGCTAAGGTACTGACCGTACCAGCAAACATTTCAGCTGCGCCTCCGCCCTGCCGGACGCGGGTTGCAACGGGGGTTCAGAACATTCCCCAACGCCTGCAGCCTCGATCTCTTGGGGTACAGAGACCGCCACGCCACACACTTTGGGGGATCCAAAGCCCAGTGGGAATCTGAGGTTCTGCGCGGTTCCAACTTGTGAGCCCCACTCCTCAAACAGTGGAAGCACAGAAGGGCAGCCAGCCAGGTATCTGGGGGGGAGGAGGGGGTCTTCTCTGAACCCCGCGCGCCACACCATCCAGCAGCAGACCTTCTCTTTCCTCCGCGCATCGCGACAAAGCAGCTCTCCACCCCAGATCCCTGGTCATTCCAGAGTTCTGGGCAAAAGTTGCCTCGGTCCCCCCAGATGCCGCCTGTTCCTTAAAATCGCTTTGTGAGAGTCTCCCCTACCCTGACACTCCCGTCCCCAGGATCCTCGCCGGCAGGGTCCAGTCACCCCCTGGGGTTCAGCCCCCCACCCCCGAAAGCTGCTCCGCCAGGGTTCCGCTAACCCCAGCCCGGGCTTTTGTCCCCAGAGCCTGCAAGAGAAGCAAAGCGACTCCGCGTCCCCGGCACCCACTCACCGTCTCATCTTTCCTCGAGCTGCGGCTCTCCAGCGGCCCCGCAGCCCTCGCGCCTGGCCCTGGCCCCCGCCCTCCCTCCGGCCCCC
>LNAC01000059.1:4727716-4815767 GCA_002007465.1 Ailurus styani
CCCTCCTCACCTGGCGCGTCGGTGCGGCCGGGTCTCCGCGGCCGCGGCGGGAAGGCGCGCTCGGTGAGCCCCGGCACTCGGTGCGGTCCCCCTCCCGCCGCGGTGGTGGGCTCCGCGCGCCTCGGTCCCGTGCGCCGGCCCCGGCGCAACCAGCGCGGCGGGCGCGCAGGGACGCGGGCAGTAGGTCGGTGAGCCGCGCAGCTCGCGGGTGGTTTGCAGCTGGGGCTTTTGCTACGGCTGGAGGAGCCCGGCTGCGCGCCCCATCGCCCCGCGCCAGTTCGCAAAGCCGCCTTTAGAGCAGCGCGCTGGAGACGCGTGGGGCAGGCTTTCCTTTTCCTTTTTCCTTTCCTTTTTCTTTTTTCTCCCCTCTCCTCTTCTCTCCTCTCCTCCTCCTCCTCCTCCTCCTTCTTCTTCTTCTTCTTCTCTCTCTCTCTCTCTCTCTCTCTCTCTCTCTCTCTCTCTCTCTCTCTCTCTTTCTTTCTCTCTCTCTCTCTCTCTTTTTTTTTAGGGTCTGGAAGAAGGGCGGGAGGGTACACGTCCTCCGGTGATGACTTCCTCACCCGCTGTGAAGTCTCTACTGGGAAACTCCGGTGACCACACCTCACCTGCTCCCGACCGTTCGCCCCGCGGGCAGGTACCTGATGCGTCAGAAAAGCAGCTTTGTAAAATCACTGGGGCATGGCCTCAGCGAAGGGCTGAGGATTCGGAACTAACTCATTCCGACTTCCCTTAGGTCATTTCTTTTGAAAGCTTCTCTACTTTGCAACGTATTTTTTTCTGAGTTGCTGCAACCAATGAAAACAAGGCTGGTGTGAAAGTCCTCCAAAGGATGCCTCCGAGGAAGGCAACGAAGTAGACCCGGGGCAGTCGGCTGTGCATCCGGGCACGCGGGAATGTGAGCCTCTGCCAAGTTCTGAGCCCGTCTCTGGGGTTACAAAGATGAAGGCCCTGAGCCTTAAGGAAGCCGCAGCAGCGGGGAAGAGAGCAGCATGCACTGGGACTCTAACATAAGCTCAGTAAGGCTTTGGGGTAGTCGTTTTTGCTCCCAGTGACATTTTCTTCATCTACAACTGTAGTAATAAGGTTACTGATGTTGGAAATCAGTTAATAAGCTTTTGGATAATGTCGGCAAGGGATCTGTCACCATAAGTGGCCCTAGTAGTCTTTCAACAAATGGCTTATTTCATGCACTGTTCATGCATTTATGCAGCTAAAAGCCTGGTTTCTGATTTCAGGGAGAGGCTCATCTATGAACTGCTTGGTGTTTTACAGGACTTTTTTTTTTTTTTTCTTTTTCCTTTTCTCTCCTGGCTCTTTGCCCCACAGAAACATACAGGGGTCAATCCAACAGTTAAGTGCTCCAGCAGATCCCTCCTCTCTCACATCATCAATTTTCTCCCTTTATTGGATCATATCCATCAACATAAAATCATGTTATGTGTCCCATCTTAAAAACAAAAAACTCCCTCTTGAATCCACATCCCCTGCCAGCCACTTGTCCCTTTTTTCTGCTCAGGTACAGAAAAATGCCTTTAAAGAAGTGTTAAAGAAAAGCTGTCTCCACGTCTGTCTGTGCTCCCATTTACTCCAATCAGGCTTTTGCTTTGACCATGTCACCGATTCTTATTGAGATCAAACTCCTGAGTCAAAGGGTTTCTCAGTCTTCACCTCACTTGAACTACCAGCAGTAAGGAGCAGCTGATCATTTTCTCCTCCTAGAAATGAGTTTAACTTCCACAACATCTTACTTTCATGGTTTTGTTCCTAACCTTGGCTCCTTGTCAGTCTCCCTTGCGGGTCCCTCCTCTTCTCCTAGCTTCTGAGCAGTGGAGTGAGTGCTCAGGGTTCAGACTTTGGGTCTCTTGTCTATCCACACTCACTCCCTTGGTGAGCTCATCCTGTTTCACGGCACTAATTACCACCTGTATGGTAATGACTCCCAAATCTTACCTCCAGCGGGGCCATCTCCCCTGAACTTCAGGCTTCAGGCAAAGGCCCACTTGGATGCCTACGGGGCTCCTCCCACTTAACATTCCCAAACTTGAAATTCTGAAAGCCCTCCCTCCATCTCCCAACCACCCTGTCCCAACTGAAGTCTGACTCATATCAGGCCTAAAAGCTTGGTGTCCTCCTAGACCTTTCTATTTCTCTTGCATTTCAAATCCAATCCATCAGGAAATCCTTTTAGCTCCACTTTCACAAGGAGTCCAAAATTCAACTACTTACCACCTCCAATCTTATCACTGCCCAGGTCTAATCTACCATCATGTCTTCACTTTGATTACCCTCGGCCTGTTTCTACTTTTGCCCCCCTGTGGGCCCTTTCTCAACCCAGCAGTCAGAGCGATCCCCTTATACATTAAGGCAGCTCATATCACTCCTATCCTCAAAACCATCTCAGTTAGAACAAAAGCCAAAGTCCCTAGAATGACCCAGAAGGACAATACATGATCTGCCATTCTCTGACCTCAGCTCTTAATTCTCTCACCTCACTCACTTAGTTCCTGCCACCAGGGCCTCCTCAATACTCCTGGACTGGATTCCTAGGTAGGTTTGCTTCCGTATCAGGGCCTTTATGCTAGCTGGCCTCTCTGCCTGGATTTGTCCCCTCCCCCAGCCATGGTGCTCCCTCACTCCCTCACTTCCTTCAAGACCCTGCGCAAATGTCACCGTGTGCCTCAGGCCTACCCTGACTACTCTCATTAAAATTAAATATGCGTTCTTCATACCAATAAGCTTCCTTTAGTCTTTTATTGACAGAGTTTTTACCTTTAATAATAGTATAAAATGTACTTTTAGAATTCTTTTTATCGTCTGACTCTCCTCACTAGAACGTAAACTCTGTGCAGGCAGGGATTTCTGTCTGTTCTCTCCAGTGACACATTCCCGATCCCCCTGAATGATGCCTGGCCTGTAGTATGAATGATGGCTTTGACCCAGAGCACTACGGTTGCATTTTCTCGCCCAGAACAATGCCACTCGACCTGACAGACATTTTAGAGACAAGTTGTTCTCCCCCAAAGGGTCTGAAGAGTATATCTACCAACACAGCACACCTAGAATGACCATAATGAACAACATGCATATCTGAGAAAAAAATAGCTAACGTTCATTCAGAGCAACAATCGCTGTATATACCAAGCACTCTTCCAAATATATTACAGTGTTCGTTGGCTTATTCCTATAACAGCACTGTCAGGTAAGTACTATTATTACTAACAACCCTCTGAGGTAAGTACTATTATTACTTCCATGACTAAAAAAATGAGGCACAGAGGAGTTAATGGTCACTCAGTTAATGTTTGGGTGGAATCGGAATTTTAACAGAGGCAAGATGGTGTTAGAGTCCATGCTCTTAAATACTCCCCTCTACCTCTTGTTTAAGTAGGAATGATATATCAGAGGAAGTTTCTAGATAAAGATTAATTCATAATCACAAAGAAAAAAATGATCCTCGTTGGCCTCTTCTCACTGCCTTGTTTTGTTTGTTGACATTTTGGTCTCTTTTACTCTAACCAAGCTCCTTAAAGGCTAGAGAGGTCATTTTATTCATATTTGTGTGAGCCATATTCCAAGACTCAATACTACCCCATACTTGATACTCAGAAGGGACTCAAAGAGGATTCATTCAATGTGACTTTTTAAAGTGACTAAAGCCACCAACGCTTCTCACTCCTGCTGCATCGGTGTGGTTTTCAATAGCTCACATAATGCCACAAGGGCCTGGAGATGAAGAGGTCCCCATGAAGCTACAAAGCTTAACCGAAATGTTTAATGCAGACCTCAGCAATCTTCCAATGTGGAGAAGGCACTCAAAATGTAACACCTGTTATTATGTAATAAGTATTATTACCAGAATTTCTTTTTAGTTGTGATATTTTTTCAAAATAGAAAAAGAAAAGAGTTCTTTCCTTTTACTTTTTCCATTTCCTGGGTTCTTTATAACAAAGTTCCCTCTTTAATCCCGGACCTTACTCTCTCTGCCATTTTCTATTGTCCACTAGGATACTGGGTTGTAAACTGCCCCCTTCTCTAGGATCTGTAGTGGTTACAATACCTGATCTTACTTTGCTATGTCCTCCCCTCAGATAGGGAAAGGAGAAGTGTTGCACCAAGTTATATTATGAGTTACTTATGGGTCATTCCATTTGGACTTAATTTTGCTATGGTACCCTTTCATTACCAAAGACCAGTTGGACTTGATTAACTCGTGTCCTGAATCTGCCCATCTCTTCCTCTCTCTGTAGTGATAGCCTAACACATGTTTGTAGCTATTAACTTGGGCCATCCTCAATCCCAGTCCAATTATTTGTACTGATGTTCTCTTTAATAATATGCCCATATAAAGAATCAAGACATTTTTATTTGCAGAGTGTAGTGGAAAGATCAGTGATCTTGGGAGTCAGACAGACCTGGGTTTAAACCCTGACTCAGCCCCGTTGGAATGTGTTATTTACTTTCATTGAGAAACAAATTTCTTTCCTGAAAAAAATGAGACTAATATCACCCAACTCATATTTTAATGAATGACTGTGATAAGGGCACCATGCTTTCCACAGGAGACAGCTAGCACACAGGGAGCGTTTGAAAGTGTAGGGTTTTTTCTTTTTTAAAAAATAAAAATGCTCTATATTTAAGGTATATGACATGATGATTTGATGGACATACAGATGGTGAAAGGATTACTACAGGCAAACTAACAAACATATCTTCTCACATAGATACCTCATTTGTGAGGGGGTAAGAACACCTGAAATCTACCCTTGTATCAACTGTCCAATATTCACCACAATATTATTAACTACAGTCATCCTGCTATACCTTAGATCTCTAGACTTATTTATACTTTAACTTCAACTCCACACTCTTTGACCAGCATCTCCCTATGTTCCCTACCTCCCTGTCCCAGGTTATCTTCTCTCTGCTCTCGACTTCTCTGTAATCAACTCTTTTTAGATTACATGTATAAGTAAGATAATGCAGGTTTTTTTCTTTCTGTGTCTGGCATATTTCGCTTAGCATGAAGTCCTGACCAAAAGAGAACTTTCCAACCCGACTTACCTTCTCTTGTGGAACTGTTGTCAATGACATCAAGTCTTCGTTTGTACTATCCTATTTAAGTTGAGCTCCCCATCATAAACTCATTTTAGGATTTAGTACTAGGACACATTTTCTCTCTCTTAAAAAGTTGATTTCATTTCTTAGAGAAGGTATTTCATCTATTTTCACAGTGGATTTGCATTCGTCGTTAAGGAGAACTATGTAAACCCATGTTTCCCTTTGTATCCTGGTTGCCAGGAAGCTCAAAGTCATTAAATGATTGTACCATGGAAATAAAGATTTTGCTTCCTACTACTTTTTTTTATGTCTTTGATATATTTTTATTCCAATAACCTTACTGGATATTTGGATTTTACTCTGTGTTCTCAAATATATATGTATGTATGTATGTATTTTTAAAGATTTTATTTATTTATTTGACAGAGAGAGACACAGCAAGAGAGGAAACACGAGCAGGGGGAGTGGGAGAGGGAGAAGCAGGCTTCCCACTGAGCAGGAAGCCCGATGCAGGCCTCGATCCCAGGACCCTGGGATCATGACTCGGGCCGAAGGAAGACACCTAACAACTAAGCTACCCAGGCGCCGCTCAAATACGTATTTAAATATATGAAGTATACACAACACATTAGCTCTTCAAATTAATGCCATAAAATTAACCAAAGCTAAAGTGGGAATTTATCCCCATGTACGGCTTTATGTTCAAACTGTTACGACTGCTTCTCTAATTATGAGAATACTCTAAATACACGTGGAACATCTGATTAATTTCTGCATCAGATGTCCTCTTTCAGCCCTGCCCCCAACCTTGTCTGTGAGTTTGTACTGGAATCAGGCAGGAAAAGGATGCTGTGTGTGTGTGTGTGTGTGTGAGAGAGAGAGAGAGAGAGAGAGAGAGAGAGAGAGAGAGAGAACTTTAGATTAACCTATCCCAGCAGTGTTTATCACACCCACTTTTCTAATCACTCGAAGAGCCTGAATTGGTTGACTTTTCCTGCGTGGCAGGCTTGGGTTTTCTTTGTAGCTTATCTGCCCATCACACAGAACAGCAGGACCCTGTGAACGCCGCTCCTGCGGAACGCAGGGAGCTTAGCCTGTCTGCCCCTCCTCTTCATGTTCCCTTTCATCTGACTCTTACCATCTCTCCAGTTATCTCATTCCTTGATTTCAAATTCCCTCATGATATGCTAGGCTATGATATGCTTATAATATGATAGGACAGGATATAGCATAATTCTTCAGAGCCACGTTGGACAGAGATAAGTGTTCGGATTGGTGTGTCGGATCTAGACAGACCTTGCTGCTCTAGAGACTTGTGATAACTCAGAGCAGTGGCCAGGATTCAGCGCATGAGGAATGTTAAACACAAAGGCAAATTTACTAAGCATCTACTGTGTTCCACATGATATGCCTGGATGAGTGGAAGATGGAGCGAAAATAAATCATTTATTATGTGGCTCTAGATAGGGAGTTTACTGCCAAGCACAGAACTGTAACATGGCAACATACGATAAAACATACTGTAAAAAGGTGGTACAAATGGGTTCAGGGAGGGGGATATCTCTGCCCAATAAGTCTATCAGGAAAGACGACACATGTGATCTTTCTATGGAGAAAGGGCCCTTATAGACAGAAGAGAACGTCGACAGAGAAGCCAAGGCAGGCTAGAGAAGCAAACCATCACACACGGATGGAAGTGTGAGAGACGACACGGGAGAGTTGGGGCCAGATTTGAGGGGAGGGGAAGAATAGGGCTTTAAATTTTAGATTTCATGTCTAATACCATTTTAATTAGGTCATTTCCTTGCTCTCAACTTGCACTGGCTCCTCCTTGCTGGACAAATACAGGAAGAGCCAGCAGCTATGTAGGAAGTGGACCCTGATTATATGGGGCTGGGATGAAAGAGAAAGATGAGCTCCAGCCACAGAATTTGAAGACTCCAATAAAATAATAAGATTCTATTTCCTAGTATGTTAAGCAAAGCTGTCAATCCAAGTCAAGGCTGCTCAGTTGAATATTCATTAAAGGCCCTGTCAAGACACTGAATGCCTCTGCCCACTCCTGCCATTCTTTTCCTTGTGTTAGGATGATTTCATAGATACAGATCACAAGAGTCTCACAGAAATAAGCAGGAAACAGGTATCTTTGGGCTGTTGGGCCAAGTGTTGGACTGGAAATTCAATGATTTAATATTCCAATGAACCGGTTGTGTCACCAAGGGCTTGGGGGTACTCACTTGACCTTTTTTATAATGTTTCACATTATGGGGATAATTGCACTCTTTCTCTTGGGGGAGTTGTTAAGAGAGCTAACAAAAACATTTGTGTATAGAACCCAATGCTGGCTAGAGATTTAGTGTCAGTGCTCAGTAAGTTCTATACGGTTGTTTGAGGCATTTAGTTCTGAGATACAGATAGCCATGTTTATGACTAGTACAGTTCTTCTAGACTCATTTGAATTTCTGGCTTTTGCCAAGAACCAAGTTTATATGAGTTACAGGTATGCCTAAAGAAGATGGTATTCATTTGCTCTTTCTCAAACAGGAACCAAAAGAAACTCTATTTAAAAGGTCCTTCTCTGATTGTTCCAGAGGTTGATTCCTGAGATATTGGCCTTTTATTTGTAAGATTGACATAAGAATCTCCAAAACTTTAACTTGAGTAGATGAATATATTGTACCTCTAATACTAATATTACATTTAGTTTTATAAAAGTCTTATCAACCCAGCAAAGTACAAGAGAGAAGTCACATATATTGAAATGAATCTGCTAGTCAAAAAGGCAAATATGGATACTTTCAAAGGGGATAGTTCTCTCCTCCTATCCCAAGCCTGCTGGCAGAACAGTAGCTCTCCCTTTGTTTCTTCTACAAAAAAAAACCTAGATCAAGTCTGAGGATTCCCAACAGCAGGAGTGCTGACGGGGAGAAATCCCCTAAGTGCTCCCTATTCCTCTTGTCTGTTAACCTTGATAGGCAATGTAATTAAGACAAGCCCTGATGTGGTTTATTGTTTGCCTATTACACAAGCTAGTTTTGTACCCCATCCCATCTGGCTCATGAAGTTCATCAAAGTGACTACCCAGGTGGAAAATTCCTTACACAGTCAATTTTGAAGGAGCCATATGGAGGGAGAACAACAATGCCCCTAATTAATGACTCACTGATAATTCGTTCTCAAAAGAAGGTTTTAGCTCTAATGAGCTATTAGCATTTCATGTTAAATTCTCTAGGACTCCATGAGTAGCCAAATGCTTTGATCGTGTTGGAGATATCAACCTCTCGTTTTCCATTCCAGCTGTCACAGTCCTTAGTATAAGAAAGAGGAGGGTTGAGGGGTGCACAGGAAGGAAGGTGGTGATCACATACCATACACCTTTACAGGAAGTCCCTTGGGCACAGCGGACCCGGCGTGCCCAAATCATCATGTCCTTATCCCATGTACATCCCTCAACCCTCCTCCTTTTTATAGGTCCTTAATTAAATAAAAAGTCACCCCTTACATTCAGTCATCCAACCTTCCAGTTTGGAAAATGTCTTCAGTCTCATTTCCCCAACCCCTATGGATTAGTATCCATTGCCAAATCATACCATTTTTACCTCTTAAATGTCTGTCAGTAGAACTCTTTTCTCCATTCCCTCTGCCTTCATTGGTCGCCTGGTATTCTTAGCTTCACTCCTAGAGAAGGAGCCCAGGAGCAAGCCCAGGGCATAGGGAAGATAGAATTTCATTGGACCTGGAGCTAGAGGGACAGTGGGTGTGTGGTTCGCAAGGCTCGCCCAAGGCAGTGGAAGATGGAAGAGTCTAAAGGGAAAGCTAAGGTGCACAGCTTGGAAAGAGAGTCAGAAAGTATCAAATCCAGGACCTTATGCATTTGGGCAGGAGAGGGGATGAGGTTTTAGGGCTGTGGCTGAGTGATTACTCAGTATTTGAAGTTTGCACTTAGGGCAGGAACGTGATGGCCCAGTGGGACAGGAGTAGGCAGACATTGGAAGTTGTAAGCTTCCAAATCAAGCCTCTGGTCTCAAGAGCACTAATTAAAATTCATAATTATTTTATTTGTCCTTTTCTTTTCTCAAGTCCCCACAAGAATCTAAGCTTTGATGTCAAGGACCCCTCCATGTGTGTCACCATTACATGCCCAGAGCTTCCCATGGTACTTCAGACATGGTAGACACCATATTTATTGAGAACCACATGAATTGGTATTGAATACTGAAAATCTAATCTCATCACTTCAATGTTTAAGAATTTTTCAGTGACTCCATCAAGACGTTAGGATAAAATAAATCCAGAACCCTCAGCTTCACATTAAGCAAATAAACAGAAAACAAGCCATTTGGTTAGTTCAGGTTATTTTCCTAGAGGGTAGCTTACCATTTCCTCCCTCCTCTCCCTGCGAGGATTTCAATCGCAATACACCACTTGTGGCTTTTGCCATATGTGTCATATTCACCTCTTTCTTAATAAGCAGCGATAGTTCAGGAAACACACTTTCGAGAAAGTTTTTCCTAACTTTATCCCTGGCCTTGGTCAAGTAAGTAGGCAGTGATGGTTAATTTTGTGCCAACTTAACTAGACTATGGGGCCAGGTTGTTTGGTCAAACACCAGTCTAGACATTGCTATGAAGATTTTTTTTTGGATATGATTAACATTTAAATCAGTAGACTTTGAGTAAAGCTATTGCCCTCTATAATGTGATTGGGTCTCTTCCAATCGTAGAGAACTTAAGAGCAAAGACGGAGGGTTCCCAAAGAAGAAGAAATTTTCCTTGAGGCTATAACATAGAAACACTGCCTGGATTTCCAGCCCATGGCCAGCCCTACAGACCTCAGACCTGCTAGGCTTCACAACCACAGGCAACGATTTGCAAAATCAGTCAATCCATCAATCTCTCTCTCCCCTGCCCCATATGTATGTACCTATGTGTGTGTGTGTATATATATATATATAGAGAGAGAGATAGAAAGAGAGAGAGAGAGAGAGAGAGAGAGAGAGATTGTGTTTCTTTGGAGAACCTATACTGATACAGGAGCTTTCTGTTTTAACTATGTCTAGAACTTAGCAGAATGAGTAAATGAAAAATTAAATCTAGCATGAAATCACCCTCCCTTAACGGAAGAACTTTGCAGTGCAGAGATAATCAGCTCGTGGTAGGGAAACGCTGGTGAGGTTAACTGACACCTGGTCCCCAGCATACCCCTGAGTAGCCCCTCCCCTGCTCCTCCTCCCCCTATGACTTGATCATCTGAGGCAGAATCAAAAATAATGAGGAAAAGAGACATTATGTGAGTCCCTTCATTCTGTTTTGAATGCGGGGAAATACATGACAAAGATTTCAACCGGCACTATCAGCCCTGTGGGTTGGGAAGAGCTGCGTGGGGCCTCTGGCCTCCTGAGAGGAGACAGCAAGATCTGCTGCTCCAGAGAGCCTAAGAAACCCGATGCCTTTCTCTGTGCATCCCGTCTCACCCCTTCTTGTGTGGGCTTTAATTTTTGAATGACCGAGGAGTCACTGAAAAACACCTCTCCACACCAGCTGCTTTGACCCACTTGTCATCCGACCTCTCGTCTAAACAGACCTCAACATGTCTTCAGTGAGGTAAGTAAGCGCATGACTGAAGCTCTAGGCAAGGACTGCCAGCCTCCAGCGATTTTTCCTGTGCTTGTTGGACTCGCGTTTACGCTGGAAAATGCCAGATCATTCCCAGTAGGTATGATGGAGAGTAAGTACCGGTGAATATTTATCGACAATCTCCACCAGTGAAGTGCATACCCAGAGTTCTTACCGATCTGCATGTCGTCAGCTCCCTCCTGCTTGGGCTCCTCTCTCTGGGTATTATCTTCCTCCATCAGGATCTTCTGCAGAATCTCAGAGGAGAAACTGGGATCGATGCCAGCCTGTACTTAGAGAGGAAAAAAAGTACCATGACTGGGAAGCCAAGGCGACCTCTGAAAACTGAAGGTCAACAGAGCTAACATCTGGGGAACGTGAATGGCTGTTGAATTTGAAAAACAGACATCCTGGATCATCTTCTAATCCCACTCCTGCCTATCCTTTAGGATGACAGACTTAAACCCACCACTACCAACAGCACACTTTGGGGGGAGGCGCCTGGATGGCTCAGTTGGTCAGTTGGTTAAGCGTCTGCCTTCAGCTCAGGTCATGATCTCAGGGTCTTAGGATCAAAGCCCCTGGTCAGGCTCCCTGCTCAACGGGAAGTCTGCTATTCCCTCTCCCTCTGCCCTTCCCCCTGCTCATGCACTTTCTTTCTCTCACTCTCTCTCTCTCTCAAATAAATAAATAAAATCCTTTTTAAAAAAGCACACTTTTGGGTAGAATTGTTACAGATTTTAAAAAAAGAGATGCCAACAAACAAGCATGGTCAACATTTAGACAGAAGAATCAGTTTCTCAGCATAGTTGTTCCAGCATGGGTTTTGTTGTTACTTATTTTCTATTTTCCATCCCATGCTTTGCCAACCATCTTGTTAGGTACCTTGTCTTTATTATTTCTTTTAATTTTTACAAAATCTCATATTATAGAAAAAGGAACCAAATGTCTTTGTTCTTAAGAGCTCCCCAAGGAGCTCCTGACTTTAGGTCATATCTTTCTCAGCTCTCACATGAGTTCCATTTTCTCTGCAGACTCAGGGGTGCCCAGGAGACAATGTGGTCCCACTGTCATGTAAGGGATCCAATTTATTGTGCACCTACTATGCCAAATATTTCTCACCTAATTTTCACAGTGACTCTAAGACTAAGTATTATCATTCCCATTTCACAGATGAGAGACCTAAGGCTCAGGAAAAATAAAAGAGTTATTAAAACTCACCTAACCAGTAATGCATGTTACCTTGTAAGGTAACAACCCTCACCTACTATTCAGAAGCTGAAAGAGTATTGGATGTTGGGTTTTGTTTAAATTATTCTTGGTATATTAAGGAGGATGGATTTTAATGATGACAGAACTAGAGGCAGAAAGACCAGTTAGACGTTTATGCAATATTTCTAGGGAGAGACATTAAGAAACTAAAGTAGGGCATTTGTTTAAGATAACAAGGTTCAGACTGTGATATACATATAGATATAGACATAGGCATAGGCATAGAGATAGAGATAGATATATTATCAGCACAAGATAATTCAAGATGATTTATTGGTACTGGAAGGAGGGTATGGAGAGAGTATGGTATGATTTTGGTAGCTGATAAATGATGATGCTATTATCTAAGAATGGAAATACTGGAAGTGGAGCAGATGTACAGTGAGGAAGGGAATTCAGTTTTGGGTGTGTTGATTTGGAATATGTCCATAGAAGATCCAGGTAAAGTGCAGGGTAGAGATCATGGCTAGAGGTAGAAATTTGGAGGGTCCAGATCACGAGAAGTTTCGTTTTTTCAAAATAAGAGGGAACAAGTTAAGTTGGCTCATATGCTGAGAGAAGATAGAGAGGGAAATGGTAAAGATTTAGAAGGGAGGGAGATGAAGTGATAGAGCAAGGTTGTGGGAGAGAGGGTGAGGACTGGGTCAAGAACCCAGTTGGAGGGTTGGTCTTGACTAGAACAAGAGCTCCTCCTATCAAGAGAGTTCATAGAGGAAAGGTGATGAGAACGATGCCCACACAGACCAATGACCAAGCCTGGAAGCATTAAGAGTTGAGGGTTTTTACATGCTGAGGGCCTCACAGTTGTCAGGGAAGTACTAGACCAACTCTCTCATGGAGAGTCCACCAACTTGAACATTTTTGTAGGAGATAAATGCTGAAATATAGTCTTCCATAAGTTATATTAAAAAGAAACTTGAAAAGCTTTGTGCCACAAATAATGCCATCAAGAAAGGGAAAAGACAATGTCCACAGAATGGTAGAGAATATTTGCAAATCATACATCTGATAAGGGACCTATAATCTGGAATAAGAAAGGATTCTTAAAATTCAAAATGGTCACAGGATCTGAATTTCTCCAGAAAAGATATATAAGTATCCAATAAGCAGGTGAATAGATGCTGAACATCATTAATCATCAGGGAAAAACATGTCAATACCACAATGGGATACCACTTCCCACCCATGAGGGTGGCTTTAATGAAAAGACAGGTAACAACAAGTGCTGGATAGGATACTCGCAGGGAGTTTCTGGGATTACAAAATGCCACTTTGGAAAACAATGTGGTGGTTCCTCAAATGGTTAAATATGGAGCTGCTATGAGTTCCAACAATTCTACCTATAGGCATATACCCAAAAGAAATGAAAACATATATTCGCATATGACTTACATACAAATGTCCATATCATCATTATTCATAAGAGCCAAAAAGTGGAAAGAACCCATATGTCCTCCAATAGATGAACAGATAAATAAAATGTGGTAGATCTGGGATATTAGTTGGCAGTAAAAAGGGAAGGATGCTCCAACACAAGACAGACCTTGAAAATACTATGCTGGGTGAAAAAATCCAGTCACGAAAGACCACATCTTATATGATTCTATTTATATAAAACGCCCAAAACAGGCAATTCTGTAGAAACGAAAGTAGATTGGTGGTTTACTAGAGCTAACTGTGGGGCAAGGGTGGGGAGGGATGGGAAGTGACTGCTAATGGGTATGGGGTTTCTTTTTGGGGTTAATGAAAATGTTTTAAAATTAGATAGTGGAACATTCTGCGAATATATTAAAAACTATTGAGGTCTACACTTTAAATGGATGAATTTTATGGTATAGAAATTATATCTCAGTAATTTGTTTGAAAAAAAGAAGCTCGAGATCTGAGGAAAGGACTATGGACAGAGGCAGGAGCTAAGGAACACCTCTGAAGACCAAATAATAATAATAATAATAGCCATCATGTTTGAGGATTCACAAGCCAAGCATTGTGCTGTTTTACTTACACTATCTCCTTTAATCTTTGCCACAAACATATATATATTAGGTACTTTTTCCTTAACTTGCAGATAATACAATTAAAGTTCAGACAAATGTAAGGAACTTGTTCAAGGTTAATAGCAAGAAAGAGACAGAGACAAAATATATAGACCTAGGGGGATGCCCGGGTGGCTCAGCTGGTTATGCATCTACCTTCAGCTCGAGTCTGGGTCATGATCTCGGGGTCCTAGGATGGAGTCCCACATTGGGCTCCTTGTTCAGCAGGGAGCCTGCTTCTCCCTCTCTCTGCCACTCCCCCTGCTTGTGTCCTCTCTCTGACAAATGAATAAAATCTAAAAAAAAAAAAAGGTCTAAAAAAATATATATATACATATATATATGTATATGTGTGTGTGTGTATATATATATATATATATATATATATATATATGTCTGTGTCAGTCTGGAGCTTCTTTCTTAAATCTCTGTACTATGCTGTTTCCCACAAATGTTGTCCTTCCACTTAGCTTCAGTTTTCTAGGTTCAGCACAAACGCCAACGTCTTTAGGCCAACCTCTTCCGTGGTGCTCCCACAGCACATTGTGGGAGCACTCCACCAGTCTGAGAGTAGTAGACAGCATTTTCATCCCTGCCACCCATATCAAGGGTGCATAAATGCATAGTAATGAAGAGCTGTAGAATAAACACATCCATACATTAGCTCTGTCCTAACCTTGTTGGCACTCAGGAGTCTTAGGAGCAGGACCTCTACCTTGTACCGAGTGGTTTCCTGAGGTGCGGAACACTGAGAGATTAAGGAGCCAAGAGCTGCATGCAGAGAAAATGTGTCTCCCCATTCCCCTCTACTCTGAGAGATTTCGAGCGAGAAGAAAACAGAATCTAATCTCAACTCTTAGATAGGGAAACAATGTTCCTACCTACTCGCCTTGCAAGATGCTTCTCTCAGGTTTTGAGATCTTGGTGTTACCTCTCAACTTTCCTCACCGATTTAACTGCAGATAGAGCTGAAGTAGTTCTTGGCATGGGGTAAGGGCTGAAGAAATTGTACCTTGTTTTTCCACTCCTTTCACTGTCCTCCCCCCTGTCCCCACTTGGCACGCGTCAAGCGCTAACTACTCACATGCAGACCTCTAGTGTAGAATGGGGCAACTGTAAAAGCAGACAAAACATGCTCACCTAGCTCGCCAGTTCAATCTCTTCCGTGCTCGGCAATCGCAGCAAAATGCTGGGGACCACTGAAACCGAGACCCCGAGTGCCTCCTGAAGAAACTATGGTATCTTTTCACATATATCCCAGCACTGCTTTCTTTATAACATGAGAAGCACTAGGAGAAAAATACTGACTTAGAAGAAAATACCCCAGTGCTTATGTGGGCTGCCTCTGCACCAGACATCGTGCTGACGTTTTTACAGACATCAGTTAGTCCTCACCTAATTTATTGGGGTGGGTTCACTCACCTGACAGATGAGAGAATAGAAGGTAGGAGAGAAGGAAGAACTTTTCCAAGGTCACGAAGTCAGTTAGCAAAGGGGGCCAGCAAACTTCAAAAGGTCTGTGGGACTCTGAAGTCAGGTCTCTCCATCTCTCCATTGCTCCCACCTCCCACAACCTTCCTTTTTTCAAAGGAGTGTTTTATTTATTTATTTAACAGAGAGAGAGAGAGAGAGAGAGAGAGAGCGTGCACAAGCAGGGGCAACGGCAAAGGGAGAAGGAGAAGCAGGCTCCCTGCTGAGCAAGGAGCCCGATGTGGGGCTGGATCCCAGGACCCCGGGGTCATGATCTGAGCCAAAGGCAGATGTTTCACCAGCTGAGCCACCCAGGCGCCCCTCCAACAACCTTTCTGTTGTCACTAAGCTCCCTCTCATGAAGATTGCTCTGCTAAGAACAGTGGAGGAACATGACTCTAACATGTAAATACTTTGGCAAGCAATCATCCAATGTCAATGCAAAAATATGGATTAAATATTCAAAACAAAATCGAACACCACATAAAGAAAATATACCACGATGAAGTGAAATTTATTTCGTGAACACAAGGATGATTCTGTATCAAGAAATCTAGTAATATAAATACCAAATCAGTAGACGTAAAAGGAATAATTATGTGATTATCCCCTATATGAAAAAACAAAGTTTTTGACAAAAACTTCCTGATAAAAACACTCAAGAAAGTAAGAATTGAAGCATATTTCCTAAACAGAATACCTTGGTCCTAAAACCAGCCTTGTACATAAAGAGGAAATACTAGAGACATTTCCACTAAGATTTGGAAAGAGTCAAGAATGCTTACTATGTCTACTAATCTTACTATCTCCACTACTACTATTGAACACTGTTTTAGAGGTATCAGCCAGAACCATTTAAAAGGGAAGAATAATAGGAAGTATAGGAATTGGAAAAGAAGTGAAACTATTTTCAGATGATATGATAGTTTACTCAGAGAACCTGAGGAAATCAACAATAAAATAAAAGTTACCTTACTAGTACCAATTTTAGTTTTGCTGGTTTTAGAATGACTTCAAAGGTATCAGCCAGAACCATTTAAAAGGGAAGAATAATAGGAAGTATAGGAATTGGAAAAGAAGTGAAACTATTTTCAGATGATATGATAGTTTACTCAGAGAACCTGAGGAAATCAACAATAAAATAAAAGTTACCTTACTAGTACCAATTTTAGTTTTGCTGGTTTTAGAATGACTTCAAACTTCAGAAAAGCTGCAAGAACACAGGGTATTTTTCCTGGAACCATTTGGAATAAGTTTTGAACAGGGTGTCTAACATCACTGAATAGTTTGGTGATATAACCCATCAAACAAGGACATTCTTTAGAAACTCTCGATATCAGGATCAAAATCAAGAAATTATCATTGACACTGGCATTGAATACACAAACTCCTTTCAAGTTTAATCGAAAGTCCCAACAGTACTCTTCATCGGAGCTGATCTAGGATCATGTGTTACATTTAGTGTTTTTATCTCTTTAGTTTTTTCTTTTCTTTTTTTTTTCAGTCTGGAAAAGTGTAGCGCAGGTGGCCTTTCATAGACTAACTGACCCTCACTCCCATCTCCTCGGTGCCAGGGGGGTTGGAAAAGGCCAGGACTGACCACAACCAAAACCCATCCTGCCAGATATATAAAATGAACAGTTGCTTGAGTGTGTAGAGAGAAGCATGCAAGTGATGCAATGCTTTTATCTTCTTTTATTTTTCCCATAAAATTTTAAAGCAGACTATAAAAGTAGAACTAGAAGCCATTCACTCTTTGCTGAATTCTTCCTTGACAGAATGTTTACATGAAAAAATTGTCTCCTTTCTAAAATGGTTCTAGGACAATCTCTCTTGGGTTAGATTTAGCAGTACATCTCTTAGGTTGTGTATTCTCAGGTCTGATTGGTTTCCAAGTAAATCTCAGGTAAGGAGACTGTTCTTAGATTAAATTCGAAACAGGCACACAGAGAATACAACTGTCCCCACTGTATTAGCTATGAGTTCTAGACAAGTTAAAAAAAAATTCAAATCTGACTTTGCTTCAAAGTTCTGTTGGGAATTCTTGGAAGTCTGTTAGATTACCACTAATCCCATAGAATGATGATTCAAATTTCTTTACATGTAGAGCCTACAACTACTTTTCCATAATTATATTTTTTCTGATATCAAATCATTAGCTTTCATCAATTATCTAAAGGCTTTTGAAAGCATAACAGGTACGCAGGTAACCATAATGCTGTGTTTGTTTGAAGAGTCTTTGTCCTCATTAACTTACCCAGATACACTATTGGAGATTCCTTATTTGGGGGGTCTAGACAGTTGCTTGAGCCAGTGTGAATGGTCATGGGGAGAGCTCCCAGGTTTTTATTGCAAATTGTAGATTTTCTTGAGTGCCTGGCATCCATGCTTTTCAAAGCCGCCTCAGTGGAAGTATTTTTGAATGTTGATGTTCTATTACCCCATCTCCTTGGTGGCAGAATAACACCCACCATAAATAATACCAGCCCAGACTTTCTAACCACAATCTGTGGAGGTGGATCCAGTAAAATGTATTTTTAAAAATTTTTTAAAAGATTTATTTATTTATTTGAGAGAGAGAGAGTAAGCACATGCGCATGGGCAGGAAGGGGAGAGGGAGTTTCAGGCAGACTCTGCATCGATCCTTAAGCCTGATGTGGGGCTCAATCTCACCATCCTGAAATCATAATCTGAGCCAAAACTAAGAGTTGGACGTTCAACTTACTGTGCCACCCAGGCGCCCCGATAATACGTATTTTGGGGGGGGGGATATTTCTCAAAAGATTCTTCCCTGGCTAGCGTTGAGAAGTTGTGTTCTACACATAGCATTAGCAGAATGATCCCTAAAAACCTTACAAGAGTCTGGAAAATGATGCTCTCAATAGCCCCTTCTTAGCAAGCCATGGCTCATGTTAGAAGGTACATTAAAGGAAACATCTATTTAATTTTGTTTAATCCAGCATTTCTCAAATTTATTTGAGTATAGAACATATCTTTTTTTTTTTTTTTTTGGATACAATGTATCACTCTACCTCTCCAAAAGCACAAACTTTGTGAAATGTTGTTATGGAAAATACAGCTCACCATGTCATCCCTTTTTTACTAACAAAATCAGCAACTCTGATGTTTGGCAACTTGGTAATGCATGTAACTAGAACTGCATCTCACCTAGGAGAGATTGTCCTGGAACCACTTTGGAAAGGAGACAATTTTTTCCTCTGAACATTTATCAGGACTGTTATATAAGCTTTCCTAAGGCCTTCATGCTGAGTATTATTCTCTGGCTCTTCCTGTGCTCATTTCTAAACCTCAGATGTTAAAAAAAAAAGTTATTAAAATTAGTATGCACCGATGGGCACCTTGGTGGCTCAGTCAGTGAAATGTCTGCATTGAGCTCGGGTCATGATCCTGGGGTCCTGGGATCGAGTCCTGAGTCTGCTTCTCTCTCTCTCTCTCCCTCTGCCCTTCCCCACCATTCATTCCTCTCTCTCTCTCTCGAATAAATAAACAAAATACTTAAAAAAATAGTATGCTAGGCTCTGTTCCAGGTACTTTGCAGGGATTATATCATTTAATCCATAGCCCTATGGAATAGGTTTTATTATTATAACAATGTCATAACAGGATACCGAGGTACAGAGAGATTAAGCAGCTAAACCCAAGAAAACACACAGTTAGTGAGTGGTGAAGCCAATATTACAGATGTTAAATCCAGGTGTCCAGACTCTGAGCCTAAAGAATTAAGCACACGTTATTTTGCTTGAGCATGAATCATTGGTCTTCCATTACCCGCTCCTTCTTGGCAGTCTCATTTCGTCGAAGCTTCACCTTGTCCACAGCTTCCTGAGCCCTTCCCCCAACTCTTGTTTGCTCCTCTGGGCCACAGACCCACTTCACCAACTGCTTGCTGGACATCTCAGTGGGCAGCTATCAATGGAACCTCAAACTCAACATATTTCTAATAGAATCTCATCTTTCCCCCTCCAAACTTCCCTCCTCCCTTTTGGGTTCCCTCTTTGTAGTCATTCACATATTATTTCCCATGACATATCTGAGCACCTACTACAGGTTTGTTACTGTGCCCTCTTGGGGGATATGTATAAAAGTGATACAGGAACAGAACTTGGGTTCCTAATGCTGTTTCTAAGGCTCCATAACCTCAGCGAACACATGTTTCCTCATGCCCCTCCTCCTCTTTCTTTGTTATGTTCTTCCAGATTAATCTCCAGCAGCTATTTTATTCTCTAAATTGTTCTCAAGCTATATTTGCTTGAGAGGGAATTTGATTGTCCTGAATTATTTTCCTATGACAGGTCACTGGCACATCTCTAGGTGGTGTGTCAGACTGTGTTCTATGGCTGGTCACATAGACACACATCCAATGTGACACGTTCTTGCAGCATGGCATTGACAGTCCTTCCTCAGGGAACGGGGGTCTACACCTCCTCCCCTTGGAACGGGGGTCTACACCTCCTCCCCTTGGATCTGGGTGGGCTCCTATCTGCAGTGGAAGTGATATGACATGCTTTCAGAGGCTGAGACCTAACAGGTCAAACAACTCCTGCCTGGAGCTTTGGGGGTGCTTGTGCATGGAACCAAAGGAAGGAGAAAGATTATATAGCGTTGAGATGTGAAGATGTTCCAGGCTGTGGTCCCCACTGAGGACCCTGCTGACAGCCAGCACTGACCCTCAGATTGGGAAGTGGACAAGATTTCATATGATTCCCCATCCTGGCCTTCAAGCCACCATAGCTGATGCTGAGTGGGACAGAAACAAGACATCTCCTATGACATTTACCTAAATTGCAGATGTGTGAGCCATGTACATGTTGTCATTGTTTTAAGTCATTGAGTTTTGGGGTAGCTTATTAGATAGCAACTGAGAGCTGGAATAGGTTTCCATGTTCGTTTTAACCTGCTGTCGTCAGAAGCAAGGTCACATAGCACAAAACACAGCTGGGGGGCACCATGATTAAATGTCAACCATGTGCCATTATTTTTAAAATTTCGATCTTCTCTAGCATCTAATAGAGTGTTTTACATGGAGTTTAATGTACATGAAGTGTAATGTCACCTGATTTTTGTTAAAAGCAGAAGAAAAGCCCAAGTGTCAGAAAAGAAAAACATGAAAATTCAGGCTGTAATGTTGTTTTCCTCTGGAAACTGGGAATTTTGGAAAGGTGTGGGGGCAAATCAGTCTTAAAATAAATACTCTGAAAAACTTGTATAATTTTACCTTTTGGTGTTCTTTGCTTTTTTCCTTTAATAAAAACGTAACAAGCCCTTTTAAGTTCACAAATTTAATACCATTACAAGCAAATGGCGCTCTTGACAGAAACAGTAAAGTCTTAAAGGATGATTAGGTTCGGGGGACAGATGATGACTCAGTGTAAGTTAATGTGTATCAGGTATAAAGGGCTAAATCGTGGTTGGGGTGGTGACTGTTGGTAGCGTGGATGGTGTGTCCAGACAGGCCTTCTAGAGTCCGGCTCTAGAAGGGCCAGTCAGGAAATGTGGTCCATCTGGGTAGAGCGTGCCGCTGAGACGGCAGGTTCAGAGGAAAGTACCACAGATCTTTTCTACTTCTGCCTGTCCCATGGTTGGAGGGAATAACTCTTGATGACCCAGCCTGTTCACGCTAAAGAAAAACTCGTGCCATCTATGCGATTCTGTAATAATTAACTCTGGGCCTTCCAACCTACTATGAATGTTGGTAGGTAGGGCAACATCCCACTGGTGAAACTCATCTTCATGAATGTATCTATCTCCATCTTGAACTTATTTACATTTATAACCTGGGGTGTATCTAGAGCTACATCTGTGTCTATATTTATATTTATATTCAGAGCATCTAGGAGATCTATAGATCTGTCAAGAAACATGGACAAATAGAGATGTCCTGCCTGCATATTCTCATATGAAATGATTGGCAATTATTCAAATTTAACCTTGAACAATACTGGGTATTGGGATATATTAAATACAGGGTAAACATACTATAAAAATGGATTCCACACAGGGTATTATAGTGATATGTTATAGAGCAAGGTTCTATCACAGGATTACTGATTTCTTCTCCAGACAGATTTAAATTGAAGACTCTAAGAAAATTTTTGCAAATGGGCTCTTCCTATCTTATTGACCCTAGAAATGCACTTATCACAGCTTCTGGGAAGATCTCATTTCCCTGCATGTCTTCAAAATGCTTTGGGCAAAAGAGATACTGTGTATTTTATTAAGTGAATATTATCACCAGAGCCCACTAATAAATTTTTTTAATACATGCAAAGCTTCTATTGAAACCTGTTCAATATTTAATACACATTGCCTTGGATAAGTATTAAATAATACATTTGAAACTTAAAAGATACATATGCAAAGTTATCTACAGAAGTCCCCACAATATTTGTAATTCTACTGTCGTCAGTTTCCTTTTATGTATCTTGTCCCGGGTAGATTCTGAACAGACTCAGGGACAATAAAAACCGTGTCATGATGCCTTCCTTTTCTTCTCCTTTTTCTTTACAAAGCAGGAAGAAAGTCATGGGAGTATTTTAATTGCCTAATATCTCACAGCCCTTCATGATGACAATGATATTCTTAGACCCTGGGATGTGTTGACTCTGTTTGCTATTTTCTTTTTTCATGATATTTAGAAATAAGCGATTTATACATACCCAAGAAGTGTGTGTATGTATATGTAACATATACATATATTTTAAATCACTGTTATAAATTTATATGCTATCTCATATGTTAACAGAAAAAATACAGCATTTCAAGTAAAGACTTGTCTGTTTCTTTCTTTCCCAAACAGAAATGCTAGACTTGGTTTCCCTACTTGTCCCCAGGCAGTATATGCTCCCAAGCTATTCCAGAGTGAAAATCATGACTTTCTGCTCCTGCTATTGATCTAGTAGATGGACAGGAATGAGAGGAAGAAGAGAAGCTGCTTTTCAGAAACCAGGACCAGTGCTGAGGATGTGGAGGCTTTATGTGCCTCCACATTCTAGTAGCTCTCCATACATCATTTAGCATTCTCAGGGGAAGAACACTACAAATTTCTCCATGATCGCCTGACTCCATAGTGGTTTTTAAAAGATGAAGTTGGGAAGAGCCCCTGAACCTGAATCTGTTAGGAACTGGAATCATACCTAATCCCTGTTTCTTTTGAATCTTTCTGTCAGTTTGGTGATGAGAGGATGTAAGACAAAATGAGGTAAAAATGACACAAACCAGAATTGTGAGTTTAAGATCTAGTGAAATAATGTGAGTAGCCTTCGAGAGTCCAGTTAAATAAAAAACAAACAGAATTCTTAGAAAGGTAAGGTGTCAAGATTTTTTTTACTTCAAACAGGAGAATACTGGAAGATGCCAGAACACAGGATAGGAGAGGAATAAGTATGATGCCTTCCTTCAGGGAGATGGAACCATCCATCCACTAATCTGAGCTGTTTTTCAGCTGTGGTGCTGGCTGTGAACAATCTACGTGCACACTTTCACCCTGTCCCTCTCTTTGCCAAAGGCAGGCCTTTGCAAGATGGCGCAACGTGGACAGAAGGAGAGAAGATAAATGACTCTCCAGTGGTTTCCATGACCTTTATCATTAGTATTTTGGCTTTAATTAATGCTGGTGATAGAAGAAAAATGTCTTAAATTCTGAATGAACAATCATTTAAACTACTCAGAACCATTTGAAAACTAGAAAAAAGATTGCAAATATTTGTCTGTTTATTTTGCTGTCATGACTGAGTTCCCTTTTGTCTACCTAAGAGAAATGACCCACTGGATGCTAAGTGGATTGTAATTTCCACAGGATCACTGTGGTGTATTCATCTTTATATTTTACTGTGCTTGGTGCTTGGTGGGGTGTCAGCGAATATTTGCTAGGTTTCATTGAATTGACTAAGTAAAAGAGAAAGTATACTCTTTTATTTTTATTTTATTTATTTATTTATTTTTCATTTATTTATTTTGACAAAGAGAGATTACAAGTAGGCAGACAGACAGGCAGAGAGAGAGGGGGAAGCAGGCTCCCTGCTGAGCAGAGAGCCCAATGCGGGCCTTGATCCCAGGACCCTGAGATCATGACCTGAGCCGAAGGCAGAGGCTTTAACCCACTGAGCCACCCAGGCAACCAGAAAGTATACTCTTTTAGAAATCGAAACAATTTTCAAATCTTGATAAGAAGTTTGTCAATGTACGTCATTCCATCTGTGTTCATAGGTCAACTGAAAAGGAGGAATTAGAGTGGGAAGTCTAAAGATAATCCACCGACCGATAGGTAATTTGGAGGTATCTTTGTAAGCCACTCTTCCTGTCCCTTGCAGGAAATATTGCCAGCGTATAAATCAGTCAGTGCCTGTGAGGCTGTCTGGGAAGGGAGCAGAGAGCAATATCCCCAGACTCCATGTTTACCAGTCCAAGTGACATCAGCTGCTGTCACCCTCTGGACCTCCCTCTCCCACTTGGCTATTGACCCAGAGGAGAAGGGGGAACTCTCCCACTGGTGCATTTGGGAAATAAACTGGCTCTGTATAGTGGTTGGAAACCAGCTGACCTTAAGAATGACACATGTTTGGTCTGCCTCTCATACTCTCCATTGTGGAGAGGCAAGTCCTCTAGCGGGGAGCTGCGTGGCCACTGGTGGGTAAGTCTCTCCAACTATGGAGGGCACTTTTAGAAGTCTGCTGTTGTCATGTCCCTGAGCCACATCCTCCCTTAACACTTTATCAGTTATGAAGATGACATTTTATCTCCTGCCAGACTTCCATGTCTACCTTTCCATTGTCTTCAAACTTGATCAGGAAAAGAATGTCATATTCTGGTCCCCTTCCAGCCCTACGAGGGTACTTGGCTCCAGCAAGTCTGTAAGTCTTTATACTTTGCATCTGGTGATTGTATGCATATTCATGTGTGCATTCATTCAGCCATTCCTTTGCAAATAGTTACTGAACCCCTAAAATATGCCAAGCATTATGTATGGCAAGCCCTGGCCCCCTACCCAGAAGGAGCTCACCGTGCAGTGTTCCTATAAAGCAATTTGACAAATGGGTGAGCACAGAGCTTCCCAAGGGGTAATGGAGTCTCAGCTGAATTACTCAGTTTTTTAATGTTTTGAGTCGTAATGAAGTAGGATTTGGTCGGGAGGTGGCCAGGTCTGGTCTATCTGATCACAACTAGAGTTGAAGGGGTGAGCAGGAGCTCAGTTCTGGGGGACCTTCCTCAGACACCATCGTACAGGCCCTGGACTCTGCCTAGCAGCCACCAGACCACTGCGTTAGAGATCAGAAGGGTGATGTGGTCAAGGTTTCAGTTCTGAACAAGTCACCTTGATGGCTTGGAAGAGGGACGTGAGGAAGACAAGCCTGAGGAGACCAGTTTGCCGATTGTTGTAGGTGAGAAATTATAGAACGTGGTTTAGCAGCACCTCTGTTTAATTTTTTAAATTAAAAATTTTAAAAAAATAAAAATTATTTAAAATAATTTAATAAAAATTAAAATAAAATTAAAATTAAAAATAAAATTTTTTGGTGGCAATCTTTACACTTTGTAGGATGTGCAGTAAGGAAAAAGTTTCCACCTCTGGCGATGATGATGATGACAAAGACAAAGCAGATGCTGAGTTCTTGCTATAAAGGGCCGTGAGGTGAAAATGTTTTTGTGCATTCGCTCATGTCCCAGTCCCTACAAATATATGATATAGATAGCATTATTTTTGTCCATTTTACCTATGAGAAAACTGAAGTTTACCAGGTTAAAATAACTTTCCCAAGGGTAACCAGCCAGTAAGCAGCCAACAGAAGCTCAGCTTCTGCTCTGATTAACTCCGTGCTTTGTAAAAGGCTTCACAGCACTTTACCAAGCGCTTTCTTATACAATGTCTCATTAGAGCTTTACTGAGCTTTTCCCGGAATCTGGGGTCAACTTTAAATTCACTCTAAAGAGAGTGGTTTATTCTCATTTAATAGAATCATACACGCATGGAAAAATGTTTGTAATATATTTTGACATCACGAACTATATGGCTCATTATTTGTACATAGGTAATTTAAGGCCTTCTTGGTCAAAGTTTAATGGTCAAATTTTAATAGTCAAATGTCTTCATCTTACCATCAAACAGATACACATTGAATGAATTATAATGTTGACTTTAAATAAATATTCTGTAAAATACAATTAAAAATAAACAGGAGAAGTGATTTTTGATTTTTTTTCATAGATCATTCAGGATCAACAACTACTAACTAAACACCTGGTGTGTGTTATGCACTATTTCTTTTAAGCATATGGAAGATAATAGCCAATAACTTCATTAGGTTTGCTGTATCACGTAGAGCCTAACTTAGCATCATTATACAGAGGTCCTCAATATCTGCTTTCAGAACAAAGAAAGCAGAGGAATTGTATTGTACAGGTCAAAGCCTCCAATAAATTAAATTAATTTAATTAAATCATTGTATTACCTTAAATTTACTGGTTTTCCTCCTTGGAAATCTTTAGATTTGATTTTTATTCCCAATCCTACTAATATGGTAGAGATGATTGAGTTACTTTATATTCATTTGGCATTAGCTTACATAAATAAGATAGATATTTATTTATCCAGGGTTGTGAGTGTTTCACCATTTGTGTTAGCGTTACTTATTCCAAACATTCTAGGTTTAAATAGAATTCCCAAAGTGTCATAAAGAACAGCTCGTCATTCTCAGTGAATGGCCTTGTGCTTGTTACAAGTGAAGGAATTACTGACAAAGAGTGATTCCAAACCACCCAGCAAGTCCTGTCTGGAATCAGTACTACACTGAGAAATTATAGATATATAGCCCTGGTTTGCTTCCAGAGATAGGCTGTCTCTCCCAGAGGGTTCATCAAGCTTCACTCCCTGCCCCCACCCTCACCACATGACCACACCTTCCTGGGCAGAACTGCCAAAGGAATGTGGGATGGCAGAGTTCCTCCCTTGGCTAATGCGCCCAAATTACTGCATCACTGTTAGGCTTTAAGGATTTCTCCCTTGTCCTAATGTTATTATGTTTTCTTGTGTCCTGACTCTACCTATTTGAGAGAAAATGTAGGATCCAATTCTTGTTTAAGCTGCCAATATTTCCCCATGCTTAGGGGAAGAAAGGAAAAATGGCACAAGTGCTTAGTAAGACCCATGGACTTCAGAGAACTACACTTTTCTAGACAGGAGTAAGGAGCATGTGGGTAAATTTATCTCCAATGTGCCAGGTTTATCCCTTTGAATAACTGGATAATTCCAGCAAATACCATATTGAAGCAATTTCACCTGACTGGTATATTTTTGAGACTTTATTTAAAAGACTACCCAAGGGGTCCCTGGATAGCTCAATGCGTTAAGTGGCCTATTCTTGACTTTGGCTGTGGTCATGATCTCAGGGTCCGGGGATCTAGCCCCGAGTCAGGCTCCTCACTCACTGGGGAGTCAGTTTCAGGATTCTCTCTTTCCCTCTGCCCCTCCCTCCACTCGTGCTCTCACTCTCTCTCTCTCTTTCTCAAATAAATAAATAAATAAATCTTAAAAAAAGACTATATGACAAGACAATCCAATACTTAGTGTTATAGTATACTAATATTAATTATAATAAGTATACTAAAAAGAGATCACAAAATTAATTTAAAGATAATCCATATTTTGTTCCAGAGAATTCTTTCCTAAATCAAGCTTCTTAAAACAACCAAAGAGAAGCTAATTGATTGTACTTCAATCTCCCTTTCCTTTTTTCAGCTCCCTTATAGTCTAATGATTTAAGTGAGCCAAAAATTGAGAACATTCAAGTGAAAAAACCATTATAATAATGTAGTGCCTAAGGGTTTGTTTAAAAGGAAGTGTGGTTTCGTGTGTCCTTCCAATGGAGTATGTCTATTTATCTTACTCTACTCCAAGCATTTCCCAGTCCACTTGGCTTTATTAAGAGTTCAAAAACATGAGAATCTTTTGAAACTAAAAACTTAATGTCTCCCTACAGATCTCTCCTTTTGGTGGTGTAAGGTTCATCATAGATCTCCAAAGCAGAAGTATGTTGACACAAAGTTAGGAAGCTGGATCCAGCTCTTTAGAGAAAAACTCAACCTTTTATGTTTGTTGAGTTGTTCTACACTGATTTGTATTTGTGACAATTACCTAGGTTATGGACATTTGTGGGCTTAAGCAAGTCTTTTCCTTTTCAGTATTTCTGATTTCTCACCCATGTATTAATGATAATGTTAAAGCAACAAAACAAAACAAAACAAAACAGAAAAAACCTTCTTCTGGGGAGTACACCATGGATTAGCCTTTCTTTGAATTTATAATTAAATATTTTTTATTGTGTTATGTTAGTCACCATACAGTACATCATTAGTTTTTGATGTAGTGTTCCAGGACTCATTGTTTGCGTATAATACCCAGTGCTCCACGCAATCCATGCCTTCCTTAATACCCATCACCAGGCTCACCCATCCCACTACCCACTACCCATCCCACTACCCCCCCTTNCAATTACCTAGGTTATGGACATTTGTGGGCTTAAGCAAGTCTTTTCCTTTTCAGTATTTCTGTTTTCTCACCCATGTATTAATGATAATGTTAAAGCAACAAAACAAAACAAAACAGAAAAAACCTTCTTCTGGGGAGTACACCATGGATTAGCCTTTCTTTGAATTTATAATTAAATATTTTTTATTGTGTTATGTTAGTCACCATACAGTACATCATTAGTTTTTGATGTAGTGTTCCAGGACTCATTGTTTGCGTATAATACCCAGTGCTCCACGCAATCCATGCCTTCCTTAATACCCATCACCAGGCTCACCCATCCCACTACCCACTACCCATCCCACTACGCCCCCTTCTAAAACCCTTAGTTTGTTTCCTGGAGTCCATAGTCTCTCATGATTCTCTCCCAGAAACTTATTTCAAGACATGTCTCCAAAGGCAAGGGAAACAAAAGCAAAAATGAACTTTTGGGACTTCATCAAGATAAAAAGCTTCTGCACAGCAAAAGGAAACAGTCAACGAAACAAAGAGGCAACCCACAGAATGGGAGAAGATATTTGCAAATGACACTACAGACAAAGGGCTGATATCCAAGATCTATAAAGAACTTCTCAAACTCACCACCCCAAAAACAGATAGTCAAGTCAAAAAATGGGCAGAAGACATGAGCAGACACTTCTCCAAAGAAGACATATAAATGGCCAACAGATACGTGAAAAAATGTTCATCATCATTAGCCATCAGGGAAATTCAAATCAAAACCTCATTGAGATACCACCTTACACCAGTTAGAATGGCAAAAATCGACAAGGTAATTAAATGTTAAATAAGATGAGGCTATCAAGAAATGATAGGAAGGTAAAATGTCTATAAGTAGAAATATAAGGAAAAAATCTTCCATGGTTTCAAGAACACCCAGGCAGAATTATTCATGCATCTACTACTGGAAAAGCTAAATGGATCTGTGGCTTTTTCCCCACATGGTAACTGTTCCAAAATGTCTGGTATAGTCTGTATGTATTAGGATACTGTCAATCACATACCCATCAAACTGGTTTAAACAGCATGGAAAGTCATTGACTCATGCAACTAGACATCAAGGCCTCACTGCGCTTCCCCCGGAGGAGCCGGAGGTATCTCATTGCCGGGCTCTGCCGAACACAAGCTTCATCCTAAAGACAGTTTTCCTCATAACTGCAAGACAGTTGCCAGCTGCAATCAGGGTCACAAGTTTTCCTTCCACTTCCAGTGTAAAGGAGACTGGCTTTCTGAAAGGCCCCTGAGGACAAGGAAGCTTTTTTCTTGGAAGTCTCTAGCAGAAGCTCTTTGAGCCCCAACAGTCGGATTTGGGTCACATGCCCACCCCAGAATCAATCACAGGAGGACGTTATGGGATAAACTTTTGACCTCTCAGGCCACTGAGGGACACAGGCTGTGTCAGAAAGGGATGGAGACCTAAAATGTATCACCGTTCTATTGGAAAGGGAGAAAGGACAGCGAATGCTGAAGGCCACCAGTAACGTCCACCCCAGAGCTCCTGAGAGGGCACGGCTATAAAAAACCACCATCACTATTAATATACAGTAAGAAGCTACCAAATGGGTCAGATAAAATATCTGTTTATAAGAAGTCCTGCCTCTGGTTCCCTGGGACCCCCATGGCTGACAGCAGGCCTGGCAGGCTGTTTCTGGTCCAGGGGGCTGGAGGGAAATGCGCAGACCAGCAGGAAGGCTGGGGATGAGAGCGTAAGGCTAAGATCTCTTCACTTCTCCCAGAGGGGAGAGAGCATGGTTACAAGTTGTCTGCACATGGGGAACTTAACAGAGCGATGATTCTGTGCCTGGCTGCTCTGCTCTCAAGTATCATGAGATACTTGAGCTTTCACACCATGAGGGCACGTGATGATCCTTCCAGGTGCTTGAGACTTAGAATCGTAAAGAAAATGAGATGGCTGGCAGCCAGCAGCCTGGACCAGAAACGCTCACTTTCCAGATAAAATCACAATGTGAGGTACTAGGGGTTAGAATTTCAATTATCTTTTTGGGGCACACAATTTTCAACCTTTAACGGGTTGTCACATGAAAGTAAAAATGGTACAGATTAGACAGTCCTGAAATTTAGCTTTGTTCCCACATGGCATAGACAGACTCAAAAATTCCCACTCACCCCAGGAGGGGTGGTAAAAGTTCACTGAAAGTCCCCAAGTGAGGCCAAAGCGGCTCTGGATTTGGGAGTTGGAGAACCAAACATCTGAGGTGGGACCCAGTAGGGAAGAAGAGTCAGACCTCAGGTGGGAGGCACAGCACCCTTGAGGCAGCTGAGTCACCAGGAGAAATTCCTGGGTCCAGATGAGCTGAGACAATAGACCATAAATTAGGAAGTATACCAGCTGTGGCTTTCAGCAGCAGATGCCAACACAACAGTCAGTCTAGGGAACTGCTGGGATCAGCCACTCCAGAAAGGACCAGCAAAGATCCAGGCAGCACAGCATAGGTCCTAGAACCGTCCCTCTTCTCAACTACATAGAGCTATAAGTCCTCACTCAGAGGGGGAGGAAATGGGGCTCTGAAGGACTAAGCATTTTTGTGAGTCATCCAAGCTGAAATGAAGTTACCTCAAGAGACAGATAGGTTGAAGACTACTGGATTGAACTAATTGTCCACACCATCCCTCTTCACACCTTCCTCCCATACACGGGCGCATGCATACACACGCATGCACTGCTACCCAGAAGAAAGGGGGCTGGTGAGGAACATCAGGCCAGTTACAGAGAAATCAAGAAGACACATTTTCTCTACATCCCTTAATGGTAAGTGAACCCAATATACATGCTCCATTTTGTAATGACCAGGTCATTCTAAAGATCTAAAAGATCTTAATGCATACTGATAGTGATTTTAAGTTTGTCTCCAATTTAAGTTTGCTGTGAATGCATCTGTCTCCAGGCAGGTGTAAATAAACAGGCCTTTGCTAGGTGTATGAAAGCCTGATGGACTTGGGTCCGTGTGCACCCAAGGGCTAGTGAAAGAACTTTATGCACACTCTACTCCACAGTCGTGAATGGCAGAGAGAGTGGCTACTTGACAGAGGACTCAGGAGATCCATGAGATCCTTAATTTATTATCCACAGACACATGATCTCACGACAATAATAACAGCCTTCAACAATAACCACCTTTTCCGTTACTGTTGTGATGTGAGGAGACAGTGTGTGAAATTTCTGAGTTTAGTTGATTCACATGACGTATTATTGGGAAGTTTCTGGAAGCATAATAGCAAGCATTTTCTCAGGCAGAGTAGCCCAGGGTACAAATGGGCTACACATCACAGAACATGTATTCCGTATCTCAGGTCTCATCCGTGGCAACTGCTAGAATTGCAGCTCTATTTAAATCAAGAATACTGGACACTTCCTCTTTCTCCTGGCTCCTGAGGCCACCCGGCTGCAGGTGACTCTGGAAGTCGTGCTGCTTGAGTACCCCAGCATCCTGGGGGACCCCATGTGCCCCTAACATCGCTGCAGCTGCTTCCTCAGCCACTTGCCCTGGGCATCAGCTCGGAGGCTCCTCCAGGAAAGCAAATGCGTCGTGTCTTAGAGACTGTTCTTTCCTCCCAGACTATCCATGACATACTCTGTCACTTTTCTTAACCCGATATATTATAATTATGTGTATATTTGTTTTCCTCCAGAGCTAGAGAGTGAGTTCCTCAGGGGCAGGGACTGTGCCTTCCTCTCCTTATTTGAACTGCTATGTCTGGTATGTACTATGTGGTCAATAAGCAAAGGAAAGAATAAACAAAGGAAGAAGAGTTTGGGTGACATTTGGTTCTGGTCCTGCTCTGATTTGGGCCAAGGAGGGGCAAGAGGAGCGAGAGAAGAGCTCAAGTCTTCCATGGAAATCCTCAGGCTTTCTCTTCTGCAACTTGCCAGTCTTGCCTAGAACTCCCAGGAAAAGGTTTGGTGCCTTGACTTTTGAATTTTCACTGTGGTGGAATAAATTGCCCTTCTTTAAGAGGCAATGAGAAAATTCCAGAAATTTGAGGCAGTCTGGAGACCACACAAAGGGATTTTCAGTTCTGGGGGTCAGGGCTACTTTATATGCCCACTGGAAGTTCAAGAGTTTTGTGGACACTCCTGCAGTTGAGGGGAGTCCGAGAGGTGTCTCTCCTACAGCTACTTGAATCCCAACAGGGCAAGTTGTTTTCAGGCCACCTTAGGGAGGTCGTTCAAGCTTTCTGAGTCTTATCTTACCTTTAAGTTGGGAGCAATGACACTTACTGTCTTGTATTTAGAACTAAAAATAACATATGCATAAGGTGCCTGGCAGTGTTTGGCATACATAAATTGGTGTTTAGTCCATACTACTATTATCGTATTTAATATTCCTACTTCACATCCTGCAAATTTCTCATCTCTTTTCCTCTTTGGTTAGTTTATATGGAACAGATGACAGAGCTTCTAATTTTCTGTGACTTCTAATTTGAGTGACAGTAAAGTACAGTAAATTTTATTTGGATTCTTAGAAGGCTTAGTGATTCAGATTAATTCTATAGAATGAAAACAAGTATCTCTTTCATTTTGTGCATATAAAGAAGTCTTATATTTAAAAACTTTAAATTTAAACCATTTAAGCCATTTGGATATAAAATGGAGGAGATTCCTCCCCTGCCCACCTGCCTGGATACAAAGTACAAAAGAAATAGAGAAAAATACCAGGAGACACTAATACCAAACTTTACAACGTAAGATTCTGGTTTCAGAAAACGGACCGGAAAGATAATCAGTATAATTATAAGTAACCTGGCCTGATTTTATTTATGACGCTTGACATATCACTCCTATTTGCCAAACACAGGATTTCCTGACAACTGAAACTCAAACTCTTTTTATGGAATGTGATCATGCCCAGCAAAGCGGTTACCCTGTGGAAGTTATATGTCTTTTCAGCACTGACATTTTTGCCTGCCAGCAGTCTGGGTTGGAAATGAAACCTACAGCTACTGACCATCAGACAGCCTCCTGGGCTTCCCCTAGCTTACTGATATTTTCCTCCATAGAACAGTAGATGATATGTTTAAATACAATTTTTAAAAAATATAATAGCACTTGGCAGACAAGGTCTTATTTTTAGTATCACTACTGCTGTTGTACCTAAGAACAGATTCATGGTCATGGAGCCTGTGATGATTGATCTTGTGTCCACTTGGCTAGGCCACGGGATCCAGATATTTGGTCAAACACAGGTCTGGATGTGGATGTGAGAGTGTTTTCTAGATGAGATTAACATTTAAGTGGAGAGACTTTGAGTAAAGCAGCTTACCCTCCATGAGGTAGGTGGCCTTGTCCAATCAGTTGGAGCCTGAAAGAGAGAAAATGGAGACATTCCCCCACCCCCACCCCCCAAAAAGGGGGTATTCTGCCAGCAGATTGCCTTCCAACTGGAGGAGTAACATCAGTTCTTCCTGGGTCTCCAGCTTGATGGTTTTGAACTTGCCAGCCTCCATAATCACATAAGCCAATTCCTCAAAATAAATCACATATATTCATTTATTTTATGATAAAATCAATCATATATATTTAAGCCAAGCCCTCCTCGAGGACCCACCAGCAAGCCCTGAGCTGGAGGCCTGGCCAGTGGCTGCTCCTTTGTGGCACTCTGCCTCTTTAGGTGATGAAAGAGATATCCATCACACTGGCACTGGGCCTTCTCACCCAGTGCCTTGGGTCTTAGAAGAACTGAGTCTTGTCTGGCCAGAAAAGGCATATGCAATCCATCAGGCTGGTAGGACATCTGTTTCTTGGTCTTATCTTGAGAGAGTTTCTGAAGGCAGATCTGATTCATCCCAAAGTCACACTAGAAACTCAGAATCTTTGGGGACCCTAGCAAAGGACCCATATAAGACTTGAAAGGAGACTTCCCTGGAGGTCTCCAGAGAGGGAGAACTTCAGACACTTTCTTAGAACTAACTCTGGTTCTGGAGTTGCATTCTTACAACTAGCACATTTTGACTGCTGAGGTTTGAAGGCAGAATTGTGCCTGACTCTGGAATTTGTTCTAGTATTATGCTACCTTAATCCAAAAGTGAGTTACTATCCTGACAACTCTCAGTATCAGCAAACTGCAGTACCATCCTTGTACTTGAGCAAAGAGACCGCTAAACTGGGTCCCCTACTTTGGAGAGCCCCATTTTGGCTATGCTCCTCTGGCCCTACCTGTCTGGATTTCTTCTTCTTCCCTCCTCTTCTTAAATGCAAAGTGGGTACTCTAGATCTGGGAACCCCACGTTCAAGGTCTCTGTTTATAGTCTGTATAGCCCATATACATCTGCCTCTCAAAGACACATTCTATCCAAGTCTGAGAGGTGGCCATGGGGCGACTATTTATGGGTAACGTGGGTTGAATTTGTAGGTGTAGGCTAGTGTGAGACAACACAGGATTAAATGGATCTGGGATTGAAAGGAGAAGGGTCTCAGACTGGGCCAGGGTTAGCTTTCCCTGCATGTCTATATTTTAGAGTGGAATTCTAAGGGATCTAGAATCCTAATTTTGCACATTGTTTTCCAGGTAGTTATGAAAATATTTTTTATTAAGATTGGAAGATAAAACATATTTATTTAACCATTTTTAGCTTTGTTTTTAACTTTTAAATATTTACACGTGGAGTATTCATTTGTACTCTTGACCATCTATGTCAATCATTACAGCAGTGAAGGAATTTGTGACTCAAATAAGATTCAGACTAGCTGACCACCAAGTCCCCTGCCAACTCTGATTCTACATGTAGTAGTTAGAGGCAAAAGAATGTGGTCAGACTTTCTCTAGAGAGCTCAAGAAAAACAAAGAGGAACAACCTCAAGCCACTAAGGCAAGGATGGTTTGACTTAAGTCCAAGTTTCCTTTGGTTGAAACTTCTATTGGACACTGCTTTTCTTCAAAGCTTATGACCACTAAAGCCTGAGAGCCATATCATATCATGCCAGATGTGGTTTGTAAATGAGGTCTGACAGCTCTCACCAACCTTGCTTGGTTTCCAGCCCAATAATTTATTTGATAAACATGGAAGTATCTTGAGATTTAAATTCACAGACCCTATTGAGGTTTGTTTATCTTTGGGGTATGCATATAAAAGAAAACCAGAGTGAGCCATGATATGATAGGGAGATATTTTCTAAAGGATAAACAACATCATGGTTGAGAAAATAAGGGGTTTGTTTCCTGAAAGGAAGTAGAGTATATCTGTAGAGAATGTACTAATTATATTTCTAGGACACCCACTTTGGTTTTCTGGACATTCTATGCAGCTTCTCAAAATTCCCTATTATATAAATTTTCTAGAAAAGAAAAAAGAAAAAAAACCTAGATTTTGAAATGAAGCTCTCCTGTACTCAGTGACTCCAGGTGGAAAGCAGTTTACTGAGATATCTCAGGCTATGTTGTGCATTAAAGATGTGACAGTCCTCCCACATCAGGGGATTAGACGTGAATGAAATTAAGTGACCTTGAATTCAGATGGGTTATCTACCCTATTTTGTTTTTGCTTTTGCTTTCATCTTTCTTTTTCTTTCTTTTTTTTTTATAGATTCTCATACGGAAAAATTTGTTAGAATTCTGTATCTCTGAAGTTAAAAAGATTTATCATCGTGAACTAGAATGTACCTGACACTGGGAAGAGACATTGAAAAGGAAAAGCAACAAGATCTGCGAAATAAAACTAACTTTGGAGACAAGAAGCAGCTAGTATGGTAACCAGAATTCAAGGTATATAGGAATTATTATGGCACAACATGCAGCTAATACCAGAATTTCCTCAGGATTCTGCCAGCCTGGACTGGTCTCCATTGACTGTGGAGAATGATACAAGAGAGCTGCCCTTTGGAACCTCACTACTGGGTCCCCCTGTAGCGCTAGCAAGACTCCAGCAAGCAAGTGCCTTACTGCTAAGAGAAGTTTGATCTTATAAGATCCATCTTCAATAGTGACAGTGTCTGATATTGAGGAAATATGACAACTGTGATCTAATCAGACTCTTAGAGAGTGGAAGCAGGACTAATCCACTTGGGGTGAAGTCACTTCACAGAGTTCTTGGAGATTGGAGGTGAATTAAGAAGGAGATTTGCAAGTGAATCTCAGTGGGAGAACTGGACTCAGTACTAACTAACCCTTATGGGGGAGACGATAAATTAAGCAACAACAACAAAAATCTATGTAGTCATATTTCATGAACGTACAGGCATACCTCATTTTATCGTGCTTTGCTTTCTTGTGCTTTGTAGAGAGAACATTTTACACAAATTGAAGGTTTGTGGCGACCCTGCATCAAGCCAGCCTATTGGTGCCATTTTCCCTACAGCATTTGCTCACTTTGTGTCTCTGTGTCACATTTTGGTACTTCTCACAATATTTCAGACTTTGACATTATTACAATATTTGTTATGGTGATTACTGTGAGAAGTGATTACAGCTTCCTGAAAGCTCAATTGATAGTTCGCATTTTTTAGCAATACAATATCTTTAAATTAAGGTCTGTACACTTTTTTTTTACAAATGATGCTTTAAATAAAATGAGACATTTAATAGACCACAGTGTAGTGTAAACAAACTTTTATATGTACCGGGAAACTAAAAAATTCATTTGACTCGCTTTGTCACAATATTTGCTTTATTGCGGTGGTCTGGAACAAGAACAGTATCTCCACAGTATGCCTGTACTTGAACTAAGTTTAGGAAGTAGATTGCATCATTTATTCAACATATAGACTCCCAGAGGATCTCACTCCTCTTGTCTCAAAGGCGAGCCTAGTCTATTTGCAAGACCAATAAATTTCTCTCTAACACTTTACTGAATAAAAACAAAACCACACATGAAATTAATTTTTTATTTCTTTTTAAGCAAGACCGGCTTCCCAAAACCCATTTCTGACTCAGCTTTTATTTAACAGAAATCACAACATTTTACCAAAGGCTTTCATGCAAGAGATCAATCTCGGACATAAACAGTATTATATAAAATATGAGAAAAATTTTATTACTGATAAAAATAAGATGTCATAGTGCATCAAAGAAGAAATAAAGGCCTAATGGTCCACAGAATTTAGTTTGTCATGTACTTATTAACTTAAACAATCTATCACCAGCCTATCCTCTCCCCCGGCATGGACACACTACTAGTAAAGTGTACAAAATTCACTATCCTTTCTACTCACTCTGAATCCATCTGTACAACTCAGTCAGCTAAGCACTGTTATTATTCGTGTGTCTAGAAATCTGAGAAGACAAGGTCCCCAGCGATATTCTGAGACTATTTTTATATGCTGGGCTACCTCCACCTAGGGTAACCATGGTCCTACATATAATTGGCTATGAGAAAAAACTTGGAAAGTTACAATATATATGCCAGAAGTTCTGGGAAAAGAACTGTGGTCAAGATACCCAAATTGCTCTTTAGCCTAATTTGAAGAGTAAAGAATTTAAAGGTGGGAATTGTAAAGAGTGTAAATGTGAAGTCCTCAGAAAGTGAACTTTCTAATGGTTGCTTCTATGACTAAAAACTGATGAAGAACAGAAGGTATGCCAATTTTAAATAAAAAAGGAATAATAAGCCGGTATCCGACACTTTCTATGTGTTGGGCATTGTATTTAGTTTGTAAGTATATATATACTTAAATATAAAAATGTGCCTATGCGTGTATGTACAAACATACTACATATGTATGTACACACATACATATGTGTGTAGTATGCGGTTCCTACTGGTATTCCCTGTATGAGTGGTAAAACCAGCCTGTGCCCTCAACCCATAAACAACTCTTGGGCTTTGCCATTTTGCATATGGCCCCAGGAAGAAAAGTCCCCATCCTCCCCTTTATACTTATAAGATAATTGGTCTCTTATCTTGTGTGCAAAAAATGCTAAATGAACGGCTTGTCTTTTACAAAAAATGACATGAAACATAACCATATAATACTTAGAGTCATGTGTTCCAATATGAATATCTGTTTTATAATGTTATTCTAAGGACTGCTCTCACATGTTTTAAGTTATTTTCCAAAACGTTTAGTCATTCATTTGCACTCTTCATGGTTTTGCCTACTATATATTAACAGGATCATTATTTTTTTCTTTGAAGCAACTCATTGTTTAATATCTAAATTCACAAAACCAAATTTTGTATCACTACTATAAAATAAATAGAAGGAAGCCATGAAAAGAAATACACAGAAAATTCTATGGCCTACTCCGTTCTAAGTTAAATATTGCTTCTAAAGAAAGTTGCGGCCCCAAACCTACTCTCCCTTTATTAAAAAAAAGGCAGGTCGGGAAGTGTCAGTGAAGTGGGGGGAAGGCCCTGACGCGTACCCTTGACTGAATCAGAAAGACAGAAAGGGAATTGAGAAGGACCTCACTTCGTGACTGATGGCTGTCTCGAGACACACGAGTAACCCATCCAGTCCTCTCTCCCCCTGTCCAGAGCAAGTCCTTTACCTGTTGGAAATCACTGATGTGAGCCTTTTACTTATTAACTTGGAGACTCAGTGATTTAGGCTATAAACTCATCACATATTACTGCAGTTAGACTTGGCTAGGTACCAATCCTTGCATTAGGTTTTTCAAAGGGCAAAACAGGTTTACAGATGAGCTGGTTGGGGCGTTTTTCAGGCAATGGTAGAAGAGGCACGTGCACTCTAATTTGAAAGGTGGTGAAGCAGAGGCCTGCTCTAAAAGCCCCAGGCACTCTTTTTTGCCCACATAAATGCTGCTTCTGGTTTAAGGACAGGATTCTTGAGCTTTGTGTGCCTACGAATCCTCTGAGGAGTTTGTTACAATGTGAATTCCCAACTTCACCCCCACGAGTTGGCTTGGGAAGCTCTGGAGTGAGACAGCCCATGATTCTGACTCAGGAGAAGGGAAAAGAAGGTTCCAGTTTGGGAGCTGGTGGCAGGAGGGAGTCAGATGGTGGCGGTGGAGCAGGTGTTCTGAGAGTAGGACAAGGAGATGCCTCAGGGGAAGAAACAGCAACTCAGGGGTGGAATCCTACACAAATAAGTGCATCAAGCCAGATGGGTTTGAAGACTCGGTGTCTCCTTTCAAAAAGCTCTCAGTTTGATGAGTGATAGTTACGTATATAAGTTACGTATATAAGTAGCACAAGAAATGTGATAAGGCTATTGGAGAAGCATCAGAAGATTTCTCCTGCTGGAGTGAGGAGTGAGGCCCCAAAGAAATGTCTCCATGGACTCGTGTCTAATGTAAACCAACCTGTAAAGCTTCCAGAACTTAAAATGTTCAGGACAAAGTAATAGTTGACATTCTACTGAGCTCTAAAGGGAAACACAGATTGATGTTGGAAGAAAAGCGTTGCTGTTTAGTGAGAAGATTATCACATTATGCTGAAATATTTGTACTTCCTAGAAGTTTACCATAAATTGCCATGAATAGCAGCAGCTCTCTGGTACTTTATTTGAGCCTCACATCCTTCCTGAGAGGCAGGTGGTGTAATTCAAGTTTTCCAGAGAAGGAAACTGAGATTCAGAGAGGTTAAGTAACTTGTCCAAAGCTACATGGCTGCCTCGCTTTATAATTACTCTGAGAAAATGTTTTCCTAGTGATTAATTTGTATTTAGGTAGCTGTTTGAATAGCTAGTTCTAGCTTTTTTTTTTTTTTTAGATTTTGTTTATTTATATGACAGAAAAAGAGAGAGATCACAAGTAGGCAGAGAGGCAGGCAGAGAGAGAGGAGGAAGCAGGCTCCCTGCTGAGCAGGGAGCCCAGTGCGGGCCTCCATCCCAGGACCCCGAGATCATGACCTGAGCTGAAGGCAGAGGCTTTAACCCACTGAGCCACCCAGGCACCCTATATTTTCATTTTTACCTTTTTCTAGTTTTGATGGAAGAACCATCACGGGGCGGGGAAAGCCGGCTTAGCTCTACTTCCCCCCATCTCTGTTATATGGATCAAGGGGGTGTGGTTCAACAATACCCTCCCGGGGGTGGATGCTCATTAACCCCAGAGAGGATTTAAAAAGCATCAAAGTTGATGAATAGCTCTCACAAACAAAAGGAGCAGACATTCCACTGCTGTAATGTTCTGTTTAGCAACAGTGTCTCCAAACTTTGGGCCCACCTCACTGTCTTCCGAAGCCAGTTACCCCCAAGCCCGACCCGTACAAAAATCCCCTCCCCTCCCACAAGTTCTCTGAGCAGCTGGTGTGCTGTTCTGGTCTGAGTCGCAGCTGCTTTGACCTCCTCACTCTTCCTGCAGCTCTCACATCTCCTCCTGGCCCATCCAAAGGCCAGGTCAATGTGCATCGTCATTCACTCACTCACATTTTCATTCATCTATGTGCCAGACCAGGTCAGATGATGGGGATATCACAATGAAGCCCATTCCTGTCCTTCGGGAGTTTAGACCCTAACAGGGAATATTAAATAAATAATAACAGCGGCACTGTAGGAACTGTGAAAGAGTGGGCTCTGAGAACACACACCAAAGGCACAGGTGGAGATGGAGGGGAGTTGAAGCTGGGACCCGAGCTATGAATGGTAAAAGTTAGCCAGACCAGAGGAAGGTGTGTAGGAGGAAAATGTTCCTTGCAGACAAGAGTGGCATGGGTAAGGTGCCTGTGAGGGAATGCATAATGTGCAATTTTAGCCACTGTCATGATTTCCAACACCGCCAATAAGCTGACAAGTTCCAAAAGCCCACTTCCAGCTCATATGTCCCTCATTGTGTTTATTTTTTTTTCCTCATTGTGTTTAAATGTCGAAAGATTCCATAGGAAGTTTTTCTTATACATGACTCTCTACACAGGAGTAGCCTTGGAATACTAGGTGGTTGTAGAGTGAGTTGAGAGGAACATCTGGACGTAAAGGTAAATGGCAAAGACTTTTATCCCATTTGCCCCAGTCACCATTGTTGAATGGGATTTCACAGCAGCCATATGTACCATGACAGATTTCATTTCCTGGACTGTCCATTCTCACCCTTTAACACCTCCTTCTGTCATAGAACTTATGATTGATCATAGACTTTGGAGTATGTCTGTTTATATTCTTTGATTCCCCTTCTGCTTCATATATGGTCCCATACATAGAAGCAGGTCAATCTCCTCCTTGGTTTTCAACCTCTGCTTACTCTTCACCAAGTTTTCATCTTATCTTCTGATCTTGGTATATTCAGACCTTCCTTATTTTGGCAAGTTCTCAGGTACTTCCCATTTCATTTAGGGATCATGAAGCTATCTTTTCCTAATATGTTTTAGCTTTTAGAGAAAACGTAAGTATGGGTGAAATCTTCTGTCAATCACCCTTGCCTTACTCGAGGCCGTGGATCAGAAAGATGTGTTGGGTCAGAACTCCTAATTGTCTTATCATTTTGGCTAATGGGTCTTTATTTTTAAAGAAAATAGCATTGTTATCATGAAAAACTAGTATCATTTGCAACAAGTTGAACATCTAAAAATACAGTGAAAGCAAGGCAATGTTATTAACGTCAGCTACATTAAAAACTGTGAGCTACAGTTCTCTTATGTGTCACAATGGGAGACTGCAACTGTTAGAGAATCAGGAAAGATAATTTAGCATGTAAATCCAACTTTCTCCTTGCCATGATGAGATATCATTTTTTGCATCATTGTTTGTCCTTGGTGACCCCAAACCAGATTCTCACTTGGTTGTGCATGCCACCTTTTGGGCAACACTAGTCTGGGCCATGTCCTCACAGCTGAGCTGCAAGTGGGTGTGTTTGAAGCAAACTTATGTTCACTTTAGGCTGCCACATGATGGGAGCCTAATTAGGCTCTCCCTCTGAGAAAAGTATGGAACATTTTTAAAAAAAATTTTATGGTTTCATAAATAGATAATCTAAAAATAATACGGGAAAACACGGCAACGTTATGAATGTCAACTACAGAAGCAGAGTTGCCATACGATGTTATATTAGTTTCAGGTGCACGACACAGTGATTTCTATGTTACATTATGATCATCATGATAAGTGTGGTCACCATCTGTCACCATACGTCATCACCATACTCTTGTCTAGATTTCCTATGATGTACTTTTCATCTCTGTGAATTGTTTATTTTATAACTGGAATTTGGTACCTCCTGATCCCCTTCACTTATTTTGCCCATCCCCCCACCCTCTGCCCTCTGGCAACCACCAGTTTGTTCTCTGTATTTATGAATCTGTTTCTGTTTAAAATATGGAACATTTGGAACAAAATACACAGAGTAAAAAGCAGCCCCTTTAGTGGATGCAAAGTAGAACAGGCCTGTGTGGGTTGCCAGAGACAGACCTGGTTTAGGGACCCCTTTTATTAGCAACTTGTCCCACTTTGGATGATAAATTGTACATCTACCCTAATTAAGTAGCTTAATTTCACCATGGGCTTCAGAACACATTACTTCTTTATTCAGCTCAAAAGCTGGTGGCAAATAAGAGAAAGTCTAAACAAGGTTAGGCCCTCAAATATGCTTTATAGTTTTTCCAATTGCTTTGTAGTTATTAGCCATTTCTGTCCCCTTTCCACCTTCCTTGCCTTTAGTTCTTTTTTCCACATCTTTGCATAATTTCCAACTTTGTGTACCATTCTATGCTTCAGACTTTCAATCAAAATATTTACATTCTGGTAGAAGGGAAAACATCATAGAAACACAAAGCCTGATAAGTTGGCTTGTGCCTTACATCATTAATTTTTTCCCTCTCACTTAATTATTTTACATTGGCTAAAAGTAAACTGAAGACCAAAAGGAAAGGAAACCCAAACATATTGAAAATGCCACTTCCTTTTCTTCCTTTCAAAAATTTTTGAGCTGCCCAAACACCAAAGAAAGTATTGTTCACTTTTTAAATACTTGAATGGAAACTTTCCATTCAGCAGGGGTTCTTTCCCTCAAATCTGCTAGAATTCACTGTTACAAGCTAAAGCACTCTGCTAGGTTTAAGGGGATTGAAGACGGTGTCTCCTTTCAAAAAGCTCTCAGTTTGATGAGTGATAGTTACGTATATAAGTAGCACAAGAAATGTGATAAGGCTATTGGAGAAGCAGCCTGTCAGTCTTTGTAATATCTTCCTGGCAAAATCTCCTTTTCAGTGTCCCATTATTTCATCCTGGACTATGGCTGTGAAGCAGGCCCAATTGTTCTCCCTCTCTCTAGGCTTTTGGACCAAGATTTAAAAATAAACAGTAAATGTAAAAAAAATTAATTTGTCTGACTCCAAGCTCTAGTCTTTGACTTTCTCTCCAGAAAGTCAAAGGCAAGTGGTATTTGATGGAGCCCATCTGAATCCTTCCCACAGGAGCCTATCTCCACGAAGTTGCCTCAAACAGTGCAGGTGAAACCAGGCAAGAAACAACTGTCCCAGGATGACCCACCCTAAGTGAATTCGTATTATAAGCCTGGAGGCCTCAGAGAGTCAAAGAGGCCAACTGAGAATGTCCTAATGAGGTCGTTATTCCTCCTTCCTTCATTGGTCCTTTTCAACGTTCAGCAGCTACATTATTTTTTTTTCCAATACTTTTTTAAAATTTAAATTCACTTAGTTAACATACAGTGTATTATTAGTTAGACTTCAGTGATTCATAAGTCTTGTTTAATACCTAGTGCTCATTACATCACATGCCTTCCTTAACGCCTGTCACCCATTTACCCCATCCCCCACCCACCTCCCCTCCAGCAACCCGCAGTTTGTTTCCTATGGTTAAGAGTCTCATGGTTTGTCTCCCTCTCTGATTTCATCTTGTTTTATTTTTCCCTCTCTTCCCCTATATTCCTCTGTTTTGTTTCTTGAATTCCCATACGAGTGAAATCATATAATTGTCTTTCTCGTATTGACTTTATTTCGCTTAGCATAATATCCTCTAATTCCATCCACATCATTGCAAATGGCAAGATTTCATCTTTTTGGGTGGCTGAGTAATATTCCATTGTGTGTGTGTGTGTGTGTGTGTGTGTGTGTGTACACACACATACACTTACCTATCTCACATCTTCTTTATCCATTCATTTGTCTACAGACATCTGTCCATAGTTTGGCTATTGTGGACATTGTAAGCAGTTACATTATGGATTATGAAAAAAATTAGTTCCCTGGTCCTTCCATTGGATCACTGATAAAATTTGGGTTTCATTAGACCACCAAGACACCATGTGTTTATGCTGTCCTCTCCCATTTCCCTTCCAGATCACTGTTGCTACAAAGTATTAGCTTTTGTGTTTGCTGTAATTTTTCATAAAGACAGAATCCATGTATACTATTCTTCCCTACAAGGAAACCGTCTCAAGTTCCGTTCATACCAACTGAAAACAAATAGTGATCACAGAGATGCCCAGGAAGCACAGATGAGATTCTAAATGACCGGGAACATTTTTGAAGAGAATATAGTGTTTACAATAAGCCTACCTGGCCTTAAACACATTAGTAACCTTGGAAATGGACTTGGACATAAAAGACAGCAAGGAGGCCTTGGTATCTCATTTGAGTACTGGAATTCTGGTTCTGAGACTTTGCAGGGACACTGCTGGTAGCAGGGGAGAAGGAAGAGTGGAGAGTGCTAAAAGAATATTCCAAGTGTCTCACCTTGGGGCATTGTTCTGAATACAAAAACCAAAAGCAGAAAATCACTAGCCTACTTAGGATGAAGGTCACAAAAATAAACACTAGCAGGCATCATTATTTTTTCTCTCTCCCAGACTTGATCCCAATGACATGGTCCAATGTGCTTAGTTAGAGGGAGCAAAAGATACTTGTTTAATAATTCTGCTGCATACTGAAGGTCTAGAATGTAGGCCTAACGTTATACTACTCAGAGGAAACTGAGAAACAGAATTATAGAGTCTGAAAGGCAGAAGGACTTTAAAGATTGTCAGTGTTTCTCAGCGTGTGTGTGCGCATGTGCATGCACGTGTGTCCGAGTGTGTGGAGACCTCCTGTATCACAATCAGCAGGCTGCAGGTAAAGGAAGAAAATTCCTGAGCAACCGAATCAGAATCTGAAACTGCAAGTCAGAAAACCTACATTTTAAAGATTTTATGTATGTAGATAGGTAGGTAGGTAGGTAGGTAGATAGGTAGGTAGGTAGGTAGGTATTTAGAGAGTGTGAGTGGGGGAGGGGCAAAGGGAGAGGGAGAAGGAGAATCTCAGACTCCACAGTCAGGGCGGAGCCTGATGGAGGGGTGGGGGTGGGAAGTTATCTCATGACCCTGAGCCCAAATCAAGAGTCAGAGGCTTAATGTACTGAGCTACCTAGGCGTTCCCAAGAAAACCTACATTTTAAATAAGGAGCCCAGCTAATTCTTGCATACATTAAACTTTGAGACACGCCAGCCTAACCCACCCTTTATTTACTGATGACCCAGTTTCGGTCACTTCTCCAACAAGGTTAGCTGGTGGCCAAATACAGGTGAGAACAGAGTGCTCCTGACCCCAGTCCAATACATTTTCTTTACGATTTGATGAGGAAATGTGAACTTTCGTATGGTAATGACTACATCCTGTTTGCAAAGCTTCCAGTTCTGTAGGTACTTTGATTTCATGAACAAGGTGCTAAAGGGTATACATTCTTTCAAGAAGCTTTAACTTGCAAGACCAGTTGCTCCAATCCACCTGAGAAATATCCTGATGACTCAAGATGAGACACCCTCGGGCCTCGGGTTGAGTCTCTTCACGCAGCCGGGGTCATGTTTGGCTCCACTCTGTTCCATGGTAACCACAAAGTGCAGTTGCTCTTACAGATTCTCCTGTGTGATAGCAAAGATGTTTTTCCTGGGGGTTTTATGGGGCATGTACTTGAGACTTTTGCCCAGTCTGGCAGCTCCTTGAAATCTCCTACATGTTTTCTTGTAGAACCAGCTTGGTGAAGAAGCAGCTGTCTGCTCCTACACAGATTGAATACGTTTTCCAACCTCATCTTCCAGTTATTTATTTAGTTTCTCATTTATTTTTATATGATCCACTGGCCAACTTAGTAAACTTTACTTTGGACAAAGAGTTCTATTGTCATAAATGACGCTTTCGTAAAATGTTGTTTTAAAGAATTGAAATGGATTTCTGCATTTGGGGGATTTTTCGGGTGCATTGCTGGGTCACTGCTATGGAGTGAATTTTGTCCCCGTCCCTCCCTCCCAAATGCATATGTTGAAGCTTTAACCTCCAATCTGACTATACTTGGAGATGAGTCTTTTAGAGGTAATTGAGGTCATACTGGAGAAGTCCTGATCTGGTAGGGTTGGTGACCTTATAAGAAGAGAGGATTCTGGAACGCCTGGGTGGCTCAGTCAGTTAAGTGTCTGCCTTCAGCTCAGGGTCATGATCCCAGGGTCCTAGGATGGAGTCCCGCATTGGGTTCCCTGCTCAGAGGGAAGTCTGCATCTCCCTCTGCCTGCTGCTCCTCCTGCTTGTGCTCATGCTCTCTCTCTCCCTGACCAAAAAAAAAAAAGAAAGAAAAAAGAAAAGAAAAGAAAAGAAGGAAAGAAAAAAGGATCGATCTAGAAAAGATCTAAAAAAGATTGCTGCTTAAAAAATAAAGAAAAGGAGAATTCCCCATCCCTTCCATGCACACACAGTGACACAGTGAGGACCGGCAACATGAGCACCCAGCCAGAAGGTGGGATGTCTGCAAGGCAAGAAGAGGGCTCTCTCAGGAAACAGGCCATCATGGCGCCCTGACATCAGACTTCCGGGCCTCCAGAGCCATTGAGGAATACGTTTCTGTTGTGTGCGCCACCCCGTCTGTGGTGGTGTGCTATGGCAGCTCCAGCAGACTAAGAGAGTCATGAAGAGAAGGCCCGGTTTCAGGAAGCACATGATCACACAGTAATCTGGCCCGGACAGACCCCTCCTGGGACACATATTTCCAGTCTCAGATTCTCTCTTTGCTTGGTGTGTTTGCCCTCTGTTTGGATAAGTTTCCATTTGTCTTGTTGGCTTCTAGCTCTGTCAGATAGCCGCAGGGCAGTGGGACCATGATACTTCTCCAGGGTGGTCAGCAAAGACACGCTGTTGTGAGTCCTGCCTCAGTGTATCATTTTTTCTTTTTAAGCCTTTTTAACAAAATTTTTAAGTGTACAAAAAAATTGTTAACTATAAGTACAGCGGGTCTCTAGAACTTACTTGTCTTGCATAACTAAAACTTGGTAACTTATTCTTATATATAAATATATATATTTTTAAGATATTATTTATTGACAGAGAGAGACACAGTGGCGAGAGAGGAAACACAAGCAGGGGGAGTAGGAGAGGAAGAAGCAGGCTTCCCACTGAGCAGGGAGCCCAATGCGGGGCTCGATCCCAGGATCCTGGAATCATGACCTGAGCCGAAGGCAGAGGCTTAATGACTGAGTCACCCAGGTGCCCCTCTTATACTTATATTTTAAGAATATCTAACCTCTTGTGTTTGTACACTCTCTGGGATTATGTCACGACTACTGTCCTTAAGCCTCTACAACTTATTAAGACAATGAGCTTAGTTTAAGGTTACTCTTACTTCAGATAAGTTATTTCATTGACTTTCTTTTCTTCCATCCTCAGCCCCATCAGAAAGCAGACATTCTGTACGACTGGTAGGCCTGCCAGACCATGTCCTAGAAATGAGGATGGGGATCCTTCTTTCTGGGACAAAGACCTGACATACAGTTATAAACTGGCATTAAGAAAGAGAATCTGTCTTAAGAAATGAGGGAGCTGGTGAGTACATAGCTTTCTGTGGAGAAAAGAGGAGGAAATCAGGTTTGTGAGGCTAGGAAGTGGCCCACTGCCAGACTACGGATAGGCTCTCAGGAATTACTGACATGCCACAAAACCACAGGCTTGCAGACGGCATTCTCATAAGGTCACCAAAGGCAAAGGAAAATATTTATTTTGCTATTTAGAGTTGTTTTCCTTTCTTTAAACTAAGTCTCCTTCAATTCCATAGCAGGAGATTTCTTCTGGCACTTCTGATTTATATGGATTTATTAGGGATTTTCTCAGGAAGCTGTGGCATCACACAAAGGCTCCTGACCATTTTACCAGGTGATTATTGTCACCTCTGCAATGCCATAGTCGACCAGTTAGCCAATCATTCATGGGTCTGTCATTACCTGATCTGTAAAGAGTAGTAATTTATTAATGTAGCTTCTCCTGGATTATAGCTATCAGTTCTTTCTGGAAATTATAGACCAAACCATTGCCTTTCTTGGGAAATGCAATTTAAATATACTGCTCAAAGATCAAATATATCACTGATGTGTATGAGCTAACGGCTTCAACAGAGATCTAAACCCCCATTGCCGAGTTGATTAGTGTTGGTAATAGAACTGTAAATGGGACCCTAAATAAAAAATGTGCTCATTACTATATTAGTCATGGGAATTACATAGAAGAATTGTCTAAGCCTGCTGGGTCTTTAAGAGCTTTTCAATTAGAGCAACAGTCCACGCAGGTTTTGTCTTCTTGATAGTGTTACTCATGGGAGATGCACTTATTGCTTACACACATGTCTTTACATATCCAGTTCTGAGCAGGAGTGAAAGTAGGTAGATGGATAGCATGTGAAGGGGGAGGATGGCCTCCTCTTTCTAAGCAGAAATAGCTAATGTCATTCATACAAAGCCCTCATGCCTGATTGCACAGACATCCAGTGCTATTGAGAAAATGAGAAAAGATCATCTATGGATGGAATATGTGGGTGGAATAGGCAGGCTCTGAGGTTTGCTTCATTCAAAGGTGTCTGTAGTGCTACGCTCTAAAAATACTTTGATCCACAATTTTGAACTCAGTCCCCAAAACCCAGGAAATGAATCAAATTTAGTTTGACCACAGCTTTTCCACTATGGCTATACGTTAACATTGCCAGGGGAACCTTTAAAATCCTCCATGCCCAGACAGTGCCTCAGAGCAATGAAATCAGGATTTCTGGGCTGGAGTCCAGGCACTAGTAATTTTTAATACTCCCCAGGTGACTCTAATGTGCAGCCAGGACTGAGACCTATCAAGTTAGGCATAAAATCAGGCAAAAAATTAAAAAAAAGATTAATCATAAAATACTCTTCCTATGAAGGAAATAAAGCAGTGTTTCAGTTAATTGCATTTAGCAAATTATCCCCAATTTTGCTGGCACTGTCTTTGGTCTGCAGGATTCATTTTTCTTTCAAAATTTAAGTAAGTCAATGTTTAAACCTTCTCTCCAGTTACTAACGTGTATTACTTTTCCTCTCTATGTCTTTTGTCTCAAGATGGAATGTGCTCTTCTAAGTGATTTTCCAGTCAACAATAACTGTCGTTTATTAAGTCCCTAATGTTTGTCTAGCCCTGTCTTATGCATCTTGTATACTTAATTTATTCCTCAGACAGAGCTATGCATTAGATATCATCATCCTCATTTTGTGTAAGGGAGAACTTGACTTCAGAAAGTTGGGTTGGTTGCCTAGCTTACACAGCAAAAAGGGACAGCAGACCAGGCCCCCTGAAGCTTGTGATTCTCTCTCCTGGCATCCTGCATCCTGGTGATAGCATGCTGTCCTGGAAAAGTTCTAGACTGAGGATTAGCAAATGTATGCCCTTGTCCTGGATCTCCTACTAACATGTGATCTCAGACAAATCTACACTCAACCAGATCTGAATTTCATCATCTTAAGAAAAAAAAGGGGGGGGGGACAAATAAGAGAACATGAAAAAGAAACCAGTCACAGAAGACTACATTCTGTGTTATATAAAATTTCATTTATATGAAATTTCTAGAAAAGGCTAAAGTATGCAGACCAAGAGTGATCTGTCCCTTGCTGGAAGTTGGGGAGGGGACTGACTGGGAAGGAGGCACCAAGGGAACTTTCTGGGGCAACAAGAATGTTCTTAACTGGATGTGGTGATGGCTGTGTTAATGGTAGTTATTTACTGAAAGTCATCTCACTAGACGTTTACAACAGAGGAATTTCATGGTGTGTGAATTACATGTCAATAAAGCTGTAAAAATGGTACCAAGGAGTGTTAAGAAAAATGACTGCTGGAACAATTCTATAAATACTATTTGTGGTGGTTCCACCACAGGTAACAGTTATTGCTGCATCTTTATCAAAATTTTGGGCTACCTTTTTTTTTTAAGCTTTTATTTAAATGCCAGTTAGTCAACACACCGTTTCAGGTGTACAATATAGTGATCCGACACTTGCATACATCACCCGGTGCTCATCATCACAAGTGCCCTCCTTGATCTCCATCACCTATCTCGCCCATCCCCCCACTACCTCCCTTCTGGTGACCATCGGTTTCTGCTCTACAGTTAAGAGTCTATTACTTGGTTGGTTCGGCCTGCTTTTTTAATGCACACATTTTAAGTTGGTAATTCCCAACAAATGTATACATCTACGGAGCTGTCACTACAATCAAGATATAGAACATTTCCATGCCCCTAAAAGTTCCCTTGTATCCTTCCCAGTCAACCCCCTTCCCACAGCCCCTGGCCCCAGGCATGGAGAACTACTTTCTGTCATTATAGATTAGATTCGTCTTCATGAGAGTTCCATAAAGACGGAATCAGGCAGTATGTCCTCTTTTGTGTCTGGCTTCTTTCACAAGCATATCATCTCCCAGAGTAGTCTAGGTTGTTGCATTTATCAGTAATTGGTTCTTTTTATTGCTGAGTAGCATTATACTGAGTGGATGTATCGCAATTTGTTCTTGGCTATTATGAATAAAGCCCTTATAAGCATTTGTATACAAATATTTTGTGGACTTATATTTTCATTTCTCTTGGGCAAATGCTTATACCTATGAGTGGATTTGTTGGACAACACGGCAACTATATATTTGATTGCTATGAAAATTCCTGTTTTCTAGAGTGGCTGTCACATCTTGATTTCTACCAACAATGCATGAGAGTTTCAATTGTTTCACAATCTCCGTGACACTTAAATATTGTTTTATTAATGTTATTTTTTATATTATTGACTTTAATTTGACCCAAAGTTGGCACTGTTCTATAATTTATAACAGTGGGGTTTTTTTCAATGAAATTTGTTATTACAAAATTTTGAGTTTTTTGGGGGGCGCCTGGGTGGCTCAGTTGGTTAAGCATATACCTTCAGCTCAGGTCATGATCCCAGGGTCCTGGGATGGAGCCCCACACTGGGCTCCCTGCTCAGCCGGGAATCTGCTTCTCCTTCTGCCTCTGGCCCCCGAACCCCCCGCCCCACTTGTGCTTTCTCTCTTGCTCATTCTTTCTAAAATAAATAAATAAAATCTTGATTAAAAAATTTTTTTAGTTTTTCCGAAAACAGTAGGAAATATCACTCTACGTTTCAGAAGCTCAGTGTGCAGACTAAGTCTTACTGGTGGTCATCAGTTATTTAAAAATTTAAATACATATTGCAGTTTAGCAATGTTCTTTTATAAAAATTTCAATTGTATGCACTAAGATGGAAGTGGCACCAGCTGTCATATTAAGTCAGAAATAGAAGGGTGTTTGTTTTGTTTTGTTTTGTTTTTGTTTGTTTTTCAGGAATAAAAGTTTTAATTGAGCAAAGTGTGGATCTCCTCATAAAGCAGAGTAGGAACCACTTAGTCAATTGACGTGGGACTGGGCTTTGGAGGTTTGGCCCCATTATCTGCACACTCATGCTGCAGATGGTGTGTCATGGTGTCCTTTGATCGGGAAAGACAGACTCATCAGAGGGTAAGGGACACATGTCACTTAATTCTCCTGCCCAGCCTTCTTCCTTTATTTTGACATGCTCACCTTGACCTTGGTGGCTAATCATAGGAAGTAAAAAATATGTTAAAACTGGCCTAACTTTTTTCTACCTTGAAAAGTAATGGATGACAATAGGAAGAGTGTTCTGAAATGAAATCTGGTAAGGTCTTCCACCACAGGCTTTAAAAAAAAATCTCTTCTCATAAATTATTCTAAGCTTTTACAGAGAGATCACGCAACACATAGATTGTGCATTTCCAATGGAGGCAATCTCTTCCTAAGGGGGTGAAAATAGGTTCTTGGCAGGGGGCAGAGAATAAAGGAATTTTACTCTTTTTATGTGTAAAACACAAATATACATAACAGTACATAATCAGATATGATAGTATATCTGTGATATTACATTTCACAAGGTAGAGGATGATTAGGAAAAATGTCCAAAAGGCTTTATAGGGCTGTCTTAATGAGCAAAAGGTTTAGAGACACTGGAATAGAGAGAGGACAAGAATGGACAGGTAAAGAGTTTCAGGGGACTGATGAAGTCAAATTTGGCCTGAGATTGATCCCTCAGAACCTCCCTCTCTCAAGGTACTGCTTGGCCTAAAGTCATCAGCTTTGAAATAGGGAGGAAGAAACCTAAGGTTTGTTAAGAAATATTTGTAAATTGAAAATTTTCATTCTTTATTTCATTTTCTTTTAAAGTGATACTTGTAAGAAAAATATTGACATTGCCATTTTCTTTTTAATAAATAAGGATATGACAGTGAGATGGACACTTTCAAGTCCTACAAAGACTACATGGCAGAGTTGAAATAAAATTCTGGGTTTGTTTGATTTTAAAGCCCAGGATTTCCTCTGCCTTATTTGATGGCTACTGCTTGCTCATTGGTGGGAATCATCCTGAATTCTCTGAAAATTGAGTCAAGTGCCTGAGTCAGGAAGTGATGGGTTCTTACAGTTCAGATTCCAGGGATGACTAACAGGTGGGGTGGGACAGTCATTGAGGTGTGTCAGGAGTTCTGTGTGGGTGTGGGTGGGGGAAGGGACACTCAAGGGAGTGAACAGTCCTCAGAGAAGCTCCGGTGGAGTGGACTGGAGCTAACAGGAATCCAAGAAGCTTGGCTAGAGCAGAACCAATCTCAGGATTGCAGAGGACCCATTAGCTACAATCTTACATTCCATTCCTTATTGGTCGGTGAGGGAGACGCATTCTGACCCAGACCAAAAGTTGAAGAATCATATGAATTTTGGCGAGTTGCCTGTTCTCTTGGCTTCACAGCAAAAGGTGGACCTTTTGTTGTCTGTGTTCTCCCACACTGCAGCCCCAAGTAACACATGCATCAAGGAGTAATCCCTGATTTCAAAATTAAGAGCAATGGACATATAACCACAATGAGCATTTAGACAACATTTCTGCTTTTTCTTGTGTGCCTCTTAATTAGCATAAACTTTTCATATAGAATCTCCCATACACATTTAAAGTGAAATCCTTAATTTCTTTGGTGATACCCGATATTATATATCTGCTTTATTTTATATTTCTGCTTTTCTTTTCCTTTTCCAGTGACAGGTTGCCATTTTAACTATGATTGATTCTATCCTTTGGGAACAGTACCTTAACCTTTGACTTTTCTTGAGAGGACAAAAACCACATGTCCCCATCACCCACCTCCCTTATACTTCACCCCAACATCTGGGCAAAATAAAAATGAACTGCAAGAAAGACTGCTTGATTCCCTTGGTAGGGAAGAAGAGAAGCTAATAAACTCAGAGGCAAAAGATGGAGGTTTTAATGTTATGTCCATTTCCTTTACTTGAAAAGAGACACAATGCATGGTGATTGCCTCATTCTGCTGTGACAAGAGAACGTATGTACAAAATAAAAGAAACGTTAGGAGACTTTCCTATCACCCACAAACCATGAGAAGCTAGGATTATCGTTATTTTATTCTTAACCAAATTACTAGGCTTAGCATCTGTCCTGAAGGGCAAACACCGAGCATTTCACAAGAGGTTATGGGTCATCTTACTCTATGCTAGTCTGGAAATAAATCAGACATGAAAAACAGGAAATAAATATTCTAAGGCATCATGGAATACAGCAGAGGCACTAGAGGGTTATTGCTAGCTATTTGGGATTCTCAAGGAAGACCTGAGGTACAAGGTCTACTTGAGTGGCATCTAGGAAAACGAAGAGAAAATGAGGAACCTCTTGGAAGGTGTTCTGCCATTGCTCTTTCTTTCCTCTGCTTTATATGGTGATCTTTGCTGGCCAGAACCTCGGAAGGCAGAGCGCCGTGACTGCTGGGTTAACACTTTGGTCCAGAGGTTTCCTGTATGGAAGCACAGTGCTCTACGGAGCTTTGGAGAGGGCTGGCCGCACCCTGCAGACTTTGGGGTGGGAGCTTGGGAGAGCGGGAAAACCGTAGCTAGAAGCTAAAAGTCTCAGTGTTATGTTAGTAAGGAATTTAAATCTCTAATCTTGGTTTATTTATTTTAAAAAGGTGTTAAAATTGAAGTAGCATTCATGTCCTGTCACAGCCACACTTTTTAAAGTGTACAATTTAGGGGCGCCTGGGTGGCTCAGTCAACTGAGCGTAGGACTCTTGACCTCAGCTCAGGTCATGATCTCAGGGTTATGGAACTGAACTCTGCATCATGAGTCTCCCTGTTCAGCGGGGAGTCTGCTTGAGATTCTCTTTCTCCCTCTGTCCCTCCCCCCCAAGCACTCTCTCTGTCTCTCTGTCCCTTTAAAATAAATAAATCTTCAAAAAAAAAATCAAGTGTACAATTCGATGGTTTTTAGTATATTTACAAGTTGGGCAACCATCCATGTTTTCTAATTCCAAAACTTTTTAATCACCCTAAAAAAACCCCAAATACTCATACCCATTTGCAGTAACTTCTCATTCCTCCCTCTTCTCAGACCCTGGCAACAACTGATCTGCTTTCTGCCTTGACAGACTTGCCTGTTCTGGACATCCCACAGAGGCGGAATCATATAGGTGGCCTTTTGTGTTCGGCTTCTTTCACTTTGCATAATGTTCTCAAGATTCATCTATGTTGCAACATGTATCAATATTTCACTCCTTTTTGTGGACAGTAATACTCCATCATGGTTCTTCAGTTATTCATTCAGTCATCTGTTATTGTCAGTCATCTTTCACTGAACACCCATCGTGAAACAGCCTTGTCTTAGGCTCTCTGGACACATGGCTTCGCATTTATTGCATGAATAAACAGAGGCCCACATTTGTTACTTAGTATATACAAACAATTATGAGACCCTCATCTTCCCTCAGTTAAAAAACAAAAGCCAAGTTTAGGTTAATGGATTATTTATGAATTTTCAAATTTTGAGAAGTCTTTGTCCAGCTAGGTAAAAGAACTGAGGACACCACCAGCCTTGTTGGAAGACACTTTTCTGTACTCGGTAGGGATTCTTCTTGTTGTAATCATTTCTTAAAATGGCATTAAAAATTCATCTGCTTTTTATAATATGCAAAGATGAAAAAAGAGAAAGGCAGAATTTATGCCCCACCCCGTTGCTTCAAGGCTTGGGGTATTTAGCTATTGGAGCAACTGGCACAATGTGATTTGGTATGTTTCTTAACAAAATTGTACAACCGTGCACAGGAAATTTTTAAAAACAGTAGCCTCTATACATGGTATTGGCATTACCAATTATTGTTGGCTTTTTGTTCTAAATCTGAATAGCACAGGGCATGAAGCAGAGCCTGAGCACACTGGGCTCTTGTTTAGATTCTGCCTCGGGGGGCCTCTGGGAAGCTGGGTAAGTGGAGGGAGAAGAAGGGAGGCCTGCTTCAGGGGCCTGAGTACCATATGGGCAGGTGCACAGGGCTCCGTGCTCACAAGGGCTGGACTTAGCGTAATGCTTTGCTGTCGCTGTCTGAAAATTCTTAATAATTTTCAATAAGAGGCCTGATGAATGATGTAGCTGGTCCCGGAGGAGTTGAACAATTGTGAAGTGTTAAGTCTACTCTGAACTGGCCACTTAATCTAACCCCACAGCCCTTGTTGTTTTAAAAAGTAATGTTCCTTTATTTCAGAACAGGAGGATTAGGCTTATTCTCGAAGGTCACTTCTAGGTCTAAAATTCTTTAATTGAGGTCCTGGACAATGTTCTAGTGAAGGCGGTGCAGTCGTACGACCTGTCTCTTCTTTTTCAAGATGCATCTTAATTGTTATGTTTCCCCAGCGATTGTCTTGGATCCAGTGTAATTTTGTAACCTTCCATCTGTAAGCCCCCATTGCCCCCTTGGTGTTGTAAGAACCTTTTTTGAACTGGATTATGTAGAGTAAAACTAACTGCTCTCTCTTCCACTGCACAGTACGCTCCTTAAAATCAAGTACTTTGTCTTCACCAACTTGTAACTTGCAAAGCGCTATGTACTCAAAACTCTGTAGAGTAGGTTAAGTGAATGGTTAGTTGAAAGACTAAGGAGCCCATAAGATTTTTAGTTTTGAATTTAATTATAGAAAGGACTTTATTTCTTTTTAAAAGATTTAGTTTACTTATTTGTCAGAGAGAGAGAGAGAGCACAAGGATGGGGAGCGGCAGAGAGAAGGAGAAGCAGGCTCCCCTGTGGGATTTGATCCAAGGACCCTGGGATCATGACCTGAGCTGAAGGCAGTCGCTTAACTGACTGAGCCACCCAAGTATCCCTAGCAGGGACTTTAAAATGCACTATGTTAACAGAGTTCTGTGAAGAGACTAGAGAGTGCTTCTTTAAAAAAGCAAGATGAAAGAGTTCAGTAGGTAAAATGAAAATTCACATTTGTCAGTGCTTGCTGATATTGGAGATGGGAAAAGCTAAGGCAAATGCTTGGGCTACAACAGGGTCACTGAACTATAGAAACTGAAGGCATACAAGAAGAGCAGTTAGGACAGCTTCCTAAGTAACTGCAATTTAAAAGCACTACAGCTTTAAAATGATATACATATAATACTAAGAATCTAATAAACAAAAAGTAATATCTAGCCATGATTAAAAATAATCAGAAGGTATAGAAAGACACAGAATTAGAAAGTCAAAAGTTTTCTTCATCCCAACCCATACTTTTATGTCCTAATGATATACTCCTGTATGAGTTTCATGAGTATCCTTCTACGCATGCTTCATGAATAGTATATTTATATGATCTTGCTCTTACACAAATAGGATCCTATTTACACATAGTTTGTTCTTTCTCTTTTCATGTAGTAATATTTCTTAGACCTTCTCCCACATTAGTAGCTGTAGATCCTCCTTATTCTTTTTCAGGAGTGTATAGTATTCTACCGCATAGGTCAAACACCATTAATTAAGTCAATCCCTTCTGATGAGCATTTATGTTGTTTTCCATTTGGGGAAGTTACATCAAAGCACAGTGAAGATCTTCACATAGGAATGTGTCCACAGGATACATTCCCAGCAGTGAAACTCCTTGAAGTTTCTATGGTTTGATATGAAGGAGAAACAGATTCAGAACTCAATGACTTGAAGACAACATCAAATATACTTGTTTATTCTTGTCCTCCAACTGCTTTCAGAAATATTTTCCAATTGGTATGACCTTTTTTTTTTTCAGACAAATTCCTAGCTTTCCAAAAAATAATTTCTAAACCATCAGTCTATACCTTTAAAAACCAACTGAGGGCGCCTGGGTGGCTCAGTGGGTTAAAGCCTCTGCTTTCGGCTCAGGTCATGATCTCAGGGTCCTGGGATCGAGGCCCGCATCGGGCTCCCTGCTCGGCGGGGAGCCTGCTTCCCCCTCTCTCTCTGCTTGCCTCTGCCTCCTTGTGATCTCTCTCCCTCTGTGAAATAAATAAATAAAATCTTTAAAAAAAAAAAAAAACAACTGAAATGTTCTGCTTCACCAATATGAAGAATCGAAGTAAGATTATTTTTCCTCTCTAATCCTTTTTACCCCCCAGAGATCAGTTTGGAGACTGGTATAGCTCTTGTATTTATACAAGTTCTTTTTCAAACTGTGCTGACACCATGGCCCATTTGAGGGAGAATTTTTGCCTGGAGGTTCTCTCTCCCACAACAAAGTGTGAGTTCCTCCGGCCCCTCCAACACCCCCACTCTCAACTCTAGCTCACCCTCCTGGCTTTGATGGGGCTCAGTAAACTCTCTTTGGATGATAGGAATCCATTCATGTTTTATAATTGATCATTTGTATTGGGAACATAAAAAATGCCAGATCCTAGAATTGTTCAGATTAAAGAGAAAATAACATTTTAAATGAACATTTTAATGATTCCATTGCAGAATTATGGTCCAGATAACTTTCAGTTAATCTTACTTGATTACAGAAGGCAATACAAAAAGTAAATGCGGGGAAAAAAAAGTAAATGCAAACAAACCTAGAGCATGTGAAGGTATTCCTGCACAAAATGGTTTGATTTTTAAATATTTTTAGGTCATATTTCCTTAGTTTCTCTAGCTTGATGGCAACAATTCACTTTTTAAATGTCCTCTGAAAAATTAGAACGCTCTCAGAATGTTCCCCGTTTCTTTTTTAAAATTGAAAATTTGGGAGTCAATTATTGGGACCCTGCTTTTAAAAGCTCACCTTGTTACCTTATTTTCTATTCCTCTACAATTATGCAATCACAATCATTGCTGAGCCTTGGTTCTGCCATACGTAAAGCTAAGAGAATCTTGAATGTCTGCTCCGGTTCTAAAATCACATGATTCCATGGTGGGGGTGGGGGTAGAGAGGTGTGGCGAAGGAGACAAGGTGAAAGGGGAAAGATTATGGGATGCGACTCAGGAGGCTGATTCTTAAAGTTGATTAAACGCAAGGACAAATATTTCTCAGTTTGTGCTTGGAGGTAGATCCATATTTATTTTTTTTACAGCTTCCTATTATTTCCACTTGTAAAGATTTTTGGCACATTTACAGAGGTCTCCCAGGCATCAAAAGTGCCACATATAGGACGGATTTTAAAAGGCATAGCCTGTAACAAATATAGAACCAAGGCATGCTTGCCTTTGTCTTATGATAGACTGTCTCATGGAATCCCTACACATGGATCAAATTGCTTTCAAGTATGCCAGTCAACAGTAATAAGAAACAGAAATGCTGTGGCAACGGTGGGGCTTCTAGTTACCCAGTGTCTGAGCTGAGAATGAAGAAAGGGTGGAGCTGTTCAATGACCCATGAGTTCTCTGTGTTGGCGTGTGTGCGTGTGCACGTGTGCACCCACCTAAGTAGAACTCAAGCCATTCAAAGTTCCATGTCTTTCTCTTTCATTCATCAATTTCTTGAGTGTTTACTATTTGTTCATCACTGGTGATAAGTTGTCAGTAGGGGAAAGAGATATTGAATAAATAATGGCACCAGCACATAGAGAATGATGAATTGTCATAATGCTAAGAAGGACAACAAAGGGTGTAATGAGAAACCTAAACAGAGTTACTCATTTAGATTATGGAATCGATGAAAGACATCTCTGAGGAAGTAGTATGTATGTCCATGAAGCACGAGGAAGGGTTAGTTAGGAAAAGATTTTGGATGGAGGAATAGACTAAAGCCTGAGGTAGCGAAGAGCTAGGGAGAATTTAAAAACAAACAAGCAAGTGGAACTAGTTGTATCAAGCACGTAGAGAAGAGCATCAGGGAATAAGGCTGGAAGGCTTGTAGGCTTTGTAGACTTTGGTAAGGATATTAATGTAACTATATTATAATGTTTTATTGTTTTATGTCATACAGATTAGGGATATAACACAATCAGATTTGTGTTTTTAAAATCTCCCTATGGTTGCTCTATAGAGAATCCCTTAGAAGTGAGCAAGTGTGGATTCAGGGAGATTTGTTTATATTTGATGTAAGGGTGAGCATAAGGATGACGGTGGCTTCAATTAGACGACAACAGAGGAGCCAGAGAGAAGTGGACAGATCTTTGACATATTTTGAAAGTAGAACCACCAGGACAATGTTTTAACACCTCTGGAATGTTTTTTAAAGATATTAGTTTACTTCGTTTTCACTACTCCAGTAGACCCTATAAAGAGGGAGAAGTATTTTTCCATTTCCCCCTCAAGGAAAAATGGCTTCATTTATGAAAGCTAGGCAAACCAAGACACCCTGAAGGATTTTCCAAGATGGGGAGGGGGTCCACGGGTTGCAGGAAGCAGTGTGGGTGGGAAAGAGAGCAGGATTTTTTGAGACTTGTAGATATGTGGAGGTGGGTGGCCTTATTAATGTATATTTACTCACTTTTTTTTAAAAGAGTTTTTTATTTATTTAGTTGACACAGAGAGAGATCACAAGTAGGCAGAGAGGCAGGCAGAGAGAAGAGGCGGCAGGCTCCCCACTGAGCAGGGAGCCTGACTCGGGCCTCAATCCCAGGACCCTGGGATCATGACCTGAGCTGAAGCCAGAGGCTTTAACCCACTGAGCCACCCAGGTGCCCTGTATATTTACTTTCAAGTAAATATGGTTGGGGCCTAGTTCTGCTCCCGTGTGGCTCATGGAGAATGGACAGATCTCTGAGGGAGGCCATTGTGGAGGCTAATGGGGAGGGCCTTAGTGAAAGGTTCCCAGCTGCAGCCTTCCACAGAGAAAAGAGAGGTAATGATGTTCATATAGACAAGGGCTTGAACAGTGTGCACTTTGGTGATGAACTAAAATTTGTAGTTAGGACACCATCCTCTTCTCATCCATTTCTACTCTCCTATCATCTTTGTAAGGGAAAGGAGCTCTAAACATGGTTGAGACACAATTTCCCATGACTGGAGGGAGGAGGCCTAAGCATATTTATCTGCTTTAAAATAAATTAGTAAATGCAAGCGTATCTAAGGATAGAGCTAGTCTTATCTATATATCTCATACTTAAGGCACCTTCAACAAAAACCAGCCACGAGGCATTACTGGTAATGATGATAATGGTGGACAGCAGGCAATTTATAGACTAGTACTGGCAAACCAACGTTGAGAAAATGTTACTGAAAAGAGGGCTGTAGCTAAAATAAAAATGGAAACAGCTGGAGAGCATGTGTTTCTCTTCACATCTGAGAGCCATTGAAAACAATGGTAAGAGAGGCCTTCCATATGGTTCTATTCCTCATTCAAGTGCTACACGGCCCCTCCTTCGCATCCCAGTTTCCAACACCAGACCAGAACAGGCAAGCCTTCAGCAAAAATGACAATGGTAAAGGTTGACCAAATGGCTTGCCATTTATAAATCAGGGACAGAGGTCCCAGTTTCATTCTGTATAGCATGGTCCACGTGGATCCACTTCAACCACTTTTGCTTTACAGAATAATTTAGGACGCAGTGAAATAGGGACTCATACATTTTGGTGGCAATATACATTGCTTAATTTTTCTTAAGGGTAGATCTGGTGATACTATAAATAGCTTTAAAATGTGCATTTCCTCTCTTTTCCTCTCTGGAAGTGAATCAATCATAATCTTGGTTAATTGTATAGACATAGTCTTATTTTGTTGATTTATTTACTTGCTAGCTTATTCATTTGTGATGAATCCTTAGAATGTATCACTCAAAACAAATGCTCAGATCTTGATGATGGCTGACATCTAACCATGAATTCTCTGCATTTCTTCCTTCTGCTTTCCTCCTGAGGTAACCTGAATCTAATATTCATCACCCCATGCCTTTGTTTTTGTATAGATTTTTTGTAACATTTGTTCGTTTGTATTTCTAAAATTTTATTTTGTTATACACATGCACATATATTGTAGGTATGTATATTTAGTTTTTATGAACAATTTGTTTCATTTAATAATATATTGCTAAGATATCCACAGTGTTGCATGTTACTTTGATTCACTCATTTTGGTGGCTGAATAATTTTACTTTTTGTATAGCACAGCTCATTCATGCCCTCTCCTTTTGATGGGCATCTGGGCTTTGTTCAGACTTTGCTGGCTTAACCCAAACATCCCAATAGAAAATAGCCAGAAGGTATAAAAAGACATGCCCAAGAATAGGAAATACATATGGTTAATAAAACTATGAAATGATATTTAACATCAACAGAGATCAGGAAATATAAATTGTGATTATAATAAAATAATATTTGATAATCTTTTGATTGATAATCATGAAAATGTCTGACAGTACCATGTATCATAGATGCTGTAGGGCCACAACATCACAGACACATCACTGGGGGAGTTTGAGTTGGTGCAACAACTTTGGAGGACAGTTTTGTATTATCGCCAAAAGGAGAGCATTCATTCACCTACCCTAGGATGACTATTGCCTAGTTTTGGATTGCCTAATCCAAGACACCTTTGAGATAAAAAGGGATATATATAGGGTGAATCCCTGGGTCAAAAAGAATTAACTGGGATTGACCTGAGGAAACGGAGGCAGATGGTCATTTGGCTAAAATCTAGAAAGTCTACTCCCACAACACAGACTGCTACATCTGCTCAGCAGGAATCCTATATAGAAATGCTCAGAACAGACTTTTTCACGTGAGCAAAACCCTACACATAGCCTTTAGCTCAGCAAATGTGATATCTAGGAATTTTTGTAAGGAAATGATACTAAGAACAAACATTTATCTATAATGTTATTCATCAAGGTATTTCTATAATACTGGAAGTCTGGAAACTATTCCAATAGTGACAATTCAGTCTTGGCTCAATGATGGTGGTACTTCATAGCATCCATTATTAGGCAGTCAGTTAAAGCTACATTAAAAGGGAATATATGAAATTTATGAAAAATGTTCATAATATATTAAGGGAAGAGGAGACCACAAATCAGTATGCTCAACTTAAATGACTTTAAGTGACAACATTTAAAAATGAATATGTAGATTAAAAAGAGACTAAGAGAATGCATTTTATAACTTAAACAGTAGATTTTGGTGGCTTTTGGAAAACATTAAATTTACTTCTCTATATTATTACACTTCCCTGTAATAATTATGCATTTTTTAAAGCACCTATAAAAAGAAGCAAACCAAATGGAAAATAAATCTTACACCAGAGCACTGTTGGGCTTAGAAGCTGTCCAGAGTGTCCTAGGTAGGCAGCCTTCCTTACACTATGCTAAACAAACGTTTAAATTGCATCCATGAAAGATTATCTTTCTTGGTCAAAACCCCACCTAGGTGGCCACAAACATAAGTTAGTTAGCTCACGTCATTGTCTGGCTCCTTAACTGAAATCCCTTGTCAACCTACTGAGACAGTCTTAGACACTGTGAAGAGAGTGTGAAGAGACAGACCACTAATTCTGTAAATTAAAAACTTCTAGAAGGTAAATACGAAACTTTTCAAGGACTTTGGACCTTGATTCCTTATCATGGGAGAGACATTTACCTGGACAATTCATCTGCTTTAGCGGTTAGAAAGGAGGCACTTGAAGCCTGCCTCAGGGCAAAGGGCAACAGAGTGAGTCTCCATAGTGCAGGATAAGTGGGAGCCTCACTCTTGGCCAGTCTGTAAGTGGAGAAAGGTTATTATTTCTGACAAGGGAGGCTGAATATTCAGGGCCGTGCTGTGAACACTTCAGAATTATGAAAACTCAGGGTCTGGCCTATTTCTGAGTAGAAACATACATTAGGAAACTAGGTTTCCACTTCCTGGTAGCTGACTGAGCTGAAACACCTCTGAGGTGATGGTGAGATCCAATTATCTACAATATTATTCTTCAAATAATTTTTATAATACTGAAAATCTGGAAAGTAGATTTTGTTGGAAGCTTCCTGCTTCCCCATCCCTCCACCCCAAGTAAGCTCCTCAAGCTCGTAAGACACCATAGCATCTCTGGTGGTGATGGAATGCCATTCCAACATTCTGAGGTGATTTTGGCTGGAGACACTCTGACTGATCAGATCATGGACTTCATAGTATAGCGTTGGTGAGAATCAAAGAGGTTACTGTTTCCAAGATTCTTTAGGAACTTGGTCTTGGATTGTTCAGTTGGCTGAAAATAAGAGTCAAACAAAAATGTTCAAAGCTCATGGCCCCCATTGATGGTAGCTTGGCTGATTCTGGCGGTCAGTTAGTAGTTACTGCCACTGTATTAATCATTATTGATTTATCCATTCCCTATAGGGGCAGGCTTTGTATGAACTAAGTGTGTAATACACATTATCTCATGGAATTCTTAATAACCCTACAAGGGAGGCTATCACCATTGACACTTACAGAGGAGAAAACTGTGTCTTATGAAGGTAAATGACTTTCCCAAGTCCACAAGCTAGTAAAGAAATTTGAACTCAGGACCGCCTGAACCCAAAGCCGTACTCTCCTTCACTATGTGTATATGGGAGAGCATTTCATTTTTTCTGTTTTTTAAAGGGAAATGTATTTATAAGTACTTACAGCATAACTATTTTGTTCTTGTAGTCTCTAAAATCATTGAAACAGGGAGATATATGCTGATTGTATAAGCAAATATGAATGGGGTTTCTTTAATTGTTGGTTGACCAAATGACTACCTGGTTCCCATAGGAAGTGTATTATTATACCTTCTAAGAAAGAGGGCTCATGAAGAGTTCTATCAAATGCAACAATCTTTTCTTCAAAGGAAATCCTAATCTGATGCCAGGAACCTGATAGAACCTTGAACTACCAGCATAATTTGTCGTTTGGCAGTACCTTCCTTGGTTGTGAGGAGCATTGCTTTGTCCAGTACTTTGTTCTAAAGCCTACAGGGAGAACTAGAGAGAATAAGCTCAGTTTGTAAAAGGGTCACAAAGGGATTTGATGTGTGGAACCTTGGTGTTCCTTTCTTACCAATTTGACTCCAATGAGGGACAGGACCTAAGGGAGCTCTTATAATGACACTTCTGTGCCCACAGTCTTGCAATGCGCTCTCCCTGCCAACAAGAGAAGGAGAAGGAGTCAGTCTTTCTGACTATGTGTATTTACTGTGTGTCTGCTGGGTGCTTTCCCATACGTTATCCTTTAATATTTCAACCATCCTTACGTGGTAGGTCTATCCATTTCAATGTTGTAGTCCCAGTTTCTTTTAAGAGAGAAAAAAATAAAAGGTGATCAATTGGAGAAATAAGAGTCACAGAAGTATTAGAGGGGCATTTTCGTTTAGGGAGTGTCAAACTAATGTCATTTAAAATAAAATTGATGGATCTTTCTCTTTCAGTCCTTTTCTACCTTTAGAGGCCAAAGGCCTTGACATTAAATAGCAGGACTGATGTCCACGAGTTTCAGGTTCTACTTCTGAGCTGACGGAGTCTATCTCTATGCCAGTCTTAGTTTTCCGCCAGAAGAGGGTAGCCGTGCGGATCTACTCCCATGGCTTTCCTAAGACACAAAAGGACACCTATCCAAACTACCACTTTGAAATTAAAAAGAAAAAAGGGTAATGATTCTCTCCACTTGCTAGTTCCTTTGTCTGAGTGCCTTTCTCTTGTTCTTTAACCACATTTAAGGCTGAAATAGCCTACCAACTCTAATCCTGGAAACTAGTGACCTGCTCAGTTCAGAATGCATGGGGTGATCACATTGGTTAAAGTGAGGAACCTATTTGTGACCAGGAGCCTTGGCCCATTTGCCATTCATGCTCCCATTCCAGTCTTTGCCAGATTACAGAATTCCTTGCCATCTATTTTTAATATAGTTATTGACTAATTTACTGCTTTATTCTCAAAGGTTTATTTTGGGGGCCTACAAAGTCTATGTTTGTTTAAAAACTGCAGAAAAAGTATTTGGTGTATCTTCAACTTGATGTTTTATTTTAGAGAAATATGTAATAAGGCTGGATCCACCCGAGAATAGCCTGTGTGGTCTGCCAGCGGCTCTACCCTGGGGTGGTCCTCTCTTTCTGGCTGTGGCTGTGGAATGCCTCTCCTTTCTCCCACGGGGTGGGTGGGGAGACTGTGTCTTCTCTAAGGCAAGGTAGACCAGAAGGGAAATGGCAGGGTCAGAGCAGAGCCCAGAAACATGGGAGAAAAGCCCAGAGTCAGAATGCCACCAGCCATGTCTTTGGAAATCTGCAGAGGCAAACTGGGAGCTACAGTTCCAGCTTAAATGTGCTCTGATCTGTGGCTGGTACTGGGCCATAGTCCACACCAGGCAGAGTCAGGAAGAGAGTCTGTGGATGACGCAGTAGACAGAGAGTCCTTACTTCCAGCCTTGAAACCCAAGTGCGAAAAACTTACCCAAAGAGAAAGAAGAAACTTTCACTTAGAAGGATTTGCAATGAACTGTTCTCTAAAGAAATTTTGATCGCAGAGCCTGGTATAGAGAATACAATAAATACCTCTAAAGAGTGAACTATTGAACTGTTTAGATAAAGAACACATTACTTTGAGTACCTTGAAATCATGAGGATAAGAATTACAAACTGGAGTTTGTCGGGTATCATACGCAGTACCTGCCTAAGGGCCCAATAGCTCGGCTTCACTAGAAACCACAAAAACCCAGAAGAAAGGAGAACTGGGATATTACTGAAGAATTGGAGGAACAGCTGTAATCTTAGGTATGATACCCTGATGAATGGTGTCTGGTCTTCGGCATGCTGATTTACATCAGGTCACTGGTTCTGCCCATTGTGGATATTATCCACCTATAGAATACATCACAGGGTCATTGTTCCATTCATATCTTTTCCTCTGGCCCCAGGAGAACTCTTTGTTCTTAAGATTTTATTCATTTATTTGAGAGAGAGAGAGTAAGAACAGGGGAGGGGAAGAAGCAGGTTCCCTGCTGAGCAGAGAGCCCAATGTGGGGCTCGATCCCAGGACCCCAGGATCATGACCTGAGCCGAAGTCAGATGCTTAACTGAGCCACCGAGGTGCCCCTCAGGAGAATTCTTAATGGCATTTACTTTTAATCTTTTCTTTATTCCACTTCTGAGAGAACTCTCTGTGAAGATCCTTAGTGGATACAGAAGCCTGGCTTCTTTTGAGAAGTTCTTTGAGATAGGAAAGCATTTGTCAAGTATCAGCTAACTACCTTCTAGGACAGTGGTTCTTAAAGTTTGATTCCACTACCACCAGCAGCTGCATCACATAGGAACTTGCTAGAAATACAAATCGTTACATACCACTCCATACCTGTATGAAACAGAAACTCTGGGGGTACAAGTCAGCATTCCATGTTTCAACAAGCCCTCCAAAATTCTGTCAGCTGATGAATTTTCTTTTCCTCTGTACCTGATCAGGAGGAACTGCCAGGTTATTTCTACTGAAACAAAGGCTGAGGTTTCATAATGTGGGAGTCTGAGAGCTTTGTGCTGTACAAAGTATAATGTTAGAATCCTGCCCCCGCCTCTAAGAGGCAGATCTTATAACTATCTTTGCAAAAGCCAGCTTTAGATCACATGAACTACTTCCTAGCCATCACTCAAATCAGTGCACTTTGCCATTACAATTGCACACTAACATATGGTCACTTGTCAATGTGACCCTTCCCTAAAACAAAAGGTGCCTTTACTGAGCAGGTAACTAAAGCACAGGAAGGATATCACATTGAGTTAAATTTATACCATACATCTAAGAAAGCTTAGATGAGCCAGCACCATGGAAAATGTCCACAGAAGGTAATTGTCAGGAGGGATTTATGAAGGTTATTTGTGGTTTGGTTGGAGACTCCAGAGGCATCTTTAATCTTAAACAGGCAGTTGTAATTGAGTCTCTGACTTGAGCCTTGGGGGCATTGCTCAGCATTTGTCTTCACACAACTACTGGTTAGCCCTAGGGAAGTGGGTTTGGTAGGCTAGTCATCCTTCTGACTTAGAAGTGTGCACAAGATGTAGAGCTGGAAGAATCCTTCGATATCATCTAGACCTATCATTTAGAGACTTGGATAAAAGATGCATGTCTCTGGACCTACAGCAGTTAGACACGCAACACAATTATCACATTGTATTGTAATTGTTAGTCTACTGGCTGTCATCACTACTAAACTGTGGTATCTTTGTGAGTACAGACTTCATTTTAGTCATCCTTGAATCTCTGGTACCTAATATAGTGCCTGGTACAAAACAGGTTCTTAATTTTTGTTTTATGAATAATGAATGTGTGAACCTTGGGTTTAACTTCTAGATTGGCTTCTAGAGGCTCTCGATAAGATAAGGTACTGAAATGACCAAGGTTTGTTAGATCAGGCATATGGGTTTCTGTTTAGAAACCTGTTTATATTGCTTATTTCACCTATTTATTAAACATAAAATTATAGTATCTTACACTTTGAAAGGACCCTTAGGTCATCTAGTAATGGTATTTTATTACTTCACTTCTCTCATTTTAGAATGACAAACTATAGCCCAAGAAAGATAAGCAATGTGTCTAAGTTTCTACTGCTTATTACTGCATGGTAGGTCCTGGCAAAAACACCACGTTAAGTGTTTGTGCCCTTTAACTCTTCAAGCCATTTTTAGTTTAAGCCATTTTAAGAACTCAGACCTAATGTTTTAAAGGGAACAAGGGTTATTTATTAAGCCATTTTCTTCAGGCATGTCAAACATATTCCAGAATTGTAAAATCTTAGATTTTTCACTGCTGTTTCTTACTGTGTTTTAAGTCAGTTAAAAACTCTAGGTCTTTTTTTCTTGAGGAGATAAGAAAAGATTCCTATTATATTCAATATTCATAAATAAGTTCTAGGTGGATTAAAATGTGTGTGTAAAAATAATAAAAGGACTAGAGGAAAATATTCTATTTTATTTGGAGATTTGAGGACATAGTCTAAGCATGACTTCCAAAGACATAAGTCACACAGGAGAGACTACTGTGTTTTTTAATCTAAAATTTGAAACTTCAACATGGCAAAAAATCATAAATAATATTTAAAAAACTGAAAAATATGTTTGCAAAATATACGATAAGGGTTAGTAGACTTAATATCTCAGGAGCCCACGTGAGTCAACTAAAATAGACATAAGAGAACACCATGACAATTGCATGACAAAGAAGTGAAACGGTCTTCAAACACGTGATGAAACGTTGCAACAAACTAGCTACTAAATGTGCTGGCTTAATTAGACCAGTGAATGTGAAAATAGCCAATATCCTGTGTAGAAAAGTATCTGACAAAACAGGATTTCCTGCACAGTTGGGGCTGTATATTTATAGTATTTATTTTAGTATAATTTAAAAATATATGATAAAAGCCCAATAAGGCAATAAACTTTTATTCCTATAATACCAGTTTTCTAAATTTATCCCAAGTAATATTAAAGATATGAACAGAGTGTCATCATAACATTAATTATAATATAATAGGGGAAAAAATTTCTAAAAATAGGGGATTGTCCCAGTGATGAATGCAATGTCCAAATGGCAAACTATTATTATCCTGCAGTTGTAAGACTGATGTTGTAGAAATGTTTACCTTACAGTATAATAAAGTGAATCAGGACATTTCAACATAGAGTACTACAAACATACTTCTTATCTTTGTGTTCAGTCAAAGTAGGTTAGGTTTTGCTGCAGTAACGAAGACTTCCCAAATCTCAGTTGCTTAATACAACAAGAGATTAGTTCTTGAGTATGTTATACCCCAATGCATGCAGTGAGAGAGGGGGGCCTACTCGTCACATTCACTGAGAAACACAGACAGATGGAGCCTCCAGTAGCTTCCTTTACCACCAGGACAGGAATAAGGGATGGAGCAACTTGCACACGCTGCATGGCATTTCTGCTATTTTCTTGTTAAAGGAAAATCACAAGGCCATGTCTCATGTCAAAGGCAGTAAGGAAGTACAATCTTGCCATGCACTTGGAAGGAAAACTGTAATTTGGGGGGACAGTTCTAATAACTACCACACTGACAGCTTTTTCTTCTGTTTACTTGTTTGTATTTTCTGTCTATTCTAAAGCAACATATAGATTACCTGATTAATAAAAAGTACTGTTCATACATGTGTCCTTAATCATAAGTTTGTGGAATGTTGGTGATTATATTTCTTGCCTGTCAAAGTATTTCTCAGTCTTGATCTTGATTCCATTAACCAACATATTTTCCCTCCTGGTTTTGTGCTTTTGGCAGTTTTGAAAAAAATGTCGTCTAAATCATTGTCAACATGAGATGAGGCAGGATGAGCACTATGACATGTTAGAGAGACTACTCCTTCCAAAGGACATGGATGCACTAAACAATTCTCTCTAATATGTTTGTTCATTCAACTCCCACTCCACCCCACTGTATTTCTGTATAGTCCTCAGTTTACCATCTGATTCTTAAAATGATATAATAACAAAGTTTTTCAAGAACCTTACTAAAATCAAAATCGAATTCCTCTTCAGTATTCATCTGACATAGTATTTTAAGTTTGACGAAACTTGATTTTAATCCTTTGGAACAGAGGTAAGGTATTCTGACCCAACTGTCCACAAATCGTTATTTAATGCTCCATTCTAGAATCTTGCTAAGGACAAATAGCTTGTTAATCTCAAAATCATAAGGACACTTGTCTGTCTCTGGAGTGCAGGTATATTCATAGTTATGCATGTTTTTCTCCCTGGGTGTTCACGGATTGATCTGCAAGTTTGTTCTGAATGATCTGTACTTGGAGACTTGAACTCAATTAAAGGAGATGTTTTGTCTTATCTCCTAATCTTGCTTATGCTTCAGTTTCTTCCTAGCATTGCTTGTTCTATTCTTTCTCATTAAAGAAGTTGTCGCTAAGAAGAGTAGAAGTAAATTCCAAAGCAAAGTGGACATTTTAGGTATAACTGCTGTTGAGGTTACTCATTTGAGAGAGAAGTATTTTATGTGATGGTAATCAAGAGTTGACTCCTCTGTGATTAGCCAATTGTGCATATTCAATGGAGGACTCCAGAAACCTCCTTCTGCACAGTAAGGGTTTTCCCATGACCCTGAAGCTGAAGCCACAGACCTCAGATCGCCTGCAAGCACAGTTTCTAGAAATAAACATGTGAAGCAAGATTCTCAGAATGCTGAAGCACAGAAAGCTTTTGAATTTTAGAAAGTACTGTCCTGAGTCACAGGAGAGAAAGAGAGACATAGAACTAAGAAGAAAAACAAAACCCAAAACTGGAAGTAAGATGAAATTATATGTGACATAAGGTTAGTATATAAAGACTAATTCAAACTATGCAAATAATATGGAGATACATATACAGATAAACCTTAAAAAGAAGATGGTATGTATAGAAATATCTCAAAATTTCTCTTCTTTCTGAATAGGCTGAGAACAAAAACAGGCCTCTGTATACCACCTTGTATGTGATAACCACCTGTTCAAAATGATATGGAAAGTAGAGAGGGTCGTTGCCCTCACAGAGTTTACCATTGATCAGAGAGACAAGCAATCATTACGCAGGGACAGAAGTGTGATCAGTAGTCTGCAGGATCTTGGCATTACAGAAGCTCTGGCAGGAGTTCATCTAGTTTAAAGGGAGTAGCGAGGGTCAAGGGAGGCTGTCTGGCAAAAATGATGTTTAAACTGAAACGAAAAAGATAAGCAAGGATTAGCCATGGTAAAGAGGAGGGTGGAGAGAGTTCCAGGTTGAAAAATAATAAGAACAAAAAGTTAAAAGATTAACTATAAAAGGTTGAACTTGAGCTCTTGAACTCAAAGAGTGGTCAACATTTCTGGGGGTCAGGCAGGCACAGAGCACCTCTCTTTCTTTCCACTCTCACTTTGCATCTTACGGCTGGGGAACATGAACTAAGAAACCAGTTCAAGGTTTGATATAGTTTCCAGGAGCCTCATGTCCTTTCTGAGACTGACCATTTGATTTGGAATAGGTTCCATATTTATCTAAGATCATTTTTAGTAGGAATCTGGACATTTGCAATCTAGCGCAAGGGCAGTCATTCATTGCCTATCTCCACATTCTATTATTATTGTCATTTGGTTGCTAATAGTTGACTTCTAGCTTTATAGTTTGTCTCTCTTCTTCAAATCTCACCCTATCTTGGCCCTGGCTTTGGATCCTGTCCCATTCCTGAGATACTAAATGAGTAAACAGAGTTTTTTCCTAAGAAAGGTAGAACTAAGTCATTGTTTGTTGGATAAACTCTGAATAAGCAGGTTGCTTCATGGCCCTTGACTGGGGTAATTTGGTGATAGAAGAAATACTGTCCCTGTCTACAGCTGCCACCTCATACTTCAAATACAGAAGACTGTATTTCATCTGCACCATGATGAAGACTGAGAAAAACAATGTTTTTGGGATTCTTTCCTGGATTAAAACAACAACAACAACAATTTCCAAAACTTCTTTGCTTAAGAATTTGAGATTTGAGAGTGTGGGGAGAAAGGAATGCAACTGCATTGCAGAAGGCTGAAGAAAATTCTTGCTTTTAAATTGAATCATATTTGGAAAACTAATGATCATTTCTACCATCCAGATGAGCCCAATCTTTTCGTGAATGTTTACAGAGGAGAAATTCAATTGTGATTTGCTAAATATATTTAGAAAGTAGAAGTAAAGAATCTTAGAAGAAGGGGCTCTAGGGTGCCTGGGTGGCTCGGTGGGTTAAAGCCTCTGCCTTTGACTCAGGTCATGATCTCAGAGTCCTGGGATCGAGGCCCGCATCGGGCTCTCTACTCAGCGGGAAGCCTGCTTCCTTCTCTCTCTCTGCCTGCCTCTCTGCCTACTTGTGATCTCTCTCTTTCAAATAAATAAATTAAAAAGAGAGAGAGAGAGAGAAGAAGGGGCTTTAAGGGTGAGGCTACTGTTTGGGGAGATCCTCAGAAAACTCATTTAAGTTCAGTATTGGGGCACAAATGTGAGTGTTCCAAACTCTCTTGGCAACCTTGTTTAGAAAGGTCCATAACACAGAGTTTGTTACAAAATTGGAGCAAAGGCAGAAAGAGAGAGAAGGATGAGAGGCGTGTGAGCTGGAGCTACGAGAGGGAAGTTTCCCTGGGAGTGTCAGATAGGTTTGGGACAAGGAAAGGAGAGAGACAAGGAAATTTAAAGAAGTGATCACCATGGTCAGTAGATTCCCTCCATAGTTCTTCAGAAATAAGTAAAGAAGTTATATTTTGAACTTCTTTTTGGCAATTAGATTTTTCTTTAATTGTGTACTGAGCCACAAGGATGTCAGCTTGAATCACAAATGCTGAAAAATGTCTTCAGAGCAAATTTCATACATTATGATGGTTTCAGAGATGATTTCAATGGAAAAATTCTAAGTTACTACACAAATATAAAGGATAATGACCATTTACTCATTAATCAAGTACTTACTAAACATCTGCTCTGTCTATAGCTCTATGCTTGGCCCAGGGAAAAACCAAGACTTGGTATGCTATAAAAGAACAGTCTACTTATAAAGACACACTCAGTTAATATGCTGACATAAAAAAACACCTGCAAACACCCCCATAGATTTTGTCTCTACTTCTCATGCTACTGGTAGAATTAGGTCCATCCCCTTGCATCAAAGCTACAGGTCTGCCATAACCCATCATAGTTTTACCTGAAGAATCTCTGTGAGATGAGAGTTCTGGGCACCCGAGTTAGAACTACGAAGTGCTTTCCTCTTAGAATGACGTTGTTCAGTATGATTCTGAAATGCTGTACTTCTTAATAACGTATAGTATGAAGTCCGTGTTTGAGAACACTGACAAATATCTGACTTATAAATAAGGTTTGGGCACACATTTTGTAAACTAAACAGAATGCTTGGCAGGATCCTTGAGACATGGCTCCATTTATAAAATTTACAGAAGGGGTGGGACACTAAGTCACTAAATGTGGAGACACAGACCCAATCTTTCATTGGCCACAGCTGGCTGGATTAATTACTCTAAGTATTCTAATATATATGATGGTCAGGGACCTACGTAGCTAAGGCAAAAAGAGGATTTGGGTTAGAGCCATTTTAAAAATATTGACTTTGGTAAAAGTAGAAATATCATATGATCCAATAATTCCATTATCAGGTATTTATCCAAAGAAAACAAAAACACTGATTTGAAAAGATATGTGCATCCATATGTTTGTTGCAGCATTATTTCTAACAGCCAAGATATGGAAGTAACCCAAGTGTCCACTGATAGGCAAATGGATAAGGGAAATGTGGTATATACATTAGATATAGTCAATGAAATATAATGCAGCCACAAAAAGGATGCGATTGTGCCATTTGACATGACACGGGTGGACCTAGAGGGTATTATGCTAAGTGAAGTAAGTCAGACTGAGAAAGATGAAGACCATGTGATTCCACTCATAAGTAGACTCTTAAAAAAAAGGGAGAATAAACAAACAAAAAGCAGCATCAGATTTATAAACACAGAGAACAAACTGATGGATGCCAGTGGGCAGAAGACCGGGGAGTGAGCCAAATAGATGACAGGGAGAGGAATATATAGGTTTCCAGCTATGAAATGAATAAGTGAAGGAGTCATGGGAACAAAAAGCACTGCATAATGAATATAGTCAATGATATTGTAAAGCGAGGTAATGGGACAGATGGCAGTTACACTTGTGGTGAATGTAGCATAATGTATAAACTCATCAAATATTTAAGTTGTATACGTGAAACTAATGTGACATTGTGTGTCAACTGTACTCAAGAAAATAAATAAATTGGGTGCCTGGGTGGCTCAGTCGGTTGAGCGGCTGCCTTCGGCTCAGGCCATGATCCCAGGGTCCTGGGATGGAGTCCCACATCGGGCTCCCTGCTCAGTGGAGAGCCTGCTTCTCCCTCTCCCTCTGCCTGTTGCTCTACCTACTTGTGCTCTCTATCTCTCTGTCAAATATAAATAAATTAATTAATTAATTAATTAATTAATTTTTTAAAAATTGGGGGCACCTGAAAGTTTGTCCAATGAGTCATCAGTGGAAACTGAAGCAGGAAGGTCAGATTATACCGCAGGTGTTCTCCAAGTGTGGTGGCTAGACCAGGTGTATCAGCATGGCCTAGACACTTGCTGGTGCTCCCCAGACCTACCAAACAGAAAGACTGTGAGGAGGGCTCCGCAATCCAGGTTTTATACACTCCGCAGGTAATTGTGATGCCACTGAAGTATGAGAACCAGTCTTGTAAAAGTAGCCAAAGATTGGCTGTAGGAGTGGCCTAATGGGCAGCCCGGAAGCTAAAGGGAGTCACTGGGAACTATGTGAGTGAAGGAAAATTGTAGGGAGAGGAGAATGGATCGGATGACAGAAGAGAACTGGCGAGAAACCCTGATCTCCACAGATTCCCTCCGCCCCAGTTATGTCTATGCAACCATTGTCATGTTTATTTTAGGGATTCAGAATGGATCTTGGGTTTCTTGGGACCAATCTGGCCTGTTTTGAGCCCTGGGTGGTAAGCGGAGATGCTCTGTATGAGGGACTCCAAGGCCGTGGACATATATAATGAGAGCCGAGAGCTCACGTGAGAGCATGAGCTGTCTTCCAGTTTCACTGAAACTGTGGTCAAGCGCAGTGTCCTACAGGAAGGCCGGTTTCAGCCCTGAAGCCAGGTTGGATACTTGACCTATTTTTTGGTAATCCTTAACACAGCCCAGTTTGCTAGGGCTCCCATAACCAAGTACCACTAACTGGGTGGCTTAACCAACAGAAATTTATTGTCTCACAGTTGTGGAGGCTAGAAGTCTGAAACCCAGATGCTGGCAAAGCTGGTTCCTTTTTGGCGCTGTGAGATAGGATCTGTTCCCTCCATCCTTCTTTGCTTGACTTGTAGGATGTCCACATGGTGTTTTCGCTCTATGTGGGTCTGTGTCGAAATTTCCCCATTCTACAAGGACATCAGTCATATTGGCATCGACCCATCCTAATGACCTCATTTTAACTTGATTACATTTGTTAAGACCCTATTTCCAAATAAGGTCACATTTGGAGGTTTCGTGAGTTAGGACTTCAGCTATGAATTTGGGGGGCACATAAGTGAACCCTATTTTCAAAATGAGAGGTTATATGACTCCCTCAAGGAAGTAGTTTGGTTGCATGATGGCATGCAAATCCAGAGTTCTGCATAAGATTCTGCTGACTCCTATGGTTTTAAAATATCCTTTCTAGGGTGCATCAAGGAGTCTAGATTTGCCAAAAGCTAGTCCATTTACCAGAAAAATCAGGGGTGGGAACGGGCAATGATGTAGACCACCGAACATCTATACCAGGGTAAAACAGATGTTTCCTTGAAACTACTTGAAGGATTCAGCCTCCATGATTTTTGCTCCATAGATTAGTGCCATATATTCCTTGGAGGGGGATCAGATGAATTCAGCTGACGTGATAGGACCCTTAATTCTCTTCTATTGTGTTAAACAGATGGCATCAAACAACAAATTGAGAATACGATGCATGCGAGGGTTACCACAAGCCAGCATCCTTTTGAAGAAAAAAAAATGTGGAACGCGATCGAAAGAAATCACATAAAGCTGAACAGAGAAGGAAAGTGCTGTTTCTAGTAATCTGGAACCAGAGTGCCTCTTGCCTTTCTGTTCTTCTAAATATTCTAGATGAGAGAAGAGTGGTCTGATTTACGATACCATACTAAATGTCCCTTTGTTAGAAAACAAGAGAAAAGAAATACCATAAATTCTGAGCCTGAATTTTAGAGCTGGATATTAACTTCAAACTAGTTATAATGCGTATTTTAGGTTGTTTTATAAGAAAAAAAAAGAAAGAAAAGGAAAAAACCCACATAAATCTGTATTTAAAAAGCACAATGGTTCCATTTTAATAACGAGTTCCTCATTACTGTGCATGGTGGAGGTATCTTTCACTAGCAAGAACCTCTAGTATTTATAGAGGAGTCAGTTTCTCAGAACTTCCTACAGGACACGACACTGCCTCCCATTAAAGCCTTTCTGTCTAGACTTCTTGTGTCATTGCATGAGACTGCCCCTTGGCTTACCTCTCTGTCTTCTCTTTTTTATGTCTTTTGGAGGTTTTACTTCTTCTGGCTCCTAAACCGTATGCGCTTTCCAGATTTTCTTAGCTTGACCATAAGCTCCTTAAGGCTGAGAATCTATCTTCTGTTTCCTTAGCAATATATTTACTAAGGACGTATTTCTATCTTTGAGAAAGATTAAAAAGGAGCAAGTATAATCAGTACCATTGGCCCCGGGGCCAGTTGCCAAATGTGAAGGCAGTGCCTGTTGTTAAACTTCCCCCTAATTAAGGCAAGGTGAAGGTTCTATGCAGCATCCAGGGTGGACTGTGACTATTTTGTACTCTTATACTGGCCTAGATTCTTTGAGTTTTACATCCAGGTGTATGAGTCATTATAAATCCCTTCCTCTATATTTCCTAAGATAGGGTGCAGTTGATTCAGTATTTGGCAGGGAAAGATTTACCCTCAGGAAGCTGGACTTTCCAGAATGCTGGTGGGAGATCCCAACCGGATCAGCTTGGAGGGTGAGGCATAATTGGAGGAATGTGAACTCAGAAAGTAAATTAATATGTGGCTTATACAACAGATATAAAAACCCATACATCATAAATACTTGGGAAATATGGTGTAAGAGCAGAAAGGGACTTTCCATAAATTAAAATGTTGCCTTATGCGCTGTACAGTGGAAAGAGATTTTGCTTTTCTATCTTCTTCCTTTTCCTACTCCCTTTCCTCCCTAGTCCCGCTTGACTGACAAAGAAAGATTTAGACTAGGATGCAGGAAAGTTTATGGAACAACAGGGATTCTTGCTCAGCTCCATCTACACTCCAACTGCATGGGCCACTCGACCCATCCACATTTAAATACAGCCTGTTCTTTAAGAGTGCAAGCCTGATGATTCACAGACCTGTACCCCTTGGGCAAATAATAAAAATAAAATTAAAAAAAAAAAAAGAGTGCGTTCTCAAATAGCACTCACCGGGCTTTCTTATTCTAGTTACTCATGTGCCTTGGCCCGGGAGCTTTCTCTGTGCAGTTACACTCTGCTTCCAGATCTGCCTTTGGCATCGCTGCTGGGGAGCTCCGAATCTCTGCAAAAGAGCTGTGTTCCAAAGTCTGCACAAACAGCTCTGAGAATTTTTCAGGGCGAATTTTATAGCAAAGGGATGAGGCATACTCAAACACCTGATTTGAGAAATGGGTGTCCATTTTCATAAAGTCAGTGTGAATTCTGGGCTCTCGCTAATTTAGCAATAAGAAATAAATGGGATCCTAAACATGCAACTGTAGAAAAATACAATAACTCTGCTTGATTTCTTTGCTAGAATAAAACCTATCTAAAATAGGTATTCTCTGGGTCAAATTTCAAGTCAAAAGTTCATTATACCCGGTTTTATAAGAACTTTTTTTTTCTTTTTTGCTTATTCAACTCCACCTTCAGATAAACCAGATTTCATGCATCTGAATTGCGTGATGTTAAAAAAAATGTACAATTAGAAAAAGGTCTGTGAGAGACTGCCAAAAATCTGCCAGCTCTGTCATTTAGGTTTCCTGGCCCCTTTCTAAGACCTTTCTGCCCCCCAGAGGGCTCTGGGCTAGAGCAAATTCAGGTCACACCTTGAGTCCTCACGCTCTGCATCTTCAACCCCTACTTTTGGACTCACTAGTCTTTCTAGACTGTCATCTACAGCCCTTCCTTCCATGTCATTTGCTTCCAGTGTTACTCATCCTTTTAATCTCTGGGGGAAAGAGATTAGACCTGGGCTCCTGATGCTTATTTTCTAAGGGTGTGGACCTACCATGCCGCAGACGAACTGGGAGGCCCAGCCACTTCCCTTTGATCTGGCTGCACTTCTGCTACAGTTGTGAATGATGACAATGACAATGACAAGGACATATCTTCTCCTAAGGCTGTTGGGAGGGTGATGCATCTGTAAGGGCACCAGGTAGGCTGTTGCATCAATCCGCGCTCAGTAACTGACAGCAATGATTCTCATAATTATTAGGAATTGTTATGATTCAAACCTTCCTTTGCTTTCTATTACATACAGCACTGGTCAATATAAATCTCAGTTTGGTCTCTTGCTGCGGCCACCCACTCCCCGCGGCCACCCACTCCCCAGCAGATGCGGGCACGGGCAGGTTTCCGCCTCCCAAGGCCATCCTCGGGGTTTGCCTCTGAGCAGCCAGAGCCCGGATGAACTGGACAGTGAAACCCCACCCGAGCTGCGGAGTCCATCAGAGAGCTGGATAAGGAAAATATTTCTCTCAGGGTTAGCTTTGGCAAAACCCTCTGTTTAAATTAAAAACACCGTGAAGTTTGGGCCTTAAAAATTGACAGCGTGCTTTGAAATAAAGAGATGTTAACAGAACAAAGAATGTGCCAGACTTAGGATATGCACGTGACTGAACTTATTTCAAGGCAGCTTTACTTTAGCTTTTTTGTTGTTGTTCTTTTTAAATATGAAAACAGAAAAAAGCCCCTAAAACCACCCTAAGCCCCGGGGGCCTGTGCCCTTTCCCAGAACCCCATATTCCTCATCGTATTTCTGATCCTGGCACTTCTTCAGTCAGCACATCTCAGACCACAGATGTGCCAAACCACTCAGCGCCTTCAGCCCCGGTGTTTTCCTGTCCCACCTCGGTTTCCTGGAGATAGTGCGCGCGTTAACACCAGGACCGATGACCACATTTGTTTGCTTCTTTCTGACTTTACGGATTTCCGAAATCACCAAACCATCCCCAGAGCGTCCCGAGTCAAGGGGTAACCGTGCAGCGAGAGCAAGGTGGGAGAAACACCTGCGGTGGATCTCGACCCCGCGATTGCCTGTGGCCCCCAGATGCCTCCCAGCCCCTCCCAGAGCCTACCTGAGAGCCTCCCAGGCTCCCCCAGGCACTGGTCTTCCTCCTCTGCTGAGATTGCCGGCCCTGAGCCCTCAGGAGCAGCGAGATGCAGAGAGCCGCAGCCCCCAGGGCCTCGGGAGTCGTTCCTAGACCTTGGCTAGGTGCAGAGGTCACTCGAGTCCTGAATCTGCAGGGCAACTAAACACCATTTGCAGCTCTCTTTCTAATATGGCCATTCGGGCCCCTTCCTGCTACCTGCTAGCAACACATCCTTTCCAAGGCGGGGTGAGAGGAGAGTGCAGGAACGAGTTTCCAACTCGAGAGATGACATGGAATCTAAAACACAAACCAGCTGGAAAAGCAAAAGCAGAACCAGGCATGTAACTACAGACAGCAGACTGGTGGTGGCAAGGTGGGGGGGAGGGGGATGGGCAACACGGGTGAAGGGGAGTAGGAGGTATGGGCTTCCAGTTACGGAATGGCCAGGGCACCCAGTTGAAAGGCACACCGTCAGGCATACAGCATTGCCGTGGCGTCTGCATGGTGACCGATGGGAGCTACCCTCGTGGAGGGGTTGGGTCACTATGTTGTACACTTGAAACTAATATCACATCGTGGGCAACCTCTACATCAATAAAAAAAGAAAGATGATGGGGGTAGCATTTGTGATGAAACTCTACTGTTTGGGATCTTAGGAACAAGGCTGAAGGTTCAGTCAGACCTGCCCTCATCTGAAACCTGCGCTATCATGAATCCCAACAGTTTACTGAGATCAAACACAAATCCTCTGCTCGCTGAGTTCCTCAGGGGTAAAGCAGCTATGTTTATTTGTTTAATCAACAAAGATTTATTAGGCAGGAGCCTGCCAGGCAAGGATATGAAAGCCACAGAGATAATAAACCATTGTTTCTGCCTGAAAAAGGAATTCGGGTAAATCGATCACAACAATCCGATAGCGTGGAGGGCATGCGAAATGCTGAAGAAAGCCGAGGTGTAGACACGCGCTCTGTGGAGAAGGCAGGCGTCAAGGAGGACCCTATCCAAAATCCAACCTCCTCTAAACTGGTGTGACAAATCGCTGATTTTCTGGGTCCTCAAGGGACACCTAGGTACACGTTGGGATCCGTATTCACATAACCCTTGGCTGCTCACATAAGTTTGGGTCACGCAGTGGCTTTCAGACCTTACTTGTGTTGAAGGCACCTGGGAAGCAATAAAAATGAGATTCCTTAGTTCCTACTCCAAGAATTTCTGATGACATTGGTTTGAAGTTGAACCTGGGAAACCTGGTTCATTTTTATTAACAAGCTTTTCAGTTGATTCTGCAGAAAGTGGTTCTCAGACTGCACTTTGAGTAACGCTGTCAGAGCCCTGAATTTCCAGCTCGCCTCCCCCAAGGACTGGCCTCTGACTTTCGCCCATTCAATCCCAGTAGCAAGAAAGTAAGTACTTATCTGTTTACTGTAGTCGTTTGCCTCTATGTTGAAGCCCAGGTAAAATATACTGGGAATCAGAGGTGTTTGAACTACACACGAATGGGCGTGGGCAGAGGCAGGGTTCCGGCCCCAGCTAAGCATTCTCTCTCGGTGGAGAAAACCCGAACTGCAGTCCTCACAGGCCCCAGCCCTCCGCGGGGGTGCAGTGGCAGGCCTCTGAAGAGAGCGTGCCGAGAGAGCTCTATGAGGTGTTTGTGTAATGAAATACTGTCTTTCCCTGAGGCACAGGGATGTATAAGGCAAAAGGATAGTTCTCCGGCTAGCGGGAAGTCCTTAGATGAAGAAAGCCACACTGGATGTTCTCTTACACTTTCACCTGTGAATCTGAACTGAGAAAAATGTTAATGCAAATTTAAAAATCAGAGAGAATTTAGACTTGGCTGGGTGTCTGGCACAGACTGCTTTGTGAGAAGCAAGTCATTCCCATGGTCTGGCTAGGATAGGGATGATGCAGGCACTTCCGAGCCCAGAGACCAGACAGCAGACAGAGAGACTCAGGACATTTTCCAGCTTGGGGGTAAACACACCGTCACAGACACCTGTAGCCATACGCACTTGCACGAGCGCCCTTTCATGGGCTTCCTGTTTCTCTCTTCTCTGTCTTCTTCATATACCTTCCTTCCTCCCCTGTTCCCTCCCTTTCTTTTTTTTTTTTAAGATTTTATTTATTTATTTGACAGAGAGAGAGATCACAAGTAGGCAGAGAGGCAGGCAGAGAGAGAGGGAGAAGCAGGCTCCCTGCTGAGCAGAGAGCCCGATGTGGGCCTCGATCCCAGGACCCTGAGATCATGACCTGAGCCGAAGGCAGAGGCTTTAAACCGCTGAGCCACCCAGGCGCCCTCCCTCCCTTTCTTAAAAAAAAAAAAATCTTTTGGGTGCCTGGGTGGCTCAGTGGGTTAAAGCCTCTGCCTTCAGCTCAGGTCATGATCTCGGGGTCCTGGGATTGAGCCCCGCATCAGGCTCCCTGCTCAACAGGGAGCCTGCTTCCTCCTCTCTCTCTGCCTGCCTCTCAGCCTACTTGTGATCTCTCTCTGTCAAATAAATAAGTAAAATCTTTTTAAAAATCTTTCTTTTACTATAGAAAATATAAAAGCAATTTATTTTAAAAAATAAATCAGAAAGATAAGGTTAAATCTTTTGGAAAATACAAACTGTAGAATTTTTCAGAATCACATTGGAAAAACTTTCCTCTGAACAAGGTCTCCTTCTGAATAATAATAATAATAATAATAATAATAATATAGATTTTGATCCATTTTAAGTAGGTTACTTGTTCTCCATGATGTGAGTGAACAGAGTTTATAGCTCAAGTAAGGGAGAAGTAATACATCCCCATAATGACAGCAACTTTGTACTTTAGGAGAGCATTTATCTTTTTGGGGGGAGGGGTAATGGTGGGGGTATTTGGTACTAAATCCAAAGGGCTATTTGTCAAAATACAGAAATTTTAAAAACTTAACGGGATAAAGTCAATCTTTATAAAAGGAAGCTAATCGTTATGTTTGAGGTAGGAGAAAACAAAATAAGTATGTCAGGGATGACTGTTTCAGAGTAAGAGATGATTTTCAAGAAGAAATACTGTCTTTACTGTTACGGATCAAAGTGTGTCCCCCAAAAGATGTTGAGCTCCTAACCACCAATGCTTGTGAATGTGACCTTCTTTGTAAGTATATTCTTACAGATGATCAAATTAAGATGAAGTCATTAGGGTGGGCCCTATTTCAGAACGACTGGTGTCCTTATAAAAAGAGTTTGGGCACAGAGACAGACACACACACGGGGAGAACGCCATGTGATGAAGAAGGTCAAGTTTGGAGTGATACGTGTTAGGCCAAGGAATGCCGCAGTCAGCCAGCAAATCACCAGAAGACAATGAGTGAGGCATGGAAAAGATTTTCCCTTGTTCAGTCCTCAGAGAGAACCAAACTGTCTACACCTCGATTTGAAATTCTAGCCTCTGACACTATGAGACAATAAATTTCTGTTGTTCAAGCCGGCCAGTGTATGGCATTTTGTTACAACAGCTCTCAGAAATGAATACATTTACCTAGACACAGAATTTTCCTTCTCAAGGTCCAGGATTACTGATTGACTAATCTGAGTGGGTTGAGCTATACCAGAACTTGGGGAGAAAAGGGACAGGTGCACACAGGTGTGTGAGGAGCCTTGGAGAGGAGGTCCGGGGTACCACAAGGCTCTTAGGCTCCATGTCTTTGCTACAGGGCTTCACAAATCCTGACTCCCGGCTTACTGGAACTGGACCAGTGACTGTTTTGTTCTGAAGCTGCTCTTCTCTGTGAGCCATCAGATCCTTGATTAGCCCACTGGGACCAGGATTTTAACATTATCTTTCTCTGCTCGTCTTCCATAAGGAGCCAGCCTATACTGGCAAGTTCCTGGGTTGAGAAGTCAGATTTTTACTTTTGGTTTCTAATTGTAGTTCCGTGACATAAGAGAAATGTGATATTAGCAGGTCACTTCATATCTCTGAACAGGTTTCCCATTTGTGAAATGGGTACAGAAATATGAGATTTGTCACAGTGTTCCTATAAGAACGTAAAAGGGTTTTGTACACAGTCCAGCATTTTCCCAAGTGTGTTTCTATAGTCTCATAACCTGCCGTGAGTGTGTATGCACACGCACATGCCTGAACAAAGACAACTGCTGCTCCTGGAAAAAAAATAATAACACGAAAGTCACAGGTTCTCAGAGGACAGCCACTTAACGTTTGCATTAAAAATAGTAACAAATAAATGTCAAACGAAATCTGCAAAGTCTTACTAATTGACAATCTCTAAGGAAAATGGTACACACACACACACACACACACACACGCACACACGGGGAAATTAGAAGAAAATATAGTGGGCAAACAAAGATCTAAATTCCTGCTTGGGGATGATAAATGTTTCCCCAGACAGTTTCTACATCCCAAGGGAAGCTGGTATCTGGAAAAATACGTTGCTGACGTAATGAGAACCTTGCCCAGAGGAAGCGCCTTCTACTGAGGGAGATAGGGGCCTCTGGACGCAGTCGGGGATTCCCGGCTGTGAGGCTCTGGAGCCTGTCTTTCTCATTGCCCCAATCTTCCACTTATGAATTGACGGTGCTGCTTCTGTCTCCATGATGCTATGTTGGAATACTTGAAAGTGAAGTCAAGTTTGTGAAATTACATGAGAAGCTAAGAAAATAAAGGAACTAAAAGGCAACAACAGATTCTGTGGGTTAATTTGTCTTTCTCCTCTAAACCACGAGGATGCTTGTGGTAATCACCAGTCAGGCGCACCCCAGCCAGCGGGGTTCTTCATCTCCGTCTTATATAAACCATGTGTGTTTCATCGATTTGCATCTGTCTGCCCAAACGCTTACTGAACAGAGTGGAGAAAGATCACACAGCGCAGAGATGGAACCAAACAGAGGGGGTTGATGGGAAAACTTTCCAAAGCAGCAGGCTGTGGGCAGAACTGCACACCCAGAAAGCTAAGAGTGCATGTGGGGTTTTCCAGGTACATTTTTGGCTTGGGAAATCTTGGGGATGAGGAAATCCAATTCTCCAGCAGCCTTCTCCCCTGAGGTTGCCCAGGCTCGTGCACGCTATGGGCTCTTTGGCTCGATTCTTTGGGGATACACTGGTGAAACTCCAACCGACCTTGATTAAGAGCGATGAAATATTCAGATTGAGGACAGGCAGATCATGAATATTTAGTTGGCGGGGTCTTGTGAGATCAAAGAGGTTGTCTTTATAGTCTCTGGGATGTCAGCGTATGGAGAGAGGAAGGTGTGTAACAGCTCCGCTGAGCGAGGCTTTGGACCCAAGTGCAAATGTTTATTTGGGCATTGGCCTCCTTCCCAGACCATTAGGCCCTAATATTTGGACTGGTTTCCCCAACCTCCTTTTGGCCCAGGTGCTTGTGAAGAAACTCAGGAGGGGCCTTCCCGAGGCCAAGCCACATCCAAACACAAGGTTTCACATACAAGGTGGAACCCAAACAATAAACAAAAGTCAAGCCCCAAACTTAAGCTGCTCTTAGGTCTCAAATAAAAGTACTGTTAAATGTGGATCTTCACTAACAATTTCCATCTGGCAACACTCCCGGCCACGTGTCTGACCACGGGTCAGAGGTGAAAGGAAGGCAGCCGTTCACTGAAGGCTTTGTTTGCATTGACCCGTAATTAAAGACAGAAGACATTGCTCATTGGTGGCCAGAGGGCTCCTCGGGCATTTGCGAATCCCTCCCTGAGGCAAAAATGAGAGTGGGAGTTGGTTGGATGGTATGTAGAAGCATTCCAGACATGAATCTAAGTATTGTCTCCGAAGACCTCCGCACGCACGTAAGCCAAGCGAGACAATACAAAATCAGCTGGCAGGGCAGAGCAGACCTGAGGAGGGGAGGAGAGTTTGCGGAGGGTGCGCAGGAGGATGTTTCCATCCTTGGCAGTTCCATGGACCTTTGGTCAACAAGTGTCTGTTAGCATTGCCACCGCAGTGATTCACGTCTTTGTGGCCAGACCAGAGGGTGTGGGTGGGGGTGGACGGCTTCACCGATGAATGAGCTCCCCAGCAGTTCCTGAATTCCTGTGGCTGGTCACTTCCAGTGTTTTCCTTCATGGGTTAGGGTTGGGCCAAGATAGAAAAGGGTCCTCTTGAGGTCATGTTGCAGCACCACAGCTCTGACCAATGGTCCCCTTCCGTTTCTTTCGTCTTCAAATACATTGGAACCTTCCTCTGCTGTTTGCAGAGAAGTAAACCTTCCTTCCTAGTGGAAAACACTTGTTACAAACTATATGAGCATAGGAAAGGCAGCCATTGAGTCTAGGTGGACAGGACAGGCTTTTACGAGGACACGTCAGTTCTCCTTGGCCTATGTCACCACTTCCCACTCCCCCTCTGTGTAGAAATTCTGTCTTATTCTTGCAATCAAGTTTCTAGCCAAAATCATCCAAAACAAAACGAGCCAATTGGCCCTAATTCCCCTCTCATAAGGGAAAGGGCACCCATTTGCTGTCTTCTACTCTCGCCTTTTTCCTAATTGTCTTTTAGGCACTCCCAGTGAGGATCAATCATCTCTCTCTCTCTGTTTCTTCCCTTCTAATTTAACTTCAAAGCCTCACCCTCTATCACATCTTACCAGCTCTTTCCAAATTCCACCTGCTTCCCCTATAGAACTCAGTTAATATAGTTCTGAATCCAGAGCTTGGAAAATCAAGTCTCTGTCATCACAAAAATTAACATCTCTTCAGACCAATTTAGTGGCCAGATTTTTAAAATGATATTCTGGAGAATAGCAGCTACAGCAAAACATGTTTCTCTTTGCTGGTAAAGTCACGAGCCTCTGGCAATAGCTAAGGATACAGCTGTTGGGAATGGGGTCATGATGATTATAATTGTTACCATTTGTTGAGCTATCACTAAGTGCCGGGAATCATTCCGAATACTTGTTTAAAAATACCTCATATTTAGAGCAGCAATGTCCACAATAGCCAAAATATGGAAAGAACCCAGATGTCCATCAACAGATGAATGGATAAAGAAGATGTGTGCATGTATGTATATATCACTCACACACACACACGCGCGCGCGCGCGCACACACACAGAAGAATACCATGCAGCCATCAAAAAGAATGAAATCTTGACATTTGCAATGACATGGATGGAACTACAGGGTATTATGCTATGCTGACTTATTTCTAAGTCAGTCAGAGAGAGACAAATACCATATTATTTCACTCATATGTGGAATTTAAGAAACAAAATAGGTGAACATAGGCGAAGGGAAGGAAAAATAAGATAAAAAAGAGAGAGGGAGACAAACCATAAGAGATGCTGAACTCTAGAAAACAAAATGAAGGTTGCTGGAGGGGAGGTGGGGGGGATGGGATGGCTGGGTGATGGGCATTAAGGAGGGCACTTGATATAATGAACACTGGGTGTTTTATGCAACTGATGAATCACTATATTCTACCCCTGAAACTAATAATATGCTATATGTTAACTAAATTGAATTTAAATCAATTAAAAAAATAAAAAACTAAAGGAATTAGAATGGCAAAAAAAACAACCTCATGTAATCTCACAACTAAATGCAAAAGTAACGATTATTATCCTTATTTTCAGATAAGGGAAATATGTTTTTTTCTGATTCCTCAAACTAGAAAATGGTAGAGTAATTTAAAACCTAAATGGCAGGAATTTAAAAGGAAAGAAAATTAAAGAAAAAAGAAAGCCGTTGCTCATAGTGAAAATGGATGTTTCTGACTTGGGGTTTTATGACCAGAAATATTTGATTCTCTAGTTTGGCAGCAATAATCTACAAGATTCTATTTAGTAGAATGTGGAAGAATGGCAGATGTATCCTTTCACTGGCATGAAGGGTTCTTACTAGGAGACCCAAGGATTGTGGGGTTCACCCAATCTGAATTGTTCACCCAAAGCTAAACACAGTTTCCCTCTGCTTGTCCACACCCAGATCTTTCTGGGGGAAAGAACACCTTCGCAGAGCTGGCAAATGTCCCTCGACGTTTTTGTATACAGGTTCCCTGTCTCAAATTAGCTGTGACCACACTGCCCTCTAACTGACCAGAGTAACCAGACAGGAGCAATAAAGCCAGATGCCAGAGTGAAGTGACCTTCTCAATGATACAATGCATGTGACGGAAGCCCTTGGCTAATACACCTTTAGGATTGTTAACTCCTAAAAGATAAGGATGTCCGTGCCCCTACAGACCGAGTACCTAGTAAGGGCCAAGTAAGGGCTTATCAAATAAATGAATGCCACACACCTAATTTATGCCAAGTTGGGAAAATTCTGGAATTTTCAGGCTGGAATGTTCAGACTGGAATATTCCACTTTTGGTAAGCATTTTTAGAGGAGGTTTTAAGCTGAGGTCTTCAGAGGGTCTGTGAACTCTCTGAAATTATGTGCAAAACGTCATGTCTACATGTGGGAATTTTGGTGAGGGTCTTTAGCATTCATCAAATCCTTAAGAAAGTTCTTGAACCAAATTACTGAAGAGTTACTGCTTCGTGGTTTAAAAAGCAGTCACACTTCATTATTTTATTTTACTATACAACAATGCTACATGAAGGACATCATCACACTCCTTGATTTACAGAAGGAGAAAATGTGAAATTGAGGAAGACAGCACAGGTATATACAAAAGAGTGTCCTCACTGTAGGTGTCTGTTCTTGCCACTTGCCATGTGAGTGCCTGTGTGCCCACATACGTGCAGAGAAAGAAACAAGAGTGAAATGTTAAAGTAGCTTCAACATTGCTGGTTGGGCGCTGGCTTTCCTTCCACCTCAAGATTCAAAGGATGGGACCCTGTCTCCCCCCACCCCCCGCCCCATCCCC